>OX421977.1:44231033-44831033 GCA_949128135.1 Parasteatoda lunata
TTTTCGAAATCCCTAGAAAAAAAATTACGCCTTTTTATACCAATGTAAATGCAAACATTCATGATTTAAACCATGTTTTGTATTTTCACAATTTTAAACCACATTTCGGATTCACATGATTTAAAAGCCACTATTATGATTTGTGTTCAAGTGATTTAAAAATTATATAGCCGAATTCATTTTCATGTGATTTTAAAATAAAACATTGATAATCGAATTCACACGATTCTTTAATTAAATATAAAGTTCCCTTTCACATGATTTAAAAACCACTCATCGAGTTTCATATTCACACAATTTTAAAAAAAAAAAATAAAATAAAAACTCACATCGATATTTTTATTAAAACATTCAAAACATCCTGTGGATAAATACTTCCTACGTAAAATTTTTTTTGCTCAAATTTCAGGTATCTTTCTATTATTTAGAAAGTTTTTTTGCATTCTGATTTGGATTTTAGCTTTTTTGATTTTTTACCAAACTTATCCATGTGGTATGAATCAATATAAAGTTCCATAAAAATTATGCATTTTTAAGAAAATCCATGGTTTTCAAACAAATTTCATGAGGTGGCGATGAAAGGGTTGAAACTATTCATAAGAGTTAATCAATGTGTGCAGATGTTAATTTAGATTTTGTGTTCACAGAAAGTTTTCCATTTTATCTACCTTTGACTATAGCTCTAGTAATTAAGTTTTCGCACAGGGGCACCTGGATGGGAGGCCAGCGTGACCTTTCCAAAAATTTACATCATTTGACAACTCTTGTCTAACCATTTGACTTAACTTTCATTTCTTTTTACTCTGCTTTTTTTTTCATAACTTCAAAAGAGATTACTGAAATTTGTACGTATTTCTAATTAATTTAGTTTTTTTTACATTTATTTGCTTGCATTTATTTATGATTCGAATTTCATTTGGCAAAATGGAAATTCTTATCCCCCCCCCCCCCAATATATATGTTCACAGTGTTCCTGTTTTCATTGCACTTAATGAGTGGGGGCTTGAACCTGTCCCTGGCAGTCAAATAAACTATTAATATGTATATGCAGCAAGGTGCACATAAGGTGCATTTTCTCATTATGATGGTATACAAGTAGTGATATACCACTTAAAAATTTAACATTTTTTTAAAAAAAAATATGAGAGTGCTGTTGAATTTTAAAATACATGAAACTATAAAAATCTTAAAAGAAACCTCATATGCAGCTCCTAAATCTTGAAATTTATCTTGTGCATTAGGATCATCAGGATTTTTGTCAGGATGTAATTCTTTTGCCATTTTTCTATATGCCTTTTTAATTTGATTTAAAGAGGCTGACCTGGGAACTCCTAGTATGGCATAGAAATCTCTCCTGAAATAAAAATGGAAATCGTAAAGAACACATAGATTGAAGTGTTACAAATCATATCAAACATACAAAATTTATATCGTACTATATAAAATCTATATCAAACAGTTATCTGTGTTTAACCTTTATTACATTAGGTAAACATTCATAAGTAACAAATTTTTCAGTTTCAAAATTTTTTAAAAAGTACTGTAACTTCTTCGTAACGCTAAAATTTAAAAAATCACAGTGCAATATTACGATGAAAGAGATTTGCCCTCTTAAATTCAGTGCTTATCATAAAATATTTATACATTTATATTTATAGGTATATAAACCAAGTTATGACAAAATATACATTGAGAAATTACAATAATTTAAAAAAAAAAAACTTAAAAATTCTTCTTGTAAAAATTATAAAATTAATGATTTTTGCTAACAATTTATCATTATACACGAAAACATTAATGATTCATAAACTTTAAAAAATTTTATTTATGTCGATAAATAAGTCATGTCATTTTACTCACCCTCCAAAAACTTGTGAAATAAATAAAAATAAATTAATTAGGGAAAAATAACTCAAAAATATTTGTGTATTCATATTTATTTTTTTCTACTAAGCATTATTTACAATTTGTCAGCCTCTTATTGCTCGATGTGTAGTTTCAGATTTATTACAGCTTCAGAAACACCGCACAACGTACTTTAACAGTTGCAGTTAAGCTAACTAACACGTCACTCTCAGAATCAGGGAAGAGTTTGCAGTAATACTCTCACTAATCATTGGCTTCATATAAGCCAATTGAAAGATCCAAAAAGAATTAAAATTTCCTTAGTATAACACTTCCGTAAAAAATAGCACCATCGATCAAACAATCATAACTTTCATCGAATAAAAATCATAATAAACAAAGAACTTCAGCCTTTTTAAACTTAATTTGCGTCTTCCAATTTTTTTGAAAAAAATATGAGTAAAACATTTTAAAATTACATAATGTTTAATGATTGTCACACAATTTTATTTGATGAGGCTTTTCTTTATTAGGAATAAAGAAAAATCTCCGAAGTTACAGTGTTTTGAAAGTGGTTAAAAATTTGGTGAAGGTAACTAATTTCTTTATTTTTCTATAATGAACCTTATTTTAAAAAGAATTTTTACTAAATTGTGGCGTGAATTTCAGTATACTCGTTAATACAAGTTTAAATATTTCGTAATTTAAGGTCTATCCTAATAAAAACTAATATCCTACTCATCATCTAATAAAAACTATTTCCTAATAAAAGCTTTTTCATCTTAGTTATTTCATTAGTACATTCCATTTAGTGCCAAGTCGTTTTTTTTTTTTTTTAACATTTAATAAGATGTGTAACATAATTTCCTTCCATAAAGAGAATTAAGACAGTGTTATGAAAATTGCATCTCTGTGAACAGATTTCCAAAGGTTTGTAAAACAATAGCGGGTACAAAACATTTTTGAGATACTTAATAAAGAAAAGAAAATTCACTTTCGAGGAATCAGTAAAGTTAATATTCACACCATTTATAAAGAATTGCATTAGAAAACTACCGTTTGCATATTTTAAGCATAGTTATTATTTAGCATTTTTTACATGAATTATCATATCGTTTGGGTATTTTTAATCTTTTTTAGAATTATAATTTTTGTCTTTAATATGGCCCGCTTCAAACTGTTCTGACAACACCATTTGTAAATAAACATTAAGGTTACATCTTAAGAGAACAGTGGAGATATTCTTTCTTTCTCTTTTTCTCAGGAATGAATGATTGTGTGTAGAATTCTTATGTTTTGTAAACAAACTTTTCATTTCAACGCAAAATATTATCCAACGCTGCTACTTTTTCTTTAAAATAAAAATTAATATAAGACAGACATTACAAATTTAAGGACTTGATTGGTGCATTTAAAAATTGAATGATCAAACCACATTCAAGAGTAATGTTCCCTAAGTTTGTAAAAATCGTAAATTGTATTTTATTATTCTTTGAGATTGTAACTTTTTTATTGTAGTTAAATTTTTGAAATTTTTTTTTTAAATATTGATAAAATAATTAATATTAAATAAAGGTTAACAACCGTAACTGCTAAATGTGTAACTTCAAAAGTTGAAGAAATTCAGAGTGGGCTTCTAACAGGCTCATTGTTTTGTCTTTAATCAAGGTGAGCTTGTGGAGAGTTTTACCTCAGAAACAATAATTTCACATATTAAACTAAAAGTTTGAACCTAACAATATTTAGAAATATTTGATAAAGATTTATTGAAGTAAATAAAGTTTATTTTGTGCTATAAATCTAAACATCCTGAATAAAGCATAATTTCTTCTGCTTATCTTCCAAGTTTCCTTTTCTAATATTTGTGTTTTTACACTGTGGAAGGTTTTTGTTCATCGGTCTAAAACTATAGTATGTTTGTTCTTATATTTTATGCTTTATTCAGATTCATGTTGTTTTGCTTTAATTACTTTTTTATTAAAATATTAATCTATGTTGTTATACATATTTTTACAGCCTAATAAGAACAATATCCATTTAAATTTAGATGAACAGACAAAGTACATGTTTGATATTTTTAAACATTTGAAGTTGACACTTTATGTGCATATATATACATATACAGGGGTCTGTCCAGGTTAAATTTATACCATTTAGCGGTGTCTTCACAAATTCAACTTTAGAAAAAGCGGTAGTTTCAGAAATAAAAAGCAAGTTCTCCTGCAAACCTATGGAACAGAGGAGCTTTTCTGACAACTGTCTTCTACGAAAAGGTAGGCACGTTTGTGATCAGATAGTGCAATGTGGTAAGCTTAAGCCATATAAAAGAATTTTTTTTTTCACTGAGTTTTTTAATATGAAAAGACAAGGCTATCCCTCTATAAACTTGACAGGAAATCAAAATTCAAACATTATCTTAAACACTATTGTAAATTAATTGTACCAAACCTTTATTTTTTTATGAACAATTTTTTTCTCTGTTAAACTTTTCTGTATGACCCAGTTGAAAATTTTCTCATGATAAAAATAACTATTAGTACTAGTACTGTTAATTGCATGTTTTTATTAAATTCAGGTTGAAATTCAACTATGGACAATGATTTTTTTATGGATTTTGAAATTTAGATACAGTTTTTAGTCCAAAATTTTACAATAGCAAATTGTTTTTGAATATATGGGGGAAAATATATAGAAATTTACCAGTCATAAATAATTTTTATTTTTAGTGACAATTTTTAAAAATATTTTCTTACTTTACCATATTTTTATGTTGATTTTTTAATATAATTTTTCATTTTTGCAAATTATGTCTAAATTTTCACAAAATAGGTACCTCTTGAAAAAAAAACTAGACAGACCTCTGATATATAAAAATAAATTTACATAGATTTTCAACTTTCTAAGTGCAAAATTCAATTTTACTATTCTCTAGTAATTTGTATTTCTGAGTTTTAAAATAAATCCTTGTTCTACATTTGTTATGAATTTGCTAAAATAAATTTTTCTTGATAAAATGAATAATACAAAGTTTTAAACTTATTATCTCGAATAATTTGAAGATATTTTTTACCCTGATATTTATTGATAAGTTTTCTTTTTGATTGTAAGGAAGGGTGTTGCTTTTGACTCATAGGCAGCACCTTTAGGAAAGCATATCTTCTCTTTTAACTCAATAAATTTGTTCCTGCTACTTGTAAAAAAGTTATCTTTTTTGTTCTCTATTTTCTAAATCTAAAATTAGAACTATTTTTCATAACTGTGAGACTATAGTAAATGCTTGTAAATCCCCGATTTGTTTCGATATTACATGTAGTTAAGTACTTGAGACATTATATATCAAACTGCAAAATCTATGCGAAGGAGTGTGAGAAGGAAGCTGATGGAGAAAAAGAGATTAGGAAGAGAGCAATTGAGATGGAAGATACTAATGTACTATGTAATGTTTTTATTCATTATTTTTTTCTCTCTATTTTTGTAGGCATGATAATAAGCAAAAGCTTAGATACTTTTCTAGATCTAAATAGTTTTTAAGATTAATTCAGTGTGAATGTGTGTTTAAATTTTTTTTTAAGCAATTATATTGATTGTACTTAGTTCTGGTATAGTATAAACTAATTTTCCTCTTACTCCCTAGTTTTCTATAACTGAAAAAAAAAAAAAAATAATAAACCTTTTTACCAGCTTTCCCACATTATTTATTTTGCATTGATGCATTAAAAAAAAATTTTATTTATTAAATATGAATTAGAGTTGTTAAATAATTTTTAATATTTTTTTTTATTTTTAATAATGTATATTTATATTTTAGACATTACCTGATAGTCTATTAAGCTTCAATGTCTATCATTAGTGACAGTTCTCAAGAAGCTTCTAATGCTGCTTTAGGAGCCACTAATACACCTGGTAAAATTCTTATTTCTATTTAAGCATGAATAGACACTTTTACTTAATTTTGTCCGGAATTTCAAAATTATGAAATAATTCATTCTTATTTTACAATTCTTAACCTTTTACTTATGGCTAGTACAAGTGTACCAGAATTGCAGGCTTTAATATGCTAATTGTCATAAGCAAAAGGTTAATAATTTTCATATTAATTTTTTAACATTTAATTAGGAGATATTTGGATATGCATGTATATTAACATGTAATTTAACAGAGGATATTCTATATTCTTTGAATTTATAAGATATTTTCACTTTATCTGTTTTTATAGTTTCCTCTCCAAATCTTTATATCAAAGCTGAAACTTCCGATATTCCACAAGTGAATGTATTTAGAAACACTCCTGATTTGCTAAAAACAAGTAATGCAGCCACTGATCAAGCTCAAAAACGAAGAAGTTCATCAAGGTCAATTAAAAGAAAGAAATTTGATGATGAACTTGTTGAAAGTAGTTTAGTTAAAACTAGTCGTCCTCGGCCGCAAAATGTCGCCTTTCCACTTTTGTCGGCAGCCATTTCCCTATCATCTCCCACTGTTGCTGCACCACCTAGCTCTGCTACTACTAGTCAAGCTCAGCCTGAAATTTCTAATGTACCACCAGTTGAAAAAAGAAAGGTAATTATTTCAATTTTAGAGGGTGTTAACTCCTTATGTTGATTTTAGTAAACTGAGTATATAATTTTTCTTCATTATTTCAGCCTAGACCTAATCCAAAACGAGTAAAGAAACAGAAGGTAATTTAAATTATTTTGTTCTTTTTTTTAATAATGGTGGAACTATTGATATTTTTACATGCCTCTTGGATGTACAACTATGTTAAATTATGAACTTTATTAAAAATTTGAACTCTTAATTTATATTTTAAATTATCTCGAGATAGTTGATTGAAGAGCTAAGTACAAATGTAGAGCAGTTTATGATATTATCCTACTAGAATGTTTTCTTATGTTCTAAATTTTTGTTTTTTCAATAATAATAATTCAAGTATTAATGTGCATCCACGGTTTTAAATAAAAGTGTTAATGTGTATATCAGGGGTGGCCAACCTGCGGCTCGCTAGCCACACGCGACTCTCTGAGGGGTTATTTGTTGTTCTCGTTAAATGTACCCAAGTTCCCATTTTATTTTTGTGCTATTATATTTTTAAAAAATTATTATCGTTCGTTCCATATGTGTTTCAAAATGTCTTTTAAATTACTGAGAACAAATATGAAAGACTAATTGTATCGTTGTTCTATTTAATGTGAGTTTTCCATTTCCAATATAATTTTGACACGAAAAGCATCTGGAGAATTAGAATTAATAGAGATGCAGGAAGATCAAGCTCTGCCATTAAAATATAAGTCGACGTCGATTACTGAATTTTGAAAATTTGTACCAGAATCGTAGTATCCTGAATGAAAAAAGGCTTATTGTAGAATTATATCAATATTCGGAACAATGTACTTATGTGAATCCTTTTATTCCACTTTAAAATTCGTAAAATCTAATCACCGATCAGTAGTAACTAACCAGCATCTTAAAGAATTATCAAGAGAAGTAAAATAAATGTGTTTAATATTTAAATTCAATACATATATTTTGTGCTATTACTTATATGTTCTCAATAATTATAATTTATGTTAAAAAAAAATTTAATACCTTTTTTGCATACCTTTTAAATGCGTATTTAATTGCGGCTCGCGAACGATTTCAAATTTTGAAAAATGGCTCGACTTTCAAGGAGCTTGGCCACCCTGGTGTATATAATGTTTTAAATATGACGTAGGAAGTTGTATTGTGTAACGTTTCGTAATGAGTTTTAAAGACCCAATTGGTTCTTTACTACTTTGCTGTTTAATTATGTGATAAATTTATCTATATCATTATTTTAATCTTAAATAGACTTCTTTTTTCTTAAGGAAGATAAAAGTAAACACAGCTTATATATTTCATATTTTTATGTTGTATTATTATGTTTTAACTTATTTTCTAAATGAATCACACAAAAAATTTCTCTTATGATTTCATATATGTAATAAACATACTTGTTTTTTTATTTGATTTTTTTTCTGGCGATTCTATTGAAATTATATAAAAATTTAAATTATATTAAACTGTATTCTGCTGATTATTCTAATTATATAACTATAAGTGATACTGTGGAATCATGACAAAATGATGACATTGTCACAGAACATTACAAAATTCTTTCAGAAATTTTTATTTTTATTTTAGATGCAATTTTTTTTTTTTTTTTTTTTTTTTTTTTTGGTTTAGTGAAAGTTGTTTTGCAGAAAAACTTTTGTTAAATTGTTTTCAAAAGATTGCTTTTCTCACATAACAAAAGGAGAAGAAAGAAACGTTGATACTTTGCAACCGTTAAAATAGAAATCTGCTAATTCTATCAATGTTAGAACGGGCATATTAATTTTTTGTCTACTTCGAGAAAATCATGTAAACTCTAGACCACTGATTTATGAACTTCTGAGAATCAAAGCCTATGTCAGTTTTTTAAACAGATTTGTTACAACAAAAAGCCTCTTTGTCTTAATTTCAAAAACAAGAGAGAAGAAATATTTCATATATGACTAATATTTTTTCCTTCAATCTTGGTATGATAGCATGACACATTCTACTAGTAAGGATTTTGTTATTAATTTAGATTTGTAATAAAAGACTTATAAAATTAATGTCGTATAATTCGCAATGCAGTATATTAGTATAGATATTGCCACTTTAATAATGTGATAATATTATTAAAAGTATTATGTGGTATATTAATATGTGAACTTTTTTCATTCTTCCTTCAGACTCTATGAATGTTATTTTTGTGTCTAAAAATTCTTATTTATAAATTCAATTCACATGATTTATTTTAAAAAGTTTACAAAACTAATTCTATGGATAAAAAGCAAATAAAGAGTTTGATATCCTACTTATTAACGAATAATATAATTTTGCAAAAACTTTTGAATTTTGTGCACAAATTGTTTTTTTTTTTGTTTTTTTTTTACCGTACTACAGAAGTATGTATTTTGAATTAATACTATAGTGCGTCTACCACTACAAAAATACACTTCCAATTAACTAGTGTATATAAGACATGTTAACTCGATTCCATGTTGGGGTAACGTTTCATAGATGAAGTTTGACCTTGTCAATATGACTCTCCCAGCAAATACTCCATTTAAAAATAAGCATTGTTAAGTATAAACTATAAAAGTCCGGGTTAGAGTTATTTCAAATTGGTAATTTATCTATCAATAGATAAATATAAACTTAGAGGTTGGGCAGCTCTGACGAGCAGAGCACATCGACCAGAGGTCTATTGTACCCAAACCCTAGTCATGATTAGCAAGAAATCCCTATAGCTGAGATAAAGTTCAGCAGACACCTTACAGGAACATCTTGCAGTTCCCAGGCATCGACGCAGTGTTGCCCCAAATGCTCAAATCTTTGAGCAGAATAGACATCACAATCACAAAGTATGTGTCGTGATGTCTCCTCTTCTAGATGACAACCCCTACAAAGAGGATTGGATTCAATTCCCATAATGTGTAGGTGTCTCCTGAGGATACAGTGACCAGTAAGAAGACCTATGATCTTCCTTAAACTGTTTCTATTTAGCTTTAAGAGCTCCTTTTGAAGTACACTAGGACAGTCTCGATTCAGCTCCTTAGCTTGTCTCTGACCGTCAGCAGCGCGCCATTGCTCATATGCAATCTTGCCATAGAGCTTGAAAATGGTTGCCCTATATGAGAAGGGAGAAATTCCCAGCGCAGGTTCAGGGCCCCAGAAAATTGCATTAGAGCCAGCCCGTGCTGCTTCATCAGCTAACTCATTTCCACCAATACCCATATGTCCAGGTACCCAATGCAGGGATACCTTGTTATGAGCGGACAGGTCACAGAGGACCGAGAAGCATTCCCACACTAACAGAGAGATGAATTTACACCTTGACAGTGATAGGAGAGCAGCCTGACTGTCAGAACAGATGCGGATATTCTTATTTTGATATCCCATGTCTATGCATAACTTGCAGCACAAGATAATGGCATAGACCTAGCCTGAAAAATGGTGACATTGTTTCCCAGTGGAAAGTAAAGTTTGGTACCATCATTGGAGCAATAAATTCCTGCTCCTGATTTGGCACCAATCTTTGAGCCATCAGTGTACCATATTAGGCATTTGCCTTTAAGCCACCGTGGAGAATTAAACCATTCATCTCTAGTAGGAAAATGGATCTTGAAGGGCTTGTGAAAAGCGTATCGTAGTGACATAAAGTCACTAGGCATAATAAAAGAGGGTAAATCCATCACTTGTGAAACAAGATGTCCCCATGACAAGTGCTTGGAATACTCTTTCCATAGGCCAAGGTGCATAAGACGCTTTACGCCTGTCTGAGCTTCAACCTCAATTCGTAAGTTCAATGGAAGAAGCCCAAGTAAGCTCTCTAGAGCAGCTGTGGGAGTGGTCCTGAGGCAGCCTGACAGGGCTACGCAGACCATCTCTGAAGTCTGTTAAGATCAGACCTTGCGGAACTCAATCTAGTCCTAGACCACCAAACGACTGCGCCATAAGTGATGATGGGACTAATAATCATTGAGTATATCCCGTAAACTATTTTGGGGGACAATCCCCAGGTTTTACCAATAGCATTTCTACAGGACCAGAAAATCTTCCTGGCCCTGATGGTACAGTATTCAAGTTGAAGACCCCAATTTAGTTTGGAGTCAAAGTAAACCCCGAGAAACTTGACTTTCTCCTTGAGTTCCAATTTATGGTCCAGGTAGTAAACATTACCTAGATCAAGTTGCCTTTTACGTGTGAAGGCTACATAGCTTATCTTAGATGGATTGACAGATAAGCCTGAATCAGAGCACCATCTAGCTACTTCTAGAAGTGCATTATTCATGATGTCAGAGACTGTTCTTCCATGTTTGCCTCTGACAACAATGACACCGTCATCAGCGTACCCAATACAGGGAATGCCAAGAGCAGTTAACTGAACTAACAAGGAGTCCATTACCATACACCATAGGATAGGGGACCCCTCCCTGGGGGCATCCAGCGTTTGCATGCACTTTCATGCTTGCACCCAATAGAGAGGAACAAACATACCTAGAGGATAGCAAATTTGCTATCCACCTGGTAATAATTGTGTTTATGCCTCTGTTCCTAAGTGCATTGATGACAGTCTCGAGAGGGACTTTGTCAAATGCACCTTCAATATCAATAAATACCGCAAGAGCCAACTCCTTATCTGTTATAGATTTCTCAAGCAGGTAGGAGAGCTCATACTGAGCAGTGTCTGTGGATTTGCCTGGTTGATAGGCATGCTGTGTAGAGGACAGTGGCCTTTCCATGAGCACAGTGTCTCTGTAGTATCTGTCGATTAGCTTTTCAATCGCTTTCAGCAGACAGGAAGTGAGGCTGATTTATCTGAATGATTTAGCCTCAAAATAATTCTCCTTACCTGGTTTTGGTATGAAAATCACCCTGGTATTCCTCCAGGAGAGAGGTATATACCCGTATGCTATACAGGATCGAAAAATCCTACATAGAGTAGGGGCCAATATATTCACCCCCTGAATAAGCATCATTGGTATGATGTCATCCATTCCTGGTGACTTCCTGGTAGGGCTTAAGGTAGGGCTTTCCATTCCTGGTAGGGCTTAAACGACTTTATGGCCCATACAACCTTATCATAGGAGACCACCATCTTGGCCACCTCCCAGTCATTCCTATTACAAGTAGTTGTGGTAATAGTATGTGGATTATCATTCTCCACAGGATGAGATCCAGGGAAGTGTGCTGCAAGTAGTTCTCCAAGAGCCTCTTCCCCTGATTCACTGTATCTTCCGTTTGCAAGACGGATGGCATTTAAACTGCAATTGAAGTCTTTAGTAAGAATTTTTGCAGTCTTTGTGGTGGCAGAAGTAGTTTATGCCATTAATGCCATCGCAGAAAGTCTGCCATGAGCGACGTTTGGATGCTCTGATCGCCTTGTTATAGGCAGTTAGAGCGTTTCTGTAGGTCTGCCATTCTCCAGATTTCTTTGTTCTGTTAAATAACTTCCTACATTTCTTACGTAATTTACTAAGCTCAGAAGACCACCAAGGAACTCGCCTTGGGGATCTAGTAGACGTAACCTGACAAGAAATATTATATGAATTGAGTATGATCTGTTGCACTTGGTCAACAGTCCACTCTATATCATTAACATTATTGTACTTACCAGAGAAGCTCCCCATCTTCCTCTCCAGAGCTGCTCTAAAGGAACCCCAATCAGCTGTTCTGGGGTTCCTCCTTACGACCTTCAGTCCTGAGAGGCCTTTAATAGAAAAAGTAATTAGTTGGTGATCTGAAGCAGTAACTGCTCCAGATACCTTCCAATCAGTAACGTAATCTATTGAACTAGAGTTACATAAAGTAAGGTCAATGACTTCCCTTCTATTACAGGTAACAAAGGTGGGTTCATTGCCTTTATTAAGGACATACAAATTAAGATTTAAAATGTGTTCCATTAGTGCATCCCCCCGCTGGTTACAATTACTGCTACCCCACACTGTGTGGTGAGCATTTGCATCACAGCCGAAGATGAATCTATAGCTTGAACCACAGTGGACAATTAGGGCCCTAGTAGTGTCAGCTAGTGGGTCCTTCTCCTCATACGGGAGATAGGCTGAAGCTATGACAAAGTCAGAGATTGTCTTATTGTCATAGAATTTCAGTTTTACAGCAACTAAATCCCTGTTAAGAAAGTTAACAAGATTAAGGGCATTTAGATTAGACCTAGCTACAATGCAGGTCCTAGGGAGGTCACAACAGGTATCATAAAAAATATTAAAAACCTTTAACATTGAGACCCATTATTCTACCCTTGCGGGTCCAAGGCTCTTGTATAAGAGCAATATCTATTTCTCCATCATTCAGCCTTTTAGCCATAAGGCTTGAGGCAGCAATGCTATGATGGAGATTAATCTGACCAACCTTGAATGAAGCCATTGGTTAGCAGTATAAGTGAAACCAGGTTGGCACCTATCTATCCTGGTTATTTTTAGAAGAAAAATCTTCCTTTAACAGCTCCATTGCCTCATCAATACCGAGCATGGAAGCTGGCGAGTCAGGTTGTAAGGTAACGTCTGACCCCGAGTTCAACCCAAGCTCTGAAAAATCAAGAGCTCCAATTGAACTTACCTTAGAATCAGGGGAATTAGCCGGCCAAGGTTCATTCTCCTGCTCCATGTCCTCTTGAACATCAGGTACTTCAGAGGGCTCCGATGTTGTTGGAGCCTCAACTGTTTTTTTCCTGTTAGGATCGTGGAGAATCTTAAAGACACCACGATCCACTCCAGTCAGTGCACAAAAATTTGCTCTAGCAATTGCTTTAGCGTCTTCAGGCTCCACCTCAAAGATCCATCTAGAGGTGCCCGGTCCCGCAGCACTTTGCAGAACCCTCCACCCCAAAGACTTCAACCCTGGGTTTAGTCTCTGAAGACGCCATAAAAAGGTGCTCTGATCCGAGAATTGCTCCTTGGTCTTAAAAGCAACCTTCACTGGCTTGGGAAGCTCATCGGCACTAACGACTTTGAGCAAAAGGTTTCCCAAGGCTTTGTTGTTGAAGTGGCTTTTAATCCACTCTACAGTGAACTCATTGCACTGTAATACCAACTCTCCTCTTTGGAGGTGGTTACTATAGATTTCAGACATTCTTTCGCCACCTGGGATGGCGTCAGTCTGCTCTAAGATCTCTTTAAGAATGTTGTTAGAGTCCGTCTGAGAAAGCTTGTCCGGAGGAAAGTCCTCCAGGACTATAGCGATCTTGACAGACTTGGCTGCACATGCAAAAGAGACTCCCGTTTGGATCCCCCTCTCCAGCTCGGCTATCCCCACTGGGGGGGAGCCGCTCGATTGGGTTTTCCTCCCAGGAACAACATCCTCCCTGGGCTTCTTTCCTTGTTGGGTCGGCACACTGGGAGAGGGAGTTGCGTCAGAAGACCTAGGTCTCTTAGCTCCTCCACTCGCCGCCATGGCCCTCATTTTCCTTAACTTCTTTTTCCGGCTCTTGGACAGTCCAGTGGCACGAGACACACTGTCCTCCGAGTGCCTCTGGGGACTAGAGACTCCTACAGAGGAAGGGCTTGCGCCTTTGGACGCCTCACCAGCTTTCAAAGTAGGCTACAAAGCAGCGGTTATAGCACTGGGCTCACCCGAGGGCTTACCATGTGCTCCTGGAGACTGTAAAGAATTTTTCGAACAGGAACCTCTGCCTAATTCCTGAACGCATCCCTTGTTAACCGGCGCGAAGGATGATGCCGTATCAAGTGTTGATTTGTCACTCATCATGTTTTGTTTGCCTGTCATTTAGTTACCCAGTGAGGGGTATCCAGAGGGCACCACGTGGAGGCGGCAGGCATTACCCCCCATAGATAAATATAGATCTACTCATATTTTTTGTGCTTTTAAATATTAATTTGAGCTTTGTTTAATGTAATATTAGTAGATATTTGATGTGATTACCCTTGTAAATCAAGAAAAAATAACATCCATATTAACTTAAAATTAGAAATATTTTACTTTCTTACATCAGCCTTTAAAAAGCCTCTTTCTGGTGAAGATTGTCTTCATAATTCTGCAATGCTACGTGATTTTGTTTTGCTTGAGCCTGCTTGTTTTGCTTCACCACTCCTAGAAATTTGCTCTAGTTTCGACTCTCCATATATGTACAGGATGTTCCAAAGTTCGAACAAGAATTTCAGAGGGGTTACCTTAGAACAGGGCTGTCCAACTGGCGGGCCGCATGTGACACGGAACACATATTGTGGAACACAACTTCTTATTCAGACTGATCGGCCTTAGTTTTCACATTAAAATGTAAGCAAATTGTTTTATAATCCTTCTGTTCCATTGTTCGTGTTCGGTTGACCACCTAACCGGAACATCTGCTCCTGCACAGTAGGCCTTGGCCCTCTTTAGGCTGTCGCGCCGCTGAGTTTAGTTTTAAAATAAGAGGTAAGAGGGTATTGTTCAACTTTTTCAAACTGCGGCCCGCCAGGTGATCAGTAATCGGAATTCTAGCCCATAGGCTCTTTGCAGTTGGACAGCCCTGCCTTAGAACATGGGGATATTTTACCCCTTTGAGAGACTGAAAATTACTAAAGATACGCGCTGGCATGCTGCAGAGACAAAAAGGTGAAATCAAATTGGGTTTCTCCTTTCTAAATTAAGCACTTGTATACTCGCACTTGTTAAGCCTTTGATACATTTTCAACGCTTAAAATGCTAATTGCTTTGAAGTGAGAACATCACATCTAACAACCTTTTGTAATAATTAATAAAAAAATAAATCTGTAGTTTACAAGTTTTTAGTAACCTTTCTAGTTGTTTTTGGTGGGACAGCCAAACCTACATGGGGTTTTTGCAATTATTACTCTCTCCAACCCAGCATTCTATGTTAGGTTTTCAGCATTAAGCCTTTTATTACGCCTCTGAATCATTTTAATCGAATTCGGAAAAATCCTGCGTATTAAAAATAATGACTATACAGGTATTTAAATAAATTTTAATTCTAATGTTGGAAAAAAAATTAGTAATAATAAGTTCTTCTAAAAGTTAATTATTATTACTTTTAATTACAAAACAAAAATTTGCTCAAATTTTAAAGTTTGTTTCCTTGATTCTAGAATTCCTAAGGTGTATGGTTCAACACCTGGGTTATCGCGAGATAACTTTTGCCTAAATTTGAAACATTTTCATGCAATTAATGTAAAAAATATTGCTATTAATTAACTTTAAATATAAGTTAAAAGTTTTAAAGTTCATTAAATGTTAAAATGTGTCATGAAATACAGTTTAACTATTAATGAAAAATATTATTTAGGTATTCAAGATAATTTGCATTAAATAAATTGCATAATGCAATATTTATATTGTTTTATTTATCATGGAATGTCAAATGTTTGAATTATGTCATTTTTCTGATTAATAATAAAGAATAAATTCTGAACAGAATAATCAATCTCATGTAACCAAAGATGTGAGTCGATGGAAACCTACTGATGATTTGATGTTGGTTTTATCTGTTCAGCAGGTACATTACTTTTTGTTTGTTTTATTAAAGCTTTTTTTTATAATTTCAATTATATAGGCAATTTATCCTTCTACTATCGGTCTTTTAATTAAGGATTTTATTATATTAATTTAAATGTTTAAGGATATATTTATTTCGATTTATCCAGTTTTAACTTTAGTTAATTATGGTAAAAAAAAATTATTTTATTTGCTGATTTATTCTTGTAATTAAAAAAAAAGACTTAAGTTTAATTGGGTCACTGCTCTAAATTTCTAGCAACTGAGGAGCATGAAGATTATGGAATAAAATGTAGCATAGGCAGTTTTTGTTTTATAAAATCAATTATTATATTAAATAAATGTATACATTTTAAGTGTTTGATAAATTTTTCATACTTTTAAACCTTTGTAATTTTAACAGAATGGAAAATAAGGAGTGTACTATAATAATGAAAAATATTGCATGCTTTACTTTTTGCTATTAATTTTTTGTGGCTAAACCACAGCGTTTCATGGATGCTGTGAATTAAAACAGATTTGAATGACAGAACCTTGCTAAAACCTTCCTGTCATTATATTTGATAAGATTTTTATTTTATAGAAATATTAGTTTTTCAAGTCTAAAATATCAGGTTTGAATATAGAAAATAGTAAGCTCCACTTTTAATTCTCACCCACCTTTTTTCCTTGTCAACTAAATAGTATTTTAGGCTTTAAGGAAAAAGAAAATTAAGTGTTTAAAATTAATAAACTAATAATAGTATGAAACTGTTAAAAATAATACATAAATTTTCAAGTTTATTTTGTAAGTCGGGAAGATGACAAAACTAAAAAATTCCACTTTTTTTTCTGTGTAATTTAGAAACTATTCAGATATTTTATTTATTCCATTTCAGTTATGAATTTTATATAATAACATGACAAGTTATTTTTCACAAAAATTTATGCATAAATAATGTTTCAGACAAATAGTATTGAGACTGTCTACAGAGGAGTAAAGTTTTCTTCACCATTTTCACTCAGAGAAGTTCAAGAAAGATGGTATTCCCTTTTGTATGATGCATCAGTTTCAAAGTAAGTATATTAAATACAGTTGAAACCCAATTGTTCTAAGTAGTATATCATTTGTTTATCTGACATTTATCCAGATTTCCCTAACTTGTAACTTCACATTTTGATGATTTTCAATATTTTTCTCTTAATTTTTTTTTCTCATATCATTTCTTAATTTTATTCAATTATAAACTATTGTTATTATCTATCATCATCTTACGTTATAATTTCATTTTTTCTTGTTATAAAACTTATATTATAAAGAGGCATCTCAATTCACTATGTATTTCATGTTCAGCAAATGTTAGGAAGGATTTCTTGTGTGTTTCTTATTATGCCAATGACTTAAAACTTGAGAAGTCCAATTGGTGAAATATTTTAGTTTTTTCTTTTCTTTCTGTAATGACTCTGATTTTATGTAGGGTTGACAGGTAGTTATTATGGGTAGTACAAGTATATTAGCTCACATATTTTTGAAGAATTATGTGAAATAGTATGGTATTTATTTAATCAGGGTACATAGCGTTTTTAAAAAGTGCTTAAAGGTGCTTATTTTTGATTTTCGTTTTTTAAAAGCCCTTAAAGGTGCTTTTTTTCATTGGGTGTTTTTAAAAAGTGCTTAATTTTTTCTTTTTCAATGTGAGATTCTTCCTTTACCATATTGATTTTCGTTACAATTATGCAAAATGACACAGTTCACATTGTTATATTCAACGTTTTCTCAATTAATTCAACCCCACTCTATTTCGGCGTATTGTCAGTCCGTAGCGTATAAAAACGCCATTCGTTTTACATGATTCAAAATTTCATGATTTTTGACAAAGGTCAAAACAATGCCATAAGTTTTTTTTTTTTTTTTTTTTTTTGACATGATGGTTAAAGCAAGTTAAATCGTCAAATGTCAAAAACTTTCCAACCCTGCCTAGTTATGATATTTTTTTAAGTGCTCAAAAGGTGCTTATTTTTTGTTGAATAATTTGGCTACGCACCCTGTTAATGTGAGTATTAAATCAACTCAACTAACTTAATATAAATCTAATTTACCGTGTAATTTATTATTAAAATTTATTAAATTGATTATTTGTTTCTAGTATTTTCTACAGGCTAACATATTTGTTATGAAAAGTAATTTCAAATATATATTTCTCATTATTATATACTTTGATTACACAAAAACATTTTGTTTTTAAATATTTTGACTTTTTACTTGCCCCCAAAGATTCAGGACTAGGATATTTTCTTATACATTTCAATAGTTTTAAATTTTTTATTATACATATTTTTGCTTCAAATTCTTACATGTCTTCTCAAACTCTTTTTACTTTTTTTAGGCCAGCAGTATTTGCGATAAAGCAACTTAATACTGATATTATTTCTCAAATTAGAGCAAAGGTATTGTTTAGTGAAGAAGAAGAAAAATTGATTGCTTCTGTACCTTTTGTAAGTATATAACTTTTATTTACATACAATTGCTTACTTTTCATGTGTTATGCTTTTTATTTGTATATATTTTTTAACTTTCATCATTCAGGACAGATATATCCATTAATTATGTCTCAAATTTCCTAGGTACAAGAATAAAAAATGGCTGATTAATTATCTCTGTAATACTACCTAATATTGGATAATTTAAAATAAATAATTCAGATTTGATATTTATTTAGACTCAAAATAAATAAAAATTTTAATTGACTAATAATGAATTTATTATAAATCTTAATATGATTTATTTATTTATATATTTTTTTAAATTGCTTAGTAAATTAATTATTTATTAATTTACTACTATTTAATTATCTATTAATTATTTAATAATTTTCTAATTATTTATTGCATATAAAAATTACAGCATTATATACCATGGCAATATTATATATTTCCTAAACACTTTTGAAAAATGAATAAATAAGTACATATATTCTAATAATTTTCTCTAATACCAATATTATAGCAACTTTTCATATTCTTTTACTGTTTTAATTTGTATATGATTTGTATAACTTGTATGTATTAGTATTTATTTCATTGTTCAAAACATTTTTTAAATAATTAAGCACGCAATTTTATAATTCATGAATTGAAGAGTGATGAATGCATAAAATTTTCCTTCTGTGGGTAATTTATGCTTTCGATTATGCTTTACTTTTGAAATATTATTTTTTAATTTGTTTGAGATAGTTAACTTTGTAATATGGATAGTTAACGTAGTAATATGATTTGTTGAAGTGTTTTAATGTGCTGTTTTATTTCTTTGAAATTTCATAAGAGTTCAAATCATGTAGCTGTTCTAACCCTTACTAATTTTCAGTTTTTCATTTGTCATTAAAAATAAATAAATTATATTATCTTTTATCATGTTAATATATAATTCAACACTGGTGCATTTCTTAATAAAGCAAAATTTAGTTCTGACTATCTATAATTAGCCCATAATTTAGTTCTGACTATCTATAATTAAGGTATAAAAGCTAATATCAGGATTATTTCTAAAAATTTTGGACAAAACAATTTAGATTAATTACAATTAGATTAGATTACAATTAGATTATTAACAATTTAGATTAGAGAACGTTATGTGCTGGGCAGATGGGAACATTTGTAGCCTTTTCTTCTTCTTTTTTTTTTTTTCCAACATTAAAATTCTAATTTTTTTGTGAATGAATACCTTAGGGTTTTCGCATATAAATGGCCTTTGATTAATTGATGATTGCTATGATTCATTTTATAAAACTTAAATTTTAATTTAAAATTGAAATGTTGTTCAAATCTTAACTCTTTTCCTTATTTAAAAATATAAATTCCCACTTGTTATAAAATTAATTGTGTTTGAGCTTGAACTCTTTTAAATAAAAATTAATTTTCTTGCTTGTGTTGCCTTTGGTTTCTTTTTTTACACTTAGATGCCACTACTACAGAATTTTAAAACTTTTTGTTTATTTGCAAACAGGCAGTTTTAATGGTTTCCAAATCGTGATGTATGTACTGGGCATTTAATTGGTTAGTTTAGTTTTAATCTTTGTTTTGACAGATAAATAGATGCCAATCTATATCTTAATTTTAGATTAGCATCTATAGACCATTTAGTAGAAGTTAAGCGTCTGTAGATGTATTTTTAAATTTTCCATGTTTGTTGCATTTGTATGATTATTCTGGAGATTTTCTTTGATCTGTTTATATATTATGTGTATTTATATATACTCTATTCTAGGATAAAGGTAGTTTAGAAGTTTTTCAAGCTCTGTTAGATTCAAATGCATCTGTTTTCTTACCATCTCGCACTGCAAAAATATTGTACATGCATTGGTCTCTCATGAAACAATATAACCTTTTAAAGGATCAAACAGGTAATTATTTAAATATCATATTTTCTTTTTAATTCTGGGAAATAATACCATTTGCTCATGTAAAAAATAAGAGTACCCAACTCCTCAACTTATATATAATTCTCAATCAAAATGAATTCTCAATGAATGGAAGATGAGGTGTTACCCTACAAATGAAATTAGTGGAAATTATATTAAATGTAATTTTATCAAACTCAACTTTTCTTAATTAAAATAAAGTTACGGTTGACTCTTCAGTATTAATTTATTCTGCTAAATCTTTAGTTAAAGTAGTTATTAATGAAAAGGATATCTTGTCATTTCCTTTCTTATGTTACTGTACTTTCTACCGTTTCAAAGACTCCTTAAATTATTTTTTACATCACCTTTTCTTAAACACTTTAATATCTTCAATGTATTGAATTTATTAATGATTTTGTCACAGTGTAATGTGTATTTATTTTTGAAGTGTAAACTTTAATGCCAAGGGTGGCAGGGGGGTGCAAAGAGGTGCACTTTCACCCCCCTGGGTTTATTTTAAACAATTAAAGAGATACAGAAAAACAATTTTGTTATAAAATATTTTATTAAAAACATTTTAATTCAAAAACAAATAATTAAGTAATTATTGATGCATAACAATTAAAAAATTGTTTAATCAAACAAGAATTGTAAACGTCTTGTTTGCTGTCCAAATCCAAATCTTTTTCAATGAATTCTGAGTCATTTGTGATTATTTTCTTATGCACACTGAGCATGCACAAACTACTTAATCTCTTGTGAGACATTGTTGACCGATTCCATGTTTTGATACGTCTCATTGTACTAAAAGTGCGTTCAATAGTGCACGTAGTAGCTGGAAGAGTTATTAGGCCAATTTTGATTGTCTCCGCTACAGCTGGATAAAACGGTGTGGCCTCAATAACTAAATCGATGTGTTCGATGGATTCATAAGAATTTTCTCTATTCCTCCACATTTCGTACCATGTTATAGCTTCAGTGTTGAAATTTGTTGGGAGCAGATCTTTATACATAGTATATTTATCTTCTAAAACTTCAAGATATGACGCTTTGTCCAGTTTGTTCATCGCATTCGGGTGAAGCTGTAAGAGTGAAAATGCTTTTCTTTGTGTAAAAGAAAAGCGGTTTATCAACGAAGATGTAATGGTGTCCAAATAAGGATTAATATTGATTAGGACCTCCTGTTATTATATTTTCTATTAGTTATCTAGTTTAACAAAGGTGCATAACACAAACTGACTTCTCACAACTGTAAAACTTCATCAACACAATAAATACCAATGTTAAGCGTGCTAAAACGTTTTAGTATACGAAACTACTGCTTGTAGTTATTTGTGTTTCAAAGTTAGTAGCTATGCCAGCGCCATCAATACAGTTTCTCGTGGCAGAATTTGCAAGTACAAGAAATTCGTACTTTTTTTTAAATATCTTGTTAACAATGAAGAAATGTATCTTGAAAAAATTAACTGATGAAAGTATATGTAATAACAGAATATTTTTCATTATTTTTTGGGGGAGGGGTAGTTTGTTAGAGGGTTGCACGCCCTTTTATATTATTCTGCCGGCGCCCTTGTATAATGCATTATACACGATATTCAGCTTAAACAACGTTCTGTGTTTGCATTTGATTAGAGCAGTATTCGCCGATCCGCGGACCGGTCCATGAATCAAATGGTACCGGGTCACCCATTTCATTACAACTTAATTTAAATTCCTAGGTTTATACTCCAAATTAAAAATATCTGTGTTCCATCAAAACTTTATTTATTTGAAAAAAGGGGACCCCCAAAGGTAGTGACATAAATTTTTTAATGTTTGTAATGTATCATTGTCTCCAATTACCCCCAGATATAACCATCTCATTGCAAGGAAACAAGCTCAGGGTTCTCATTGATTTAATGTTCAAGTAAGTTAAAAAGTTAAATCGCTTTATATTTATTTTTTGGTGTAACTGTATTTTATTTTGAAGGCATGTTTAAATACAAAATTAAAATTAATAAATCAAAATAATCTAAAATATAAACAATAAACTCCTTCCTCCCCTAGTGGGCCGCGGTAAAATTATCAAACGGTGACAGGTCCATGGAGAGAGAAAGGTTGGGGAACACTGGATTAGAGCATCTCTCACACCTGGTGATAACATGGGTCGTGAATTTGATCCTTGTAGATGACTGAACAACTAACATGCATATGCAATGATAGGCTCTTGTGGCTGAAACCCTCTCTCCAGAGTGGTATGGGAGAAGGGTACCAGCTGAGGCGTAGTTCATGTGGTTTTTTCTGGATCATAATTAAGAAATGATCTTGCCGTGGTTGTTATAAGATACAGCCCTGAATAACAAGGCTAGTTGCTTGACCATGGTTACATGTGTGCAACAAAGACTTAACTAAACTTTTCAACTATTACATTACTCAACATATTACATTATTGAAAGAAGAAAAAACACACAAAGAGATAAATTTATTAAATATGACCAACCAAATCTTTCTTTTTTTCCTCCATTAAAGTCTGAACTTATGTTTTTTAAGAAATTCAAATATTTTTAATTTTTCCCTCTTATATGTGTATTTTAAATTTTCCAATACAATACTTTTTTTAAAAGCTATTATTTATTGTAGAAATTTTTTTTAATTCAAAACTGATCCAAATAGTTGTCAAATTTTATTCAAATCTAGACCCATGAGTCTAGATTAGTTTAGTGAATAAAATGTGTGTTGTGAAAAGTTGAGATTCCATTTTTGAGTTATATTAATTTAAAATTTCAATATTATGCATTTGTCTTTACTGAATTATATAATAAACTGACAAAGAATTTTCTTTTGAATTAGCTCAGCAGCAAATCGCCGTAGAAAGTCTCTTAACATTTTCTGATGCAGAAGAGATGTTTGAAGATTCTGATCTGCAGTGAGTAAATTTTAATTTATTATTTTGTGTTAAATTTAAAAAAGGTGATAACAAAAAGGTTTTTTATACGAATACTTCGGAATTTTTTTTGTTTCTTTTATATATATATTTACATTGCATATTCGAGTGTCCTCAAATTTATTCTTCATAATTTGAAGAGTCTATTAATTATTATTCCCTATTAATACTAATTATGTTACCTGGCATAAAACATATTTATTGCATATCCCTCAACCCGCGATGTATTAAACAGCTGCAACCTAAAAACTTCTTAAGAATCAGGATTTTAAAAAGTTCATAATTTTAGTTCATAAAAAGTGGTGTTTATAAACTCTTATTGTTCAGGGGCTCTATGCCCGATTTATCTTTAAAGTTTTAGTTTTGTCTTAAATAGGACGATAAATCAATATATATCGAAATATCGATTTAATGCGTGCATCATTGTACCAATATAGCAGCTTTCATTTTCTCACAAAGCATCAGAATTCTGATTTAAACCACTGATATAGGGAGACACTCGTGATATAACGATTTAAAATTCAATTATCCTTGCGAAGATTACTTTGATGCCTAGCTTTGATGGTGAGGTCGAATTGCAAGGAGCGAATTGAATCAGCAGCCCCGTGTTATTGCATGGATCAGCATTGAAATGGAGAACACAATGCATAGTTTCTTCATCCAAATTTTCCCCCTAAGTATTATAAGTTTCTTGAAGATTATTTTCAGCGAGATTTTAGTTACTTTGAGATTGGTGTGCATTATTTTCTTGGCATTTAACAAAGTTTCTTGTATATTATTTTTAGTAGGCAGCCCTTAGTTTACAATCACTGTGCAATATTTCGTCCTAATTGTTGAAAAAAATTTTATTCTTCATTAATCTTTTTTTTCCCCTCTTTTTAAGCAATACAATTTAGTAGCAATATTTTATATTTAAATAATTTATACTTTGTTATAAAAAGTTAGTATATTTTTTCCTCTTTTCTTGTTTTTTAATTCTTTCAATGCACAGAAGTATGATAATTTGTTAGACTTTGATTATTTTTAAATCAATAAATCTTCAGTCACTTTTATTTATAAAAAATCAAAACATAACCTACATTTCTTTTTGCTATATTTGGCTATTAGTCACTCCAACTTTATTATTTTATACAAAAATATTTGATATTAAGTCAGTTTTTATTACCATTTGTTCTTAATTTTTTTAAAAATTTCTGAATCTATGTAAGTTATTTGTTTTTTTTTTTATATTATTATTATTTTTTAATTCTATAGATCTTTGGTTGTTTTTATTCAAAATGCGTTTTTTTTTATTTTTGGTATTTAGTTATTAGTGAAACTAATACATTTTGTTTTAATTGAATAGGAAATCAATCAATGTTTTGAGGTCTTAAAGTAGGTTTTTATTAATTTAACAATAGTACTACAGTGGAAAGTCGCGTATCCGGAATCGGCGGGACTTCCCCAAGTCCGTATATTCGATTTTTCCGTATAATAGACCCCCAAGGTAAACAAAACTTAAAATGATCTGAATCTAAGAAGCAAAAAATTAAACATTATTTTTCTGGCAATAATGTTTTAGTATTAGAATGATATCTAATCAATCAAAAACAAAATATTAGAAAATAAATAATTATTGCTATTATAAAAATAAATATAGAAAACGAAAAATATTAATTGCTCTCTCCGCCATTTTGAACTAAAATGATTCAAGCCAGAAGGGGAAATTCCCGTCATTCACTAAGGTGGGTAGGTGGAGAAGAAAATTCATTTCCTCCTTATTTCTCATTCAAGTTGAGAGCGGGGCAGTGACAAATTCTTATTCTCTCTCCCATCAGTGGCTATCAATCAAGCATAAAGGCGTGGCATGCTGATTGGGTTCTCTTTATTTTTTCCTGTGTTACTAAAGGGGATTCCCCTTCCACTTTAACGTTTGTTGTGTTTACACTTTTTCACAGTACTTTTTCTTTCCCTAACACTCTAATAAAAAGGTTCCACGAAATGCCTCTTTTACTAGCCAGCTACATAGGAAAGAAAAGGTGGAGGGGACTCAGTTGTGCTCCTTTGAAAACAAATCCCCCCCCTTTCCTGCATTCCAAAGGAGGAGCGTCACTAACGGTATGGTCTTGGTAGATCTTCTGTTCCCCTTTCTGTTGATTTATGGGTTCAATGCATAAATTACTAGAGGCTAAGAAAGGAAAAAACCTGTCAAAAGACCTCTTTTTTTTATTTTTTTTATTCCCCTTTTAAGAGAGGGGAAGGTGAAGAAATGTTTGTTTATTTTGATTGTTAAAAAGTGTCCGGGAAATTAACTCTTCCGGAAAAGGAACGTCCGGATATGGGACGTTACACTGTATTACTTTTTTTCAATTTTTCTTAGAATTCTTTTGATGTATGTAAATTAAATATTTTGTTGGATATTCAGTATTATATTTTTAAACCACTAAATCTCATGTCAATTTTATTATTTTATTTTCAAAAAAAAAGAAAGGAAGGAAGAAAAAAATTTGAACTTAAGCAAAACTTACATTTATTTTTACATTTTTAAAATTTGACCATTAGTTAATAGAGCCTTATTGTTTTAAATAAATAAAAGCAACATTTCAAAAACATTTTTTTATATAAATTTTGTTTTACTTAAGTATACAATTACTTTCGTTAGTTTTTTACCCATATTTTTATCACTTTTAAACCGATAATTCTGAAATCCTTTTTAATTAGAAATATTTTTGCAGAGCTTGTGATTTTTTACTTTTAGAAATAGGTCTCTAAATAAGTTGATCCATCTTTATTACTGTAATTGAAAAAATTAAGCAATGCTTTTTTATAATTGAAATGTTCTTTTATTACAGGTAAATTATTTATTTTTATTTTTGATTGATTGAAGACTTCTGATCGTGTAATTTTGATTTAAAGAAACAATATTTGAACATATATTATATCGCAATACGTCGCTCTATCGCATTGTCTAACCGACAATATATCACAGTGTAAAATTACATACATTGCTTAGTCTTAAAAAAAATTAATTAATTAAAATAAAAAAGAACAATTTAGTAATTCGCCGATCAGACTGTGTAGTGGTCAGGGAACTGACCTCACATCAAAAAAGTTCTGGATTAATGTTCTTTCATTCTCTGTACTGTCTGTCTTTACTGCGGGAACAACGTTTGCCTAACTAATATGGCTCCCCTGAAAGAGTAGCCAACAAATCTGCCCTACTGATTCCTGAATTACAAGTGTCGATCAGGTGGGCATTGGAAGAAAAAAAATGTAATTGAATATTTCTTCAATCATTGCTAAATTAATTTTAAAATAAAATGCATATCTATTAAAGATGAAGGGTTAGTTTTAGCTTTGACGGGTTTTATTCACATGATTAGTTTTTATTCAATTAGACATATTTTGATTCATAAAAGCTAAACTTTTGGTAGTTCTTCGCCCTAAACGAAGGTGGCGTTCGCCAGATCACTTAGTTATTTCTGTAAAGCCTAAGATTTTGCCTGTAGATAAATTAACTCCAAGTAACTGGAACTAGAACTTTTAACTTTATTACATTTAAAAGCTTATAGTTGATCAAAAGTATTCAGAAAATTCAACGCTCAGTAGTTGTAAAGAAATGCTCAAGCTTATCAATGCAAGCTTCCACCTAAATCTAATCATTAGCTAAAAATTATGACAGTTTTTATAGGATACAAACAACTTATTTAACTTTATCTTCAAACTTTTACTTATTTTTCTCTTTTTAAAATTCTATGATGCTCAATTCAAATTCAACTAGATGACTGTTTGTAAGGCAAGGCTTCCCTGCATTTAATTTATATTTTTTTAGCATTTATTGAATTTCTATGCTACTGTAAATATTTATTTTATTATACTTGTGGTTGCATTACATGAAAGAACTGAATTTCTTTCTGAGGCTCTAAAATAAATTTTTGTACATAATACTATTTCCAGTTTAAAAAGAAAGGGTTGCTTAAGACCTTTAGTTTTTTATTGAAATTAAACTCTTTTAACTATTTATATATGTCATTACTAATGAAATTCTCCAAATTTTAATTTCATAAATAAAATGCTAGTTTCCAGGGTATTATTACTGATATAATGCATAGCGCAGTTAGTCCAAATTCTGTATAACAAAAATTAATACATCCTTTATACAATATTGACCATTATATATGCATATAAGGAAATCCTGTTCATAAAATTTACTATATTTAGGTCCTTGCATATTTGTCGTTCATTAATGTTTTCAATAGCTTTAGAAAAACATAAAGAAATAATTCTCTCTGTAATGTTTTAATGAGTAACTGAAAAATGTATTGAGAAAGATGTCCTTTTTTAGGTTTTTAATTAATTTGTTCTTTTTTTTTTTCTTTCTTTTTCAGAGATCCGAAGGATTCAGTTCTCGAAGAAGGTTTGTTAAAAATTAAATTTATTTCAGATACTTTGACATGTTGTTTAATTTTTTCTTCATAATTGATCTAATTAAATGTAATCTTATAAATTTGAAATGCTTATCAACTGTAAATAATATTTAATGTTTAGTTCTTAGGGAAAATTGAGAAATGCTTTGCTATTATATCAGAGCAAAAAATTAGCTATTATTTTGTTCTGTATATTAATTTAAGCATTATTTTACAAATAATCATTTTTTAGTTTCTAATTTACTAATCATTAGCTTAAATTTTCTATTGCAATTGAAATCCATTTGCATAGAGAAAATAAATATGTATGCTTTATTTCTTCATTTTAATTCTCTAAAGTCTATTTTGCAGTCCTGGATTAATTTGATTTTAAAAAAAATGCTTAAATAATGTAATGGTTATTAACACTGGTTAAATTAATCTTAAAGAAATTCTCTTTTATTCATTTTGCTTTTTCTTACACGGTTTTTGATATTTTTTTCTTCAAAAAATTATTTTAAATCTCATTAATAATTAATTGAATATTTTTGTTTGATGTCCAAGAAAAAAGACATAATTTTAATTTAATAATTTTATTTTTGGTAAAATACACCACTTTGTAAAAAATATGCATTGATTTCTGAAAAGAATTTGTAATTTTTCTTTTAGAAACTGCTGGTGTGAATAGAAAACACTTGCAGGAAATCAAGCATTATGAAAATGAAGTTCCAAAGTGGCAAGTTCTTGTTGATCTTGTAACAGGTATAAAATAGTTTGTACATTTCTAGGATTTTTGTTCATTTTAATATAATTCCTACTTGTAATAGAATTACGAATTACTTATTAATTTAAACTTTAGTAAATAAGGAACTTATGCCATTTTTGCACTAACTTTGAGAACTTTTTAAATTCCTAGAATATTACTTATTTGCTTAGTCATAATTTTATTTAATACACCAGTTTCTTTACTTAATTTCTTTCATAAATTTTTTTAAATATATAGTAACGACTCTACCTCCTCCCCCACACTATCTTTCATCAGTCCTCAGAACTGCTAACCTAATTCTTTTTAGGTCTCTTCTCTTGCTTAATTGGCCTCAATATTGTTTAACCTACTTCCTGGCGCTACAATCAAAGTTGAACCATAACATACCTAATTATTTGACTCCAAAGCAGTCTGTAGGGCTAGGCTACTGATATTATTACCAGAATATTATTTGGGATAGAATTTGATGAATGGATATCACTAGTTGATTCATTACTGTTTAATGAGATGCCAGGGGATCTGTATTAAGACCACCAGACTTTGAGTGCTAGCTGTGAGAGCTGTATTAAGATCATGGTAGTGTGTGTGGTCTCTCCTATGTTGTTATTAGTAATTGAGTGTGTATAGGCCTTCATTGTGTGTTATTGAGACTTGAGTAGCAACAGTGTGCACAGTGTCAAAGTCACAGTCACAAATAGCAAGTCAACTGTGTTCCAACCATCATAATAGGCATATTCAGAATGAAGTGGGCGATTCTGTTGAGGTAGACATATTCAGATCACGTCCAAAAGTCACCAATGTGAGACTGGCTACCAACAATGTCAACCTTCATCTAAGTAAAGGTACCTCCAGATAGAATATGAGTTATGTCTTATATGCTAAAACTAAACTCAGTGGCGCGACAGCCCATAGAGGGCCAAGGCCAACTGTGCCCATCTCAGTTTTCTTGACCTTGGGCTCTGGGGTGCAGGAGCAGATGTTCCGGTCAGGTGGTCAGCCGAACGCGTGACCCCCAGTGTTTAGTTCCCAAGCTTGCTTGGTACTCAATGTCTTATATACTAGTGAATTGAAATTGAATAATTGTAGTGTCAACTACGCTACCAGTCTGTCTTATTAATTTCTTATTTTCAAGCTCTTGATGTCTCTTGCAACCTCATCCATACATTTCTTTCTCGCCACCCTATTTTGGTTGATCTTGGAATTGACATTAAAGATCTTTCTTGTGCATCAATGTGACATTAAAGTTTTAATACTTTAATGTTTGCTCCCTCTTTTTGCTATTGCTCATCAGCATCTGACACTGCTTACATATTTCGGTTCTTACGTATTATCGCAACCAGGTTGGCGCGATTTGTATGTTATGTTTTTTGTATGTATGCGATTTGCACTGATGTTTTTTAAGTTCAAATGCCACTGCCCGGTATACATTTGCCCGGTTTATCCTACACTGATGTTTTTTTAAGGTCAAGTGCCACTGCCCGGTATATCCTACACTGATGTTTTTTTAAGTTCAAGTGCCACTGCCCGGTATACCCTACACTGATGTTTTTTTAAGGTCAAGTGCCACTGCCCGGTATACATTTGCCCGGTTTATCCTACACTAATGTTTTTTTAAGGTCAAGTGCCACTGCCCGGTATACATTTATTCAAGATGTGTGAAGAAAAATAATATAAATCACTTAGGGTTGCCGTAAGTAGGGTCGCCAAATTTGGCGATTTATGCGAATTTTGGCCTGGTTGCGTTAATACGTAAGTACCCATATTTCTGTTGAGATTGCTACATTCGCTCATTTCTACTTTAGTGGGACAGATTACTGAAAAACCAACAAACTTTTTTTTTATTATTTGTTGCCACCCTCTTATTTTATTCCGCTTTTAATTTAAATTAAGAGAAATGTCAGAAAAGATCAACAAAATGATTTCTTGAGAATACAAAATTAATTCATTCTTATCTCAAAATTTGTATCAATGATGTTATGAAAATTACTTTTGACTATAAGAAATTATGGGATCTTGTTAATAACGTGTAGATATATCAGTGTTCGAAATTAGTGGTGGTCCATTTGTCCAAAACCATTAAAATTGACTTGGGCCACCATAAATTAAATTATTAGTGGTCCCTCAAACTAACACTCAATGTAAAGGGATGACATGCATGTGTTTTAGTATGTGTTTCTAACAAAATCACATATTTCATCATAAATTTGAACATTAAACATTCTCTGTATTGTTATTTTTATTTAAATTTTTTTCATTTTTTCTAAAAAAAATTCTTTAACAACCACCACGACACAGTCTAAAACACAATAGGCATTGAGGCAATGAAAATGTAAATGGAGCAATGAAAATGTTATGGACTAATTATATCAAGTTGCTGATCCCATGAACCAGTGACTACATTTTCATAATTTCTATCCTTATTTCTTATTTATTTTACACTTATATACCTTTTCAAAATTAAAGGGGGGGGGGAGATATGAGATAACAGAACTGGACATATATAGCCAATTTTTTTACAGTGTCTTCAATACAATTGTTGTCTTCCTACTAGTTCATTCATTGGTTCTATTTAGCTGCCTATAAATTGTGTATTTTACAGTGGGTATTTTTAATCTTTGATCAGTGGGCAAGTCATTTTTAAGTACTAGCTACCGTGTTAAACTGTATTAAATTTTAAACTGTCAATTTGTGATCTGCAAATTATCAATGCAGATGTTTCTTAACATTAATATACATTTATTAATTTTAATTTATAGGACCCCCAAACTACTTGTAAACTATCTGAAATATTATTTCATTCTTTTAGGTGTTAGCTTGCCTGACTTTGACAGTAAAACTTTAGCTGTACTAAGGGGTAGAATTGTCAGATATTTAATTCAATCACGAGAGGTGAGTAACTAGCAATTTTCTTACAATAAATTTTTGCTAATATATTAACTAATTTTCAATGATTTAACAATTCATATAGAGAAACATGTTTTTTAATACTGATACTCAATGGTTTTATTAAAGTTTCCAATAAATGCATAAATTATTAATTGTATTATAGATTAATGATAATATAAATTATATTAATAAATTATAGATTGTATGTAAATTTTAAGAGGTTTTATTAAATCCGTCCACTTATTATAATTTGCTACATTTGATTTTTAAATTTTTGATTTAATATATTTAAATTCTCTCTATAAAGCATATTCATAACTTTTGTTGACATTAAACTGTTTCCCTGTAAAATTATACATATTTGCCTTAGCAACAATTTTACCTTGGCCCCAATGGGGCTCAAGTTTGGCTCACTATGGGTCCTATGTGAACATGCACTGAGGGACCAGTATTGGGGTGTCTAAATTTTCAATATTGATCCTATATAGGGCTTTTATTGGTTGAATAATGAATATAAAATATTGGGTGAAACTGACAATTTTATATAGGGCTGTGTTGGTTCTAAAGTGGCTGTAAAATATCAGGTTAAACAGACTATACTATTTAGGGTCAAAATCGGAAAATAACGGCCCTTTCAACGCTTATTGAGCCAAGATTCGCGAATATTGGTCCAATGAGGGCCCAAGTTATTTTGCTGCTTAGGTAGTTGCATTCTAGTTCAAACAAAAAATTTTGAATGAACAAATCGTGTCTTAGTTTATTATATTACTTGGAATCAATTGAATGCTAATCTCAAAGTCTTTTGTTGACAAGAAAATCTAAACTTTAAATTCAAATGTCCTTTTTTCAAAGGGGAAAAATCTACCTAGAGTTGTGCGTGTAAAGTAAACTGTCTCTCAGCAAAGAACCTCATTATTAAAAAGTCATTATTAAGTATTAAAACCTCATTAAAATAGTTTTTTAAGCATAAAGGACTTAAACAGAGCTCTTTTATTAGTTTTAATCTCCTTCAAGTTATCTAAATATAATGTATTTTACAAAATTTCTCTACTGGTAACTGATTTTCAATTATTACAGTACATAAGATTCTCTGATTTAATTTGAAGCTTGGTTTACCAACAAACTATAGTTTTTTTTTTTTTTTCTATTAAAAAAGATCATCTTTCATTTTGGAGCTTGTTTTTTTTTCATAACATTTCCATTGTATCCTTTGATCGAGTCAGTTCAAATTCATTGGAGATTAAAATTAAATAATTTTAAAAATTTCGTTTTTAACTATTCCCCCCCCCCCATCAAGAAATTGAGATAATTATTTCTCTCTATTTTCACTATTCTAACAATTATAAATTTAACATATCCAAATTAAAGAATATATCCTCTTTAAATATAAGAGTATAAGAAATTTTAGCTGTAGTATCAAAACATGATGATTTTTGCTTTTAGAATCAATGACAACAGGGTTAAATGCACATTTTAGAAATTAATTAAATAACAGGGTGTAATTTCTTAGATCTGTCTTGAATAGAGGGGTGCAAACAATTCGCTCTTGCAAATTATGGCTGAATTATTCACATAAATTATAAACAGTTTCCTAGTTAATTTCTACTAATTGAATCCATCTTTAATTGGTACATCTCATATTTTCTTTTTGTTTCATTCAGTTTCTTTTAACTAAGTAAATAGCTTATTATTTTAATTTGTTTTTCTCATCAAACATGGTACCACATGTTGAAATAGGAATTAGTTGCATAAATCTCATAAACTTCTGAAAAATTTTACGCTTCTGTTTCGGCTACTCTGGATAAATGTATGTGTCGAAGCTGTAAAATACGTTTTATGAGCTATTTTCTCAGAAAAGGTGCTATTTACAGTGATACAAAGAGTATGCGTTAATAAGACGAAAAAGTTTGATTCTTCACCTTATCACATGTAGCAAGATTTAAGTTATTATTGATTTCAAAAATATTTTTTGGGTAATATTAATATTTTTATACAGTCGAACCCCGCTATAGTGAACCGTCTGCGGACTCAGTAATGTGTCCACTATAACCGATGGTTCACTATATCCAAATTTTTTGAAGAATATTTTTTGCATAAGACAGTTGAATGATTGAAAATTGGGTTTGCAATTTTACATAAGTTATTTAAAAAATTATTAACTAATTAACAGATAATAAAGCAAAAATTGATGGAAAAAGTACTTACGTCGCTAAATATTAGTTTTAATTTTACTTTTTATGAAAAAAAATTTTGATTTTTGATTGAACACAATTTGATTTTAAATAGAGTTCATCAATTTTCTTATCTACAATGTGCAAAGAATGCAAGATTCTTTGATCTACATTTTTTGTAGAAAAAAATATCTATATAATATAAATAGTCTGTCTATCTTCAATATTCTTTGCAATTTTAACTTTGTCCTCTATGGAAAACGCTTTTCTCTTTAGAAAATTTGCCATTTTCACTGCTTTTGAAATAAAAAATCTTGTCTCAAATAGATAATGTAAGAATATGAAGAGAGAAGCTGTAGAATGAGTTAAATTGTTCCCCTTCTTGATTGTTGAGGGGTGATTTGTAAAGAATATAGTTTGAACAGATAAGAAAATTCCAAAAATTCAGCAGGTGGCCAAGTTAACTAGTTGTAGAGCAAGCTTGGGGAAAAGAGACAAAATGAGGCTTGTCAGGGAGGAAGGAGTATAAGATAAATGATCTGTTTGACATTTATTACAGTATAGTTAAAAGTGATAAGCATAAAGGAGTGAAATATGTCACATTTTATAGGAATGCATTCATTTTCAGTACCAACACCTAAAAGTTTAAAGATGGAGGACTGAAAAAGATATTTAAAGAAATGAAATTTGAGTCCACTATAACCGAGTTTCCAAGTTCTAAGCTGTTCACTATAAGCGTTAAAAATAACATTATTTAAATAGGAGTATGGACGGGACTGCTAAAAAAGTTCACTATATCCGAGTGTTCACTATATCCCAGGTTCACTATAGCGGGGGTCGACTGTATTTATTTTTTTTGTATGCATAAAGATAGCTACTGACCTGCTATGACGAGAACAGTAGATAGACTCATGTGCTTATAGTTTCTCTGGTTACAAGGATAAATCATTTTCAATGGAGATTGTTTTGCTTTAGTATAAATCAGGAGTGACTATTAAAAAAAAATCAACATTTAAATTGTAATTATGCAAGTATTAAAAGCTGAGAAAAGAAATTTTGGTTAAATAAATGTTCAAGGTTCACTCTTTTGGCCCCATTACCATCATGCTGTTTTATATATTCATATTTATCATTTGAAATTGAAATAATTTAACCCTTACAAAAATGTTTTTAAACTGTTTGTAGTTAAATTAGACTTTATACAAAGGGCTGTAAAGTTTGTAAATTTCATTTATTGTTTTCACTTAGTTACAAATTAAAAATAAAGTGATTAGCCTTACATTGATTCATAATTTTTGAATAGGTTACGTTTGGACGGTCAGCTAAAGATAACACAGTTGACATTGATTTTGCACTTGAAGGTCCAGCATGGAAAATTTCTAGGCGACAAGGTGTTATTAAAATGGATAATAATGGTGAATTTTATTTGATAAATGAAGCTAAAAAACCTATTTTTGTTGATGGAAAACCAGTTTTAAATGGAACAAAGTACAAATTGAACAATAACTCTGTCATTGAAGTAAGCATAAAAATGTAATTAGGTTATTTTTGTTATGATTATTTTTATACTCATTGTTTTAATAAATCAATTACATGCTTTTCATTTCAGATTGCTGTGTTAAGATTTATATTTATTGTAAACCAAGAAGCAATTGCTGCCTTAAAAAACAAGAGTACAGTCTAATTATTTGATAAATAAAACTGAATATTTCACTACTATACCAACCCTTGTATCTATTTGTAAATAAATGTTTGTTATTCTTCTTTATTAAAAGTGGATTTGTATCTTTTTCTAAAATATGTATTTTCTTTGAAGAATGAAATTATTTTTGTCAATAGGTAGACAAAGAACAAATTAAACTATTATGGGTTCGAAGATTAGACACAATTATGAGTCTGATCATAGACTGTCCCGATTCCAATCATCTAAATTCAAGTTTTAATACCAAATTACACTCTTAGCACTCGTTCTGTTTTACTTTTCATCTATTTACCTTAAAACAAAAGAACACAAAAAATATCTAAAATAAATTTTGAAGAAAGGAAGAAATTTTGTTCTATGACACAAAGTTTATTTTATGGCCAAACAGTTCCACATGAAAAACAACAAATAAATATTGACTTATCCCTTAACAAACCAATACTTCCTTGTAAACTGCATGGATCTTTTACTTACTGAACTCAATGCACCAGAGCAAGTTACAAAAATCATTTTATTTTTACAACTTTTTATGTTTACATATTTATATATAACTTATGTTTACATATTAACTTATTGATAAAATTAAAATATAGATGGTTTCTTCTCTATTCTTGATATAAAATACTTTAGTTTCTCTTCATAAAATAAAAAAAGAAATTTACCTGGTGGGAAATCAAATATTTTCAGAAAGTTATGGATTTATAGTCAAAAATAATTGAAATCCTTTTTAGATAATGTAATAATTTATTTAGTATTTTAAAATTATTCATATTTTTTTAACAGATTTACCCCAGCACAATCAAATAATATATAGGTAAATTGTGATCGATAAAAATGAAATTATATTCTTTTTAGATCAAAATTCCTTATCCTATAACTTAGTCTAGCAATTTGCATTTTTCTCTCATAAAACAAAATTCTATTTTAATATTTTTTTGTAGGTTATTTTTGAATTTTTTTTTTTTTTTTAAATATATAGTATATAATCGTAAAGCAGAAAGAAAACTGTGTGGTAGTTTTATTTTTACATCAATAAAAATTTTTTTAATTGTTATTTAGCATTCCTAATAATAACACAAATTGACAAAATTTGAAGAAAAAAAAATTGGTAATAAAATATTTTCTTAATATTGACTGTTATATAATAAATGTTTCGCCTAAATTAATTCATGAATTTTAAGGAAATATTACTTCATATTTATAATTAGTTGTGGAAATCTCTTGCAAAAAAAAAAAAAAAAAAAAAACAGGGTTGGTACACACCTGTTATACCGGGGGGAAAATAATATTCAAGAAAGGATAAAATAAATTAATTGTCGAACAGATGATCACTTGGCAGATTATCATGATACTTCTTGTCAGAACTTGTCATCACATTCTAAGAACATTGTTTCAAAAACAATGGCAGAGTGCAATGAATTACAGACGTACCAACCCTCCCACATTTTACAATTGACTCGCGATTTCTCGTTGCATCTACCGATCTTCGTAATCGATCCGAAAATTTTCTGAATTTCCGTCGACTGGAGAGACAAAATAGTTTTTTTTCTTCTTCTTCAAAAGGAAACGTTTTCCTTTTTCTCAATTTTTTTTTTTTTTTTTGCTCTGGTAATGCCAACCTATTATCATTGCGTTACTAGAATTCCGATGCTGTTTGTGTATTATTTTATTTGTTGATCAGTACGGCCATGCTTTTACTTGGGGGATTGTACACAAATAAAGTTTTTCATCTGCGTCTAGGACAGTCAACGAGAGAGCCTTATCATTTTTCTCAATTTTCATCCCCCTTTTTGATTAAATAAAAATAAAATGTGATTAAAATTCTAAAATCGCGAAGTTCCATCTGAAGGAGTATCCATTACTCTTTATCCGTGTTTTATTTTATTTTTATCTATCTTACTGGATGTATGATATTCAGAAATTTTAATACTCTTGTAATTCTATAAAAAAAAATTTCAATCGAAATTTTAATAAAGTATCTAATATTTTAAGGCATATGCAGTAACAAATCTTATAATATTTAAATTTGTCATTTAAAAAAAATTTATTCAATCTCTTATTCTTTTCATTTTAAGAACAATTGATATTAAAATTCAATGAGCAGATTCATCAAAATGGTATATTAAGGGAAGGGACTATATACTAATTTATATTCACAAAAATGGTTAGTTACTCGCAAGTTGTTTTTTTTTCCCACGAAATTATTAAAATTCTTTTCTAATTATTTTATTAAAGAAATATAGAACTAAATTTCTACTTTTTTATAAAATATTGAATTTTTAAATAGGAGGGACATTTTTTAATCTAAGTTGGGTTTTTTTACGCAATTAATAAAATTTTTAGTGAAATAAGAAGACTGTATTGAATTAAGAATTAAATTATTAATAAAGATTTAGTAGGAGGCTATATATTCACTAATTCACATATGTATATGTGTTTTCATACATGTGCTTTTTTTTCTATTTAAATCAATACATCTTAATCATTAGTAAATGTTAAGGAAATATGGAAAACAGAGATTTTGGTTATTAAAAAGGAAGAGTTAATAATTAAAAATGTTTTTTTTTTCCCTCGTTGTTTGTTTTTTCTTGTAGTTTTTTTTCTTTCCCAACTATTTTAAAGGCACTGATTGTAATATCTAAAGCATAATGAATTATTTTAAGCATTGATTTGTTACATTAATGCTTTAGATCAAATATTTTATTTAGAAAATCAGATGATTTAAATCGCTAGTTTTAATTATTTATGTATTGACATTGTGGAATTAGGGGAATTTATTTTACTTTTTAAAAAATATTTCTATAGTCAAATAAAAAATAATCCAAGTCACATAATGTTATAATTACGTTTAATTATTTATCTCTTTTATTAAATACATTTTTATTAATTGTACGCTTTCTTAAAATTTTGCTCTCTTTTTTTTTTTTTTACCTGGAATGTTTTGTAAATTGACCTAGAAAAGTCTGAGAAAACATTTCTTTTTGAATGTGAACCTCGAAAATTATGCATTTAAAATTTATCATTTTACCAATTTAGGTATATGTGTTTAAGTCAATTAATTACAATGATATAGATATATCCTTTTAGCTGTGAAAATTTATAAATTTCGTTTTGTCCAGTGGTAGTAATACTTTATTTACATCGCACTAGAGCTGCACATTGGGATATCGGAGACCGTCTCTCCAAATACATGCCACCACAATTTTGATCTTCTTCGAAGGGGATGGCTCTACCCGACAACAAGAGCTCAAAGTCAAGCACTTTATGATAGATCAGTTTAACGAGGACCAATTCCGCACACTCTCGGACCCTGCTTAGGCTGACCAAAGCAGTTATCCATCCACTCACTGCACGCAGTGATGCTTCACTTCAGTGATCTACTAGTTTACTGCGGGACTCATTTTGTCCAGATCAATTATTATATTTTTTATGTTAAGAGGGGAAAAAGCCAATTGTAAATACTTTTGAGGTATTATGTGGCAATCGCAACGCTCGAATATGCCTCTGGGGAAAGACCCAGGGCCGAATTAAGACCTCTTGAGGTCCTAAGCACTGAAAATATTTTGGTGCCCCCCTCTAACAATTAAAAATATATCCACCATTAAGTCACGTGTTAATTCAAAATATAAAATCAAAATTTTTTTAAAAGAAAATATTTATTCAATTTAAAACAAAAAAATTAAAATAATAAAATCAATTGAAAACTTATCAATTAATATTAAAAAAAAAGTAACTTCTGTATGTGTATATGTACAATGTGCTAAAAAGCAAACACAATGAATAACTTATGATCGAAAGTTTGAACTTTTATACTAAGACTCAAAATACTCTAAATTAGAAAAATAGACACGTACTTTTTCTAAAAAAAAAGCATGCATTTCTTTCAATTGATTCGAATTATTGACTCTCGAAATAAATAGCCATATCTCGAGAATTTTTTAAACGAACTAACATTTTAGCACAATAATAAAATTCATTTACCTAAAAATAGTTCCTTGTCAAAAATAATTTTTAAGAAGTATTAATTATTTTATTTATCAAGGAAATCGTCAAAAAACTTTAAATTGAAAATTTAACAAATGTCATTTTAAATGACAAAATACAAAATTTAATGTGTACTAAATCAGTCAAATACAACTGAATTATTCAATTTTAAAAAAAGTTATAAATTTAACATTTAATTTCTCCTGAACTATTTGACAGATTTCGTTCAAATTTTGTATTTTACCATTTAAATTCATATTCTTTATAAAATTATATATATTTTAAAATTATATAAAAATTTGTATATTTTATTATTGCTCCGACTATTAATAATAAATATTTTAAAAAAAACTATTTTTGACAGGAATTATTTTTAGGTAAATGAATTTTATTTTTAGGTGCAAATGAATTTAATTATTAGGTGCAAAAAATTTCAATTCGTTTCAAAAGTTCTCAAGACATGGCGAAATGCATGAAAACTGCATTTAAATAAAGGAGCCCAAACTTTCGACCTAAAAAAATTATTGGGACCTTAATTTCCGTGTTGCGAATACCCTCCATAATTTGAGGGACAAATATCCAAATTCTAACATTATATATAGGTAGAGGAAGCACGTTTGCCTGATTTCATAAATTAAAAAAATATTTTTGCACCAACTAATTTTATTTTATTTTATAACCGTCGTTGAACAGCCGACCCAATTTCATGGGTTTACGACTACTAATATTCAACTCCGTAGCCTTGTAATTTTGAACCAATCCAGAAGACAAGGAAACTCCTGGATCAGTACCCCCAGAGGTATGATTTGTTATGGGAACATGGAGGACTTTGAGACTCGACAGATTTAACGTGCATCAGTCACCATTTACTACACGGGGAGTCTTCGGCCGGCGAGGATCGAACCCACGACCTCTTAGACATGGGCCCAGCGCCCTACCGACCAGGCTATCCCGGCCTTGCACCAACTAATTTTATTTTATTTTATAACCGTCGTTGAACAGCCGACCCAACTTAATGGGTTTACGGCAACTAATGTTCAACTCCGTAGCCTTGTAATTTTGAACCCAATCCAGAAGACAAGGGAACTCCTGGATCGAGTATTGGGAGAAATTTGCCTTCGTGGAGGACTTTTTGATGGAGCTAACCCGCATTTGCGTTACATGGAGAGGAAGACCACGAGAACCTCCCACGGTTAGCCTGACGGCAAGGGGACTTGCACCAACTAATTAGTATATTTTAAGTTTGGCCCTCAAACCATTTGGATTGAGATCATTAAATCAAGAGTTATTCAGGTTTTTTACTTATTATTTTACGCACTGTATATGATACAACATAACTTTTACAAATAATAATGCTTTTCATTATTCATTTTTCCTTATGAAACCTAATATATATGAATAATGATAGAAAGAGAAATGAAGGGAAAAAAAACTTGTGATGAGTAAATTTATAAATGTAACAATTATCTTAAATGATCCCATGAAATCAGCGGATTAAAAATCAGAAATGAACTTATTTTATAATAGCATCTCACTCTAGATTGCATCTTTGGAAAACAGAACTAATTACCTAATAAAATTATTACTATTTTGTTTTATATTTTGGACAATCTCTAAGTTAGTTGGCCTGTCAAAGGTACAGAAGAGCTTAAGAGCAATAAATAACTGTCAATTAAATCTTAATTAGACTAGTAAAAAGTTAACCTTTTAAAAAAATGATAGAAATCACTTAAAACTACTGCATTAGATCTGTACCTAAAATTCTCATAAGTGATAGCAGTAACTTGGGTTTGAAAAAGCTGATTCAGTAAATAAACAGTCTGTCCTCGAGGAATACTTTAAATGACTGAGCGTTGAATACTTTAAATGACTATAAATTCAATGATCAGAGTTTCGTTTACAAAATCAGAACTTTCGTGTTTTTATAATACAAAACAAAAATATAAATATAGCAACAATAAATATAATATAAAAACTAAACTTAATTAATAATAAGTAAAAAATAACAATCCATCATTTTTAATATTTTCACTTTTTTTTGGAGTGTATTAACGATATTTTTTATTCCTATATGCATACGCGTACATAATACCCACATAAGTTTTATAGCAAATAATTTTAGGTTTGGAAAAGTATAATTTTTCGAAACATAAACAGGAGTATTGTATATAAATTTATTATTCCTAATATACTAATATCTTTTTTTTCTTCTTTTTTTTTTGGTGTGAGTTAACGATATTTTTTTTTTTTCTTGTATGCATACGTGTACATAATACTCACATAAGTTTTATAGAAAATAATTTTAGATTTGGAAAAACATAAATCCTTAGAAACATTAACAGAAGTATTGTATGTAAATTTATTAAACTAATCAACAATTATCTTAAATAACCAATCGAAATCGAATTGTTAAATTAATTACGAATTGCAAATAAACTTTTAAGGAAAGAAAAGGTTGTTAGTTATTATACATATTATACGTTAAATGTTACATTATATGTTAAAATATTCAACTTTGAATTATTTTCTACTAGATCTTAGTACACATTTTAGCACTTTAACACAAAAAAAGAAGAAAAAAATACTTTTGAATAGATAAAAAAAATAATAAGTGATATGCGAAGTATGTGGTCATATTTGCGTACATTTAACCTCTCCTGCTCCTCCACAAAGAAATTTCGAAAAATGATACTTAAACACAGCTCTTTTTTCTTCCTTTAGTGAATAAAAAAAATTATTTGACGTAAAATTTTGAAATAAATAGGTGCCAACACAACCTTTGTATTCGATGACTTCTTTTTCCAGTTGCAATGAGAATATAATTAAAAATATAGTATAAGCAAATATTTTAAAAAAATGTGCAGCACCTGCAAACATGCATAACACAGTTTTTTTCACATCAAAAATCACATTTTTTACATCATCAAATCATTGCATCAAAATTTTTTAAATCATATTTTCTTACATAAAAAAAATCTATTTGCTGAAGTATTAACTTTGCTACAACTGCGAAAAATATTTTGTAAATATAAATCGTAGCATTGTGTTATAGAATCATTGTAATGAATAAATAAATAGAGATTTTATCGCATGGAACTTCACCACCTTATTTCATTATAAGACCAAACCCAAGTAGCACGTGATATTAGATATTATCAGAAAATCGGTAAAATCTATTGTTATCTTGCACAACTTCTAAGATTAGAAAGAGGTCGCTGTTTGCTCAGCATCGTATAATATTAGATTCAATGCAAACTAATATTATCTAGCGTTCGCTGTAATATTCCATAATATTAGATTCTATGAAAGGCAATATTATCTAGCGTTCACCGCAATATTGTTTTGCATTAGTTTTGATGCTATATAATATTAGATTTTGTATTTTCTGATATCTTGCATTGCTTCTTATATTTTGGAGTAAGCAAGAGGAAGATATGGATGGTAGAATAATTCGGTGATATAATTTTACTTAAATTTATGCATTGCTGTGAAGCAGTAAAACATGGAACAACAGTTTAATAATGTCTTTCCATGCATTATTTACTTTAACAACACATAAATACTAAAAAAATTATATTACCGAATTCGACTACCTACTATTTTCCTGCCTCTTACTCCAAATTATTTTGGATCCAACTGATTTTTATGAATGAAATTTTCAAATTTTATTAAGACATAATACTTAAATATATTAAGTTTTGATTTTTTCCCCCTTTCTTTATATCAAGATTTAAGTGATAAATTTTATATCATTTCAAGTGTTTATCTTTAATTTTAAAAATATTCTTAAATTTTTTTTAAAATCAAGCCAAGTTTATCATAATCTCACTTGAATTTGATAAATTATTTAATAAATAATTTAAAATAATATAATAATCTTTTTAAATAATTTTAAAATAAATAAATTACTTACTTCCAAATATTTTTCTTCTATTGAAATTGAAAGGAGAAATACTTACGTAACTTAATTTTTTCTATACCTGAAATTTCACCTAACAGAAAAACTTAAACAAAACCCAAAGGCATGTGAAGATATTTTTTCAGACAGTAAAACCAGAAAAGGATTTAATATTAAAATTAGTTATTAAGTTCTTCTTATTTTTATTTTTTTTTAAATACATGGCACATCAGAAAAATTTAATAATTCTATAATTGAATTAAAGCTACTATGTATTAAACCAGCAATTTTATCCAAAAAATTTACATGACATTTAAAATTTCAAAACCAAGTAATATTGTGCTTTATCTTATTAGATTTGCACTAATATATAATAAAATATACTAAAAATTGAATGCTAAATTTTGAGCAGCTTATCTCTTATTGATAAAAAATAATTTCCTTTTTTTTTTTTTTTTTTAAGGCTTAATGACATTATACGTTTATTTTTACTGAAACACAGTCAATCTAAAATGTTTCTCTCTCAACTTTAAAAAATATTATTGAATTTTTAATCCTTAGTTAAAAAATCTCTATAAAATTGGGTTATGTAAAAAAGTTACAATCACATTGAGAAAAACTACAAACTGTTAAATATTACTTGCAATTGTTTTGTTGACAAAATTAAGAAAAATGTTTACAAAGAAAATTATTACAGAAAAATTTGTGCTAAAGTCAATAAATGGAAAAATAACTAAGCTTAATTCTTTATTGATTTTTTACAATTTCTTGGTTATATCACAGTGAAAAAATGAAAAAAAAAATTAATTAATAGAGAAAAAATAAAAACTTCTTATAATATTAATATCACATCCGAATACATCACAAATCATATATCATGTTCTTTTTCCTTTTTACAAGTTATCCGATAAATCCAATGAATTACTGAGGTAGTTTTTTAACTCCACCAGGGAAGATCTTTTCCTTGAATTTCCCCATTCTTTGGCACAAGAGAGGACCTTGCCAAGTCTTTCTGTGAGCTCTTCACGTTTAACTTCTGGAAAGCGGAGTGACTTTGTAGCTAATAAAAATAAGAGGAAAAAAGTGAACAATTTAAAAAAAAAAAACTTTTTTTATTTTTAAATAAATAATTGATATAAATTTTGCAATAAAAAATTACTTTTTATTATACTTTGCAAATAAAAAAAAAACCATTTGTAACATTTTCCCCACTCAGTGATTCAATGGATTTTAATGGTGAAGATAGACTATATTCATTTCGCACTACTTCACTGATTAATAGTTTGAGATCTGGTTAAAACACAAAAATTGAAGGACAAACAGACTAGCACATTAAGGCAAGGTGACAGCAGGCAAAAGCCAGGCTTAGAAGAAGGTTCTTTTTAAAAAAAAAAGTTTTGATATTCTATTTCATTTCTGTCAATTCTCGGACACATATATTTAAATGTTTTATTCTTAATGTTGTTATAATTTGACTATTTTCAAACAATGTAATTTACAGCACTGGAGCATGTATGGGTATCGCGTTTTTTATTTATCAAACATTTTAACTTAAATGTTATTTTCAAGCCGACTTTTTTAATTTTTAACTATTCTCTTAGCACAATTTAAATCTATCTTTTCCTTTAGAATGTAATTATTGCTTTTTAATTTTTTTTTTCACAAATATGCTCTATATTAATTGATGATGAACTATAGTTTCAACAACTCAATGACTAAAATCCTAAGCAATTAACTTTAAATATTCATTCTCTTTTTCACCAACATAGAACAAATGCCTCTTCATTTTCCATGAAACACCCAGGTCATGAAACTTGTTAAAATTGAAATTCATGTTATTCATAGTTTAGAAATAAAAAATGCATACCCAAAAGCACATGGAATGTTTCCCTCAAGTCTTCAAGAGATTTCTTTCCCTTTCTCCCAAGTCTACTGTATTGCAGGGCAACATCTTTCACAATAAATTTTTTTAATAAGTTAGTGGTATAGAAGGACAAATGTTTTCCATTAGATATATTTGAAAGGTAGCTAACCTAAAAGAAATAAAAGCAAAAAAATTATTATTGAAGCAAAATAGACAGAAAAATTTAAAGGAACCAGTTGAAGCATAATTTAGTATCGCTGTAAGACAAGTTGCTATTAAATGTAAAGTAAAAGAACAAAGCAAATCTAACTAAATACACAAATAAATTTTACTAAAGTAAACTTTTTAAAAATTAATTTTTATTTAAGTTATTTTTCATTGTATGATTAACATACAATTAATATGATGGTTATTTTACAAAATTTTTGGAATTAGTAAAATAAAAGAAACTGAACTTTATATAATTTATTTTAATTTCTCTTTTCTTAAAACAATTTAATTAGAAATGCGTTTTGTCTTAGTCCTCGACTAAAAGATTATATTTTAAATAAACATCTAAATGGTAAAAGCTTATTAATTTTTTTTTCTTTGTCCAGCACCGAAAAATATCTAAATTATTCAGGGGCCCCCATCAGGGGGTAAGGTGGGCGCACGATGTGCCCACTTAAAGCTTGGGGGGAATTTTTACACTAAATAAAACGAACAGTTTGGGTGGGGGGGATTTAGAGTAGAGAATTTTTTTTTGCGCCCAAGAGCTTGGGGGCCACTGAAATGATTAAAATTTAAGAAATGTTTGAACATATTTAAAAGAGATTTAACCCTTATTGGACCAACCCTTATTGGACCAATAAGCTTTTGACACCACTTTTGTACTCTATATTTCATTAATTTTAGATAATATATATGCTGAATATATTATTTTGAAACATTAAATGACATAAAAAGAAAGGATTTATGACTTTATTTAATAAGGAATCAACATTTTGTCAAAAATAAATCAGAAACTGCTAGTAGCTTTCTAAATTTAAGTGGCTACAATAATTTGATTTGCTTTTAAAAGTGTCTACAAAGAATTAAATATTGCACAAATACACACACACAAATAATAATAATTATTTATAAGTTAATGAATTAAAAAATATTTTAAAAACGTTATAATTACCAAAATTGAGGACAATGTAGTATCTTCTTTTAACTTTTGATTTAAACAAACTAAATCATCATCTGTTTGGATTGGCAAATTAAGGTCCGAAATAAGATTGGAAATAATGGGAGTGGCAACCCTTTTTCCAGCATCAATTCGTAACTCTACTAATGAGGCATTCATTTGGGCATGCTCGTGTGTCAATTTTTTTATCTGCTGACTCAACCGCTCCAATTCATAAAACAAACGTTTCACTAAATAAAAGATAAAATCAAATTTTAATATTTGCACTTGCAGTAAACAAAATAAAGACTTCAAATGTTAAAATAATTTGTATTGGATCTTAAACAGACACCTTTTCTCTGTCATACTCGGCACTGTAGGGACTGCATCGTTCACTGGAGTGACAAATGTACACATAATAATTACCAGGGCACTTAAGCTAATTCCATGACTTTTATTTTTGGTGCAGGTATTGTTACTGAAATCTACCTATTAAATTTTAGACCTATTAAAATTTATTAGACCTATTAAAATGATTTAAGTTTTAAAGAAATATTCAATGCTTAATAGTTTTAAATTTACTAATTTAATGTTTTCAAAGTAGTAAAGTAATGTAGAGTTTTAAATTTAGTGTTTTCAATGTAAAGTTTAACTCTTTTTCTCTTATAATTTTAGCTTCATCTGAGGCTGCTGGATAATGCAAATGGAGAATAACATACTGGTAGAAGACAAGGGCCCGTAAGTTCGATCCTGACAGAAAACAAAACAACTGCTGTGTATATGCTGTTCGATTCTCTTTAAATCTGCCGGAGCTGAAATTCCTCTTGTTATTGTGTAGAAGTTTGGCGAAAGGTGTATCTCTGTGTGATTCATCCCTGCTGTGTATTTTACACGTTGTTTACTGTTGCTGACAATTTTATAAAATCTTTCACTAAAGCTGCGATTCATCAGTTTATTGCTCTGAAATATAGTTGCACATAAGCAAAAAATTGCAAGTGAAGGGAAAAGAACTTTGAACTGCATGAAATAAATGACTGTAAAGTTTTGGAATTCTTTCTATTTAAAAATAATAATTAAAATGATAACACATAGTCCAACTGTTGCTTTTCGCATTAAAAAAAAAATATTTTATTTAATGACAAATATGTGTTCTTAAGGATTATGTTTATACTAAACAATGACGGTAAGAATATATTGCTTTTATAGTTGAGTGAAGTTTATATTGTGTTTTGTTTTAAAATAATATAATTAAATTGTGAAATAATGTTTGTCATGATTTGGCTTGATTAATTTTTTTTTTATTCTTAACTACTGCATTGTGTAATTTATACTGCATCTTTGTAATAAATCTTCGAAATTTTAGAAAATGGGATAGGCAGATATGTGTTCATTAATAAAACTTAATAAGATATAATGTTGGAAATTTTTTTATAGTCATGATAGTAATATTTAAGCATTTTGAAATTAGAGGTAGATAAAATTTTGTTTCTTTTAAATTTTCAAAACATCGGAGACAATTTTATTTTAACATCATTGTTAAACAGTAACTCTAGCTTATGGGCATTTATACTACTAACATTGTATTTTTACTTTAATTTTGAATTATTTAGTTCAAATTTGCGATAAGAAGTGTATATATATATTTTTATGATGTTTAAAATAATGATAATAGTAAAAATTTCTTTGGCTTAATATTAAAAATTTAGCTGGACATTTATTTACATTATTGTTAAAGCAAAATATTTAAACCAACGTAGAGTAGAATCTTGTTTAAGTTTTCATCAGTAAGGTTCTTTGCAAAGCAGGTTTTTAAATACATAATTTTTTTTTTTTATGGCTAATTGATCAATACCAAAAAATTGACTCTAGCGTCTGCTTAATTTTTTAAAATTTATTTTCTGAAAAGCTCTGTTTAAAATGTTTACATATTACACCTGCTTTTTTCTAAACCTATTTATGTCATAACGCATAATCTATAATCAGCGAAATGAAAGAAATGGAATTGTTTTAAACAAAATTCGTTATTTTTATAGCAACGTTCTCAAAAGAGTAATAGATTGTAGTCAAATTTTAATCATTCATACCAAAGGCAACTTTTAAAAGATACTGTTAAAAATGTTATTATTTTTTCGTCTCGTTCTTGATTGCTATTATATGTTTGTGCAAATTTAATTTAGATTAAAAAACATAATATTTACTGACAGTTTTGAAATTAAAATATTATGTAAATTGTTTGCAAAGATTGTTGGTTTAGTATATAACACCTTTAAATAATTATCGAATTGATGATAATTTCTGATGTGACCCTAAAACTAGTTTTTACATTACAAAAAATAATAGCAATTTTCATAATATTAGTTACTTTCCTGGTTTCACTCTCTGGAAAAATTTCTACTTTGTGTTTGGGTTTTGTTTTAGGTGTTTTGTTCAATAAAATTTCAAATACTTAAAGAATAAAGCTACGTAAGTATTTCTCCATTTAATTTCTGTGATGATATCAGAAGCAATTTTTTTTTAATGCTGATTTTAAAGTATAACTCCAACTCTTGAGGATTTTCATTATCAACATTGTGTTTATTATTTTAATTTTGGAAACTTTCACATAATTATTCATTTAAAATTTGAGACAAAAATTTCTGCTTTTTTATTTTTATCATGTTTAAAATAATATAATTGTAAAATAATTATAATCGTAAAAAGTTCTTTTGACTGAATAACATTTATATTATGATAAAAATTCCTGATCAATTTAGAAAAGAATATTGCTTATATTATAAAGAATATTATTAAATAATATTTTGTGATAGCAAGGTTTTTCAAAAGTAACTGATGATGGTAGTCAAATTTGGATCAATATAAAAGCAACTTATAGTAAAAAGTATTATGTTTTTTCGTCTCCTTCTTGTATGCATTTAAATGTTTGTGCAAATTTAATTCTGATAAAATACAATATTTAAAAATTTTTTTTGGTTTTGACATTTAAATGTTATCTAAACTTTAAGTAAATAAAAGTACATAGTACTTTAACTAATTATTGAATCGCTAAAAATTTCTGATGTCCCAATGTAAAATTATTTTTACATTACAAAAAATAATTGAAAATTTTTTTAAAAGAAATTCATAAAAGCTTTTTTTATTTCCACTCCCTAAAAATATTTCTACAGGTGCCTTTAGGTTTTGTTTCAAGAGTAAGTAAAATTTCAGATTCTAAAAGGATAAAGTTACGTAAGTAGTTCTCTCTTTAATTTCAGTGATAGAAGTGAAATAATTTATGCAAGTAAGTAATTTGAATTTTTTTTGAAATTTTCTTTATTGTTTCAGTTATTACAAAAAATAACAGTTTAAAAATTCGAGATATAATTTTATTGTAATATTTTTGGAAATGAATGACTTAGTTATAGAAAAAAAAGTTAAGCTAAATTTTCAACTCAATTCAAATGTAAATTTAACTTAGCAATTATGTGGTGTTGTTTTCTTAATTTACAATTTCAGAATATAAATAATGAATGATAATTGTGAAATTGCAAATGGCTTAAGTTACACATTTAAAAAAAAAAAAAATATGTATATATATTACAAACTAACAAATTCAATTGATTTTTTGTTAAAATATGCTCATTTAAAAAAAAAAAATTTAAGAGTACATTTTAAAATTAAAAACTTGAAAATTATTAATGATATAAAATTTGTCAGAAAACCCTTTGCATGAAGCAAGGAAAAAAATATCAATAAAAGTTGTGATATAGTATTATTTCTTAAATAAGTTTGAAATATTCAGAAAAATCAGCAGAACATAAGATATACCTTGGAGTAAGAGGGAGGAAAATGGATGGTAGCAGAGTTCGCTAAAATAATTTTATTTAGTATTTCTGCATTTCTGTGTAATAATGCATGGAATGGCATTATAAAACTATTGTTCTATGTTTTACTGCTTCACAGCAATACAGAAAATTAAATAAAATTATATCGCCGAATTATTCTACTACCACCCAAATCCTTTTCTTGCTTACTCCAAAAATAAAGAGCAAAGCAAGATAATATCAGAAAATACAAAACCTAATATTATAAATTATAAAGCGTTAAAACTAATGCAAAATAATACTATGACGAACGCTAGATAATCTTAGTTTGCATTGAATCTAATATTATACGATGCTGAGCAAACAGCGGCCTCTTGTATCTTTCTAATCTTAGAAGTTGTGCAGGATAACGTTAGATTTTGCCGATTTTCTGGTAATATCTAATATCAGGTGCTACTTGGGGAATATGGGGAACAACATTCTTGCACACACCTGCACTGCTGAATACAACAATCTCTTTTCTCAGAATCACATTATTACTCTTTCAATTCTTTCGAGATATTGCACATACGTGCAATATCTCGTCTATTGGATTGTACATATGTACAATCCAAATTTTCGTGCGTGTTATACCAAGAGTATATCTTAAAATTTAAAAAAAGTATTAGAAATTACGGGTGCGCGTTATGCGCCGAAATATACGGTATATGTTTTTGAAATGTATAGACCTCTTTTACAGTTTTTAAAAACTGCCACAGGATAAAAGAGGGTAAGTAGATCAGCGACATCTGGCAATAAATCTTTTTACTACTTCCCTGAACCAAATTGATTTAAGCTCACTAATCTGGCAACGTCAAAATTTTGACAATCAGAAATTTCGTAAATAAAGGACATGCATGTTTATGTTTATTTAAATGAAGCTTATTTTTTTTGTTGTTAATCATATACATTTCTTATGATTTCACTTTTAATTACTATATGTATGTCTAATGGCTACATTAAGTCATCATCCTATTTATGCATTTACTATCATATCATTTCTGTGTGTGATAATCACAGTTGAAGGTACTTAATTTAGATGTTTTAATCCAATATTTTATAGTTTTCAATCATTTAATAATAGAATTATAGTTTACAAACGTTTAAAATAATTTTTAAGGGTCAAACTACTTTTTGTTATTATACTTGGGGGAGAGATGTGTGCTAAGTATTCATGTTATATAGTTTTCGTTTTTCATCATAATAGTTATAGCAAATGTTTTTTTAAGCATTTTGAAATTTTAATCAAAATTTGTTTTAAGGCAAAACTATTTCAATAAATTATACTTGAAATAATTTTAATGTATATTATTTTATGAATCTTGCAGTATTCACTTCGAATTTTCACATATATTGAGTATCTTTTTGTTTCTTTGATATGAAATCATTATAACGAGTCTATTCTTCATCTATTAACAACGTTTTTGCCACTTAACATAGAATTTCGTGTGCGAGAAATATTTCACTAATTTATTGCATATTGGAAGACTAGAAAAGATCTTTATCTTTGAAAAGGCGTTGCATAGTAACTAAAAGCAATATATCAGGATGGGCCGGGATAGCCTGGTCGGTAGGGCACTGGGCCCATGTCCACGAGGTCGTGGGTTCGATCCTCGCCGGCCGAAGATTCCTCGTGTAGTAAATGGTGACTGATGCACGTTAAATCTGTCGAGTCTCAAAGTCCTCCATGTTCCCATTACAAATCAATACCTCTGGGGGTACTGATTCAGGAGTTTCCTTGTATTCTGGATTGGTTCAAAATTACAAGGCTACGGAGTTGAACATCAGTAGTCGTAAACCCATGAAATTGGGTCGGCTGTTCAACAACGGTTATAAAATAAAATATATCAGGATAACTTAGTTGATAAAAATTATTATAAACCAAATGTATTAGTTTATTGATATATTTTGTTTACAAAGAATGGTCAGGATTTTTCGATCTTTTCTATATATTCCTAATAAACACTGAACTATTCAATGAAGAATAGGATATATACTTTTTCCTACCTATGAATAAAATAAAACAACGCAAGCAAAATACAAATGAAGGAACATTTACGTTGTTTTACTTTATTCTTTGAAATATTGTGTGTTATTTTATGTGGAGATATCTCCCAAAATTGCTATCATTTATAGAAGATTTTAATAATAACTCTCCCCTCCCTATATATATATACCCCGTGGCAGAATTGCGCTGACACGGCTATATGTTGCGGAACGTTACAGAATTTTTGCAAAAGATTGTAGTCCCATTCCTATTTGTGTGATTTTGTCGTCGATCTTTATTTTGGAATTACTACATAGATTTTACGAATTTTAATTTATGTGCAAATTTTAATTTAATGTAGTTAAATTTAATTATGAATTTTAAATTTTGTAATGATTTACAAAATTAAGAAGTGGAAATAATTAGGGCATTTTTCCACCTACAAAATGTAAGAAAGTGCCTATAATATTAGAAGTAGCCGACCGCCCTGTGTAGGGTGCAGGGAACTGTCCTTGCATCAGAAAGGTTCTGGGTTCAAATCCCGGGTAAGGCATGGATGTTTCTTTCTCTGTATCTGTGTTCTATGTCCTTTCTCCTTTGTGTGTGAATATGGCCCGCCCTATAAACTGGTTGTGGTATTGTGAAGTGGGCGATGCTGCTCCACCGCCGTGGCTTCTCCACAGGTGCCCACTGGGTAACGAAAAGAGAGTTAGCAGTTCTGGCAGTTTCTGTGGCCAATGGACAATAGTTTCAAGTGCCGGCCATTAAAAAAAAAAAAAAAAATATTAGAATTAAAAAAATATTACTTTTGGAATTAAAATTTTTTCTACGTTTTTATTCTATACTTTCTTCTGTAATCACAACGCTTCTGTTACTTTAAATTAGTAATTGTTATAATTAAAAGTATTTTAAAGAAAAGTATATCATTAATGCTAGGAAAGTTTGTAGCAAAAAGCCTGTGAAAATTCTGCCATAACATATATATATATATAACACATAACATATATATATAAGTTATATCAGGGTTCTGTCCAGGCCGAATTTACTACTGTTTAGCGGCACCTTCACAAATTCAACTTTAGGAAAAACGTTATTTTCGCAAATTCAACTTTAGGAAAAACGGTAGTTTCACAAAATACTTTTTCTTGAAATTTTATTTTTGCATCCCTTAAGAAATGATAAATCCATATTTTTTTGTTGATTTTTTAATATAATTTTTAATTTTTCACAAATTATGTCTAAATTTTCACAAAATAGGTACCTCTCAGAAAAACCTAGACAGACCCTTGTATATATAAACATATATATACATATATAAACATATATATATATATATATAAATATATTTAGTGAAAAAACCTATTTAAAGTGTACTGTATCTTTTTTATTTTACTGAAAATATAATAAAGCACCATTTAAAGAGGGTCTATTGTGTAATCTGTATTATATTTCTTTCTATTTTATTCTATTTTTCTGATATTGATTGTATGTAGTTAAAAGATTGAATGTTCTTTTATTATTCTGTTTCTTAGGACAAATAGAATTATGTCATGACGTTTATGCTCCTTTTTTGCAACATGAAGTGCAAGAAAACTGCACCTTAGTCTGCACTCTAAAGTTACAACATGCTGTTTCAAATGTTCATGATGATGAATTTGCCTTGTGTGTAAAAAGTAAGACTAATTTTACATTACTCTGCAAGTAGTTTTTACACTAAAAATGGCAAGTAGAGATAGAGATTAACATATTTTTCATTTAATTGTCTATAATAAGTGAAATAAAGTATTTAAAGCTCATTTAGTACTAAAATAGAAAACAGTCGTATTATAGTTTTTGAAAGGCATTTCATAGGTATCTATTGTTCTTTTTGAAAGATTTTTAATACAAAATTTTTACAATTAATTATATTGAAAGGCAAAAACAAATAAATTCTGAGTTACTTTTGAAAATAAGATTATAAGTTTTTTTCCCCCGGTTTCTCAATATTATTTTGGACTTTCAACTTTTTTATAGCTCAAAAATTTTTACAAAGGTTTCTAAATAATGTGACCCATTTTAGTTGAAAATATGTTATAGCAACCCACATCATCCTCGACTCATTAAATTATTCTTTCGAAAAAAAGTAGTTATTGTGTATTATTAGCAGGGTTTGTTGATTTAAATCACAATTTAAATCATGATTTAAATAAAATGATTTTTTAAAAAAAATCATTGATTTAAATCAACTGATTTTTTATATATATATATTGCTTTTAAAAGTTAAAAAACAGTGTTTTAAATAATTGATACTTTTATTTTTGTTGTTGTTAGTTTTAAAATTTATTTTAAATAAATTGCTGCATTAATTAATTTTAGTTAACAAAATTACTTTCTTTCTTGGTGTGTGTTAAATTCCAACACATTTGAAATTACATTTTTAAAAATCTTTTGATTCTTGAGATTGAAAGTACAGATTAAAGTAAACATGTAATGCTGTCTTAATATAAACTTGCATAGCTGTAGAAAGTAATTAATAAACATGAATTTTTTTTCAAAAGAAAAGGGAAAAAAATGCAAATAATGTTAATTGAAATTCTACCTTTTGATTAAAAAATGAAAATCTACATTGCTTTTTATTGCTGGAAAATGTATATTTCTAAAGCTTGAGGTTATATTTAAAAGAAATTACCCAATGCATATATTTATATGCAAAAAATAGGAAGGGAAATAAAAGATTGAATTCGGATATTTTTTTTTCCGGTATAGTATCATTCTTCCCTTTCAAACTCTTTCAAAGTCTATATGAAGCAGTAGGGTTATTAACTGGTATTTTTTCCCCTCATATTCCCCTGGTATTTTTTCCCCTAATATGTTTACAGTATCTTTTACATCATCAGATTTTCTATAAAGAAATTTGTGAAAAAAAATTCCAATGAGTACATAGATTTTTTAAAACTCTTTTTTAGCTTAACTTATCTATTTTGATATAGGATTAAAAATGAATATTTTAATATAAAAATATATAGATTAAATATTTATTGTTTTGTGAATGACTGCATTTATAAACTCAATCTGAACATTGATTTTGTCATTTTAAAAATCAAGAGAAAAAAAAAATCACAATTATAAATTAAAATTATGGTTTGCTAATTGAAACCTTGTTTTCAGTATTCTTTAAATTCTCTATTTCATCTAGTCTAAATTTCAATAATGCATTTGTTTCAAAATGGTTGCTTGCTATGCATTTAAAGCTACGTATTGTAATGAAAAATTATTTTAGTAAGTTAGAGCTTCTAAAATATTGTTATTATATAGTTTTAATATTGATTTAATTTTGATTAAACATCTATAAAGTATTTTTAATCATAAATTAAAGTTCTTACAGTGTATTCAATTAAAAAATCTGATTTAAATAAAAAAAAAAAATCAGATTTTAATTTTAAAAAATCTGATTATTTTGATCTTTTTTTAAAAAAAATCAAAAAAATCACGAACCCTGTATTAGTAATGAAACAATATTGAAATTATTATTAAAGAATCAATCTAATATTCTTTTAAATATATTTTATTTTGATTCACAAATTTATGACACTTAAAATTCCATTCAGAGTCATTACAAAGATCCATTGATTTTATTCAAAGGTTCATCACAGGGGTAAAATATTAATAGTAAATTTGCACGATTTTTGAATAGTTTATAATTCTGTGCGATTAGTTTTTAACCTACTTCATCACACAAATTATATTTTAAATTATTTACATTAAAGGTTAAAGATTACTAATTTTTTATTAAGCACAGACAATAACAAAATTTTTATTTTTTAAATTCTACTTGTATAAAATATTCTTCACTATAAAATATTCTTAACTAGTTTTTCATTTGTAAAAAAATTTATTTTTGGAATAAATGAAGATCACCTTTGATCTTAGTTTTCGAAATTCACATTAAACATGAAACTGCATGAACGGATTTTTAACTTGCTTAGAAAAAAATTTTCTCTCTAGATTCTTCCATTGCTATTTTTTGTACAAATCATGGGGATTGTCGTCATTATCATGTTGGAGCTTATTGTAAAATGATCCCTTGTTTCTGCAGAAGTAGAGATGGAAAATCTGAGTTCTTTGTTTTAGATGCATTTAAAATTCCAAGATTACACACTTGTGTTGGTGAGTTATATATATCTTCCACTTACGAATTACCAAAACTTCTTAATTGCTGTAAATTCAATAAATAGTGATAAACAAATTTGTAATATTATGTGTAATGTAATATTATGCAGTAAACTATGGTAAATAAATAAATTGAATAATTATATTAATTTTTCTCCGTAACATTTCTTTTACAAAAATGTATTATTTGGCCCATAAAAGGCCTTTTAAAAGTCAAATAAATAATAATAAATGGAGTTAGCTTCACTTTCATGTTAAAGTCATGCGTGTCATATTTTGAAACTATTATTTTTTTCAACTTATTTCTGTTGCCAAATAGAGTGAATCACAGATCAGATTAGTTTTAAAGAAATATTCATTGAACTTAAAGTCTCTTTATTTAAAAACGAACTTAAATGTGACTGAAACAATGTTAATAAGTTATTTATTTTTTTGTTAAGTTCTATTTAGAGTTTTAACAAATTTGATAAGCATTGATTTTTTTTCTACTTAGTTTCTTCCAGGTATGTGAATCCAGAATTGCCAATTATACCTTTTCCTTGGAAAACTTTGCTCATAGTATTCACTATCATCATCACATTTTTGCTGTGTTTGGTGGCTATCAAGTGTTTATCTAAAAGGTGAGTTAAAGTCTTAATTTTTTATTTCTTAGTCAAATCTTTAAGACAGCTGGCAAAGGCAGGAAAATTTCAATTATCTTAAACAGTAACTTCTCAATGTTTTTGCTACTAAGTAATATTTTTTATAGAAAAGTTCTTTTTGCTTAGTATGATTTTAAAAAAGATAAGAAGTATGTCTTCAACTTAGTTTATCTTCAAAATTGTTTTTCACGATAAATGTTTATAAGTATATCCTTTTATCAATTTTCGTAGTTTTTTCAAGTGTTGGGTATATTGCAATATAGTTAAATATTTCTACGTTGGTGCTTAACTTTAGTGATTTGCACATCAAAAGTTTGCATCAGCACGTGTTGGCGGCAGTAAAGAAATTTTTAGAAAAAAAAATGAATACTTGCTGCTCGGGGAAAAGGAGAATGCTGGAATCAGCTGGTTATGTTTAAACAAGATGGCGTGTTAACGTTACATCTAGTAGGTATGGTTTATTATCACCCTCAATCATTTTTCAGAACAGCTTTTATTGGATATCTGCCAGCATTTGTATATACCATGATTCAGCAGCCAATAAGGTTCGACACATACGTGTTATGTCGTTTGCAAGTCCCCAATTGGAAATATATTGTTTTCATTGTTTCTTAGATCAAAGTCACTTTAATCTTAGCTAATTTTTAGGACTATAGAAATAACAATGCATCAAAAGACACTTTTTTGAATATTGTAAGGGAATAAGTAAACATAAAACAAAAAGTTCAAAATGACTCAAGTGTTGCCAGCTGAAATGGAGGAATAGCTATGGTTTTAGTGCTACTTAAGGTTTATGTATTGATAATAAAATTTGCAAAAATTAAAGCATTTAGTTGAAAGTCAAGAATTAAAATTTTCTTAGAATTAAATTTAAAGAAGATAGATAATTTTATGACCCTTTAAGTTTTTTTTACTTCTTTTTTTTTGTGAGTAACTTATCCCTGTGCACACAAATATTTTTTGATATGAAGATATTTCTAAAGAAAAATAAATAATTAACCACCTATTTTTCTGGACCTTAAATGAATCTATATCTCGGAATAATTGAAATGCTTATTTATTTATTTGTTTTGGATGTTCATATGAGGTATTGAGTATGTTGTTGTTCCTAATGTTACTTAGACAAGCAGAGCTTGCCAGTCATTCCCCTTTTGCGAATTAAGTCATGAAGGTGCACCTTTTGTTTGACAAGAGAGCACTGCAAGGGTGAAACTATGCCTTGGCTTAGAGCCCTATGGATAGATGGCAGTACCCCTCTTTCGTAAGGCCGATTGCTCAATTTAGACTTAGATCTGAAGGGGAATGAAATTTTCTCCAGATCAACCAACCATGGTATTGCTCAGCGACCAACCACAGGACTTATGATTTTTTACAGATTTTATGAGTACTTATATCGCATGTACATGGTGGGTCTTGAGCGTAGTCGAAGATCAAACCTCAGCCCTTCTGAACCGGAATTTGATTCTCGAACTACTGAACTACCACATTCCAAGATTTAAGCATGAGAGGGTTAGAAGTTAAAATGTATTTTATTAATTGGATTGTGAGATATAAAATATAATAAATTCGTAAAATTCATTTGTAAAATTACAGCATTAACTGGTAATGCATATTTTATTTTGTAGGATAAGAAAATGGCAGGCAAAACGTATAAGGGGTGATGGTAGGCAACGAATGACATCTGAAGATAATGCCACTTTATTCACTCAATCAAATCCTAATGCCCATATCCAGACTGAATATTCAACACCATTTACTACATATTTTCCTCGAGGCATGCCACGTATATACAGAGCTAATCCTCGAAGCTCACAGCACAGAGTTCGTCAGATGCAGAGAGCACATTATACAGCTTGTGCGCAAGCAGAAACTTCTTTATGTGATACACTTTCAAATCAAGATAAACCTCCACCCTATGAAGCTGCAGTACAGGTATTGTGTCATTTTCGGTACTTTTTTGTTAGATAGGTGGAAGGAAATTCATTTATTTTAATAAATATTTTTATTTCATTTAAAATTTTGTGAACATCAATTTTGTTCAGTGTTTAAAAATATATATATACCAAAAAAAAAAAAATCGTAAAAAACTAAAAAAGAAAGCTTGGTTTTAATTTTTCAAGGGTTTTAATTTTTCAATGACATTTCATTTGCGCCTGGTTATTTAAGTAAACGCTATAAGCTAATAAAAAATATCTTATGTGATAACAAAAATTACATAGATAATAGACATGTTCTTAAATTTAACTAAAATCTGAGAAAAGTTGTTATAATCAAAACCACAATTGTAAAAATTGCTGTTTTCAAGATGTTGACTGATTTAATCTAGTATATGGTTTTTAATGGAAAATACATAAGTTTTAAATCAATGCATATTTCTTCAGGATTTGCAGAATTTAAATAATTTGATTTTTTATTTTTTATTTATTGACTAAAAACATACTTTTTTTAAAATCATTGATTTAGTTGAAAATATTTTTTATACACTGTTCAGTTTATAAAGATAATTTGAAGTTAGTAATTTTTTTTAAAAATCTGATTCCATTCATATAGTACGTTTTATCCAGGTGAATTAAGATTGAAAGATGAAACTACATTTTTATCTTAACTGTATAAAACACTTTGCTGATTAATGAACATATTACATTTATATATACCTATTTAGTTTTATGTTTATTTCAATATAAGTACTTTTAAAACTTAAATTCCATTATTTATAAATATATAGTTTGCATATTTATAAATAATGGAAAAGAATTTTTCTGTAAAGAGTATTTAAGTAGATTTGATACCTTACTAATAGGATTCACGCCAGTATGGCGACAAGTGTCGCCAAATGCTCTACAAATGTCACTAAAATATGCCTGGGCGACAAATTTGTCCCCTTAAAATATGTTTGGAATTTGCAAAATAGTAAGAATTTTTTTTTTGTGCATAGAATTCCACGCATTTAAAAAAAATAATATTTTACTCATTTTATTGTTTTACACATGGTATAGAACTCAAATGCGTGGTATTCAAATGTAATAACTGAAAGTGTATTACAAAATTGATACAAAAAATTTTAAAATTAAATGTTGAAATTTCAAATTTGCATGTTGTGCTGTGCTTTGCATTCAAGTTCTTACAATATATTTGCTCATCAATAAAATAATGTTTTTCTCTTTTAGAATTGACTTTTATAACTTTTAATTTAAATTTTATAATTTCTGGATAATTAATTTTTAATAATAAAATATTTTGTTAGCTTTTAGTTTCTCTGCTTGTCTCATTTACTTATTTATTTGGTCTCAGTATTTTAGTCTATGTTGAATTTATTATTATTTAAGCTTTTTTCATTTAATTTTAATAAGTACTAATTTTCAATCATTATGGGATAATGAACCTAATTTGTTATTATAGTTATATAGAGGGCAATTAATATTTTTTGATGTGTACCAAAACATGAATTATGTAATGGCTAAGTTTGATTTTTTTTTTTCCTTCTCAAGTTTGACTACCATATTAAAATTTTGAATTGCTAAATGCTTTGCTGTCCTATTGGACTTCTCAATTTTCATTAATGGTGTGAATCCTACATTTAGATTTAATTTTTTATTTGGCAAATTAGTTCTTTGTCTTTACAAATTCATGAGAATGTTGAGCTTAAAAAAAATTATCTATGCATTTATTTACTTAGCAATTAATTTGAATATTATGCATTTTAGTTATTTTGTTGTATTTTAATGTTAAAAATTATTGATACATTTTATCAGAGCTTTAATTGACAAATGTAAAAAAAAAAAAAATTTTTTATTTAAATTTTAAAAAAAAGTACAATTTTTTAGGAAAACAATTAAGATCTTCATTAACTTTCTTTTCTTAATTTGTGATACTTTTAGAAAATTCTCTTGAATTTTATGTGTGTAAAAGTATAAAAATTGGTTTTTCAAAAATTCCATCATGGTTGTATTTTATTCCTTTTAAAACAATTTTTTTTTAACATAAAGAGTACATCATATTGTGTTAGTTCAGACTTTGTTTACTTTATATTATGTAGGCACTGCCTCCAAGTTATGAAGATGTTGAACGTGCACTCCATGAAGAAGAAAGAGTGGAAATCCACACACAACCCATAAGATCATCAACATTACCACCCATGCCATGAGCTAACACATTTTTTACAATTTTAAATGCTGAAAAACAAACATATACTGTTAAATATTGGAAGGATTTTTCTTAATCCTTACCTGAATCATCTGTGATGTTATTAAGGACAAGGGGTTTTAGAAATTATGTTTGTTGTTGCTGTTATCCCCCTTTTTGATATATTTGTTATTTCCTCGTATGAGTAGTTATCACAAAGTTAATATTTTTTTTTTTTTTTTTTTTTTTTTTTTTTTTTTTTTTTTTTTTACTTATACATTTCTTTTCATAGTAAGAGTGAATAGGTCTGAAATGAGGATTATTTATAATACATATTGATAACAGTTTTGTTTTTATTTAAAAATTTACCAATTGCTTAAATAACTGCCTAGTAGTTCCTATTTTTTCTAATAAATTTTGCAATTCATCATTCCCTTTCTTATTCATTGAATGTGATTTTACATATTACTGATTATGCTTTAAAAGTTTTAAAATTTCTTAATCAGATTTTTTATAGATAAATTTATCTATTTCCAAAAGCTATCTGGTTCTTTTAAATTTTATTTACTCTGAATTCTTTTTGATATTCATGGTTTGTGAATATAAAAATAATAAAATTAAATTATTGAAATGTCTTAAATTATAAAAGGATGAGTTATTAGTATCAAGATATTGATCATGCTGTATAGACTTATGTAGTATATTTTAATTTGAAAAACATAAATTTTTGCCAGTTATTTTATTAAAGAGTGTGAAAAAAATGAATACAAGTCCACATATCCTTTTAAAAAGAGCTTTGGATTTCTAAAATCTCATTTAATAGAATAAATCAAATTTGTCGCATATTTACATATAAACGCTTTTAAAATTCAATAAATTTGAGTTAGTAACTGCTGGGATTTGTGCTGAAATCGGAATATAGTTCCATTTCTGATAAGTCAAAACTTTAGAAATTAAATAGTAAAGTGATAAAGAAGAAACAATATAATAGATGGAATAATATAATTTAATAATATTATGTTAAATATTATTAATCTTTTTTAAATTGTAATCATAATTGTGAGCTTGTCATATTTTGTATTTATCTTTATACATTTTATAAATTGAATATTTAATAGATTGTGTGTTTTAAATTGGCATTATTTTTGAAAATTCTTCTATTTTATAGTATAAAGCAGTTGTAAATGGTTAAAAAAAAGTTTTTTTCCCATTCAATTATTACATTGCACAAGTTTTTATTACATGCTTTTAAATCTATACTCAGTGCATAGTTTATTAGAAACATCTAAAGCAATAACTGTACATGTGATAATCTTCTATTGCATTTATTTTCTATTAGCATTCACCTTTACCTGTGTATTTCTCTGCACATGCTTAGTCAGTAATTGTTTATATTTTCTAGGCTTTGTCTAAATTGTATTAAGAATTTTCCTATTTTTAATTTGAATCAAATTGACTGAATAAGTTTTAAATACAAATTTACAATGAAATTTCCGATAAAATTAATTAAACTTTTACATATTTAATAAAAAAAAAATTTTTTAATTTGTTGACAAATTATAATTTAAAAATTCAATTGCTGTAAAATTAAACTTAGTCTACAATTATTGAAAGATAATGAGCAAAAAGTTTATACTCAAGTTTTATAGAGATGAAAATGCTGGAATATTCCGGATTAAAGTTTCATTATATAAACCCAGTGTGGAATTTAAATTATTTTAACACATTTTCAAATGGCCTTAATGTAAAAAATCATCATTAGAATTATGCATACCTGACCTAAGAGCTCCCGTGTCTTCTATATTGAACTCAGAATTACAAAGTTTAGAAAGACAATAAAATGACACTGATAGTGAATAAATATTTTTATTCTTTAAATAAAGAGCTACTCATGACCTTTTTATGTTTTATTGAATTTTAAATGCAAAACGAATTAAAAATTAAATGCTTTTTTTTTATCAAGAAAAGAATGTATGACTTATGCTTGAGTTAGAATCATAATTTATGAAATATCGTATAAGCAGCTGAGAATTAGAGCAATAAACCTTGGTCATATATATAAAAATGCTTTACAAATGAATTTAAAAAATTACCAAAAATTTGAGCCATTTGATGGGAAATAGGTACTTGACATAGTTTGTAAATGCCTTTTGTATACTCTCTAGACAAACTTAGACACATAAGTATTACAAAAAATTGCAATGATTGGCATTGTGGAACTTTTTAAGATGACATTGCAATTTTCTAATTCTGGTACCTGTGTTTTATTTTAATTCCTTTTAATAGGGATACATTTTCTAATAATAAGTTCGTGTGTGCATAATATTAGTATTTCATTGCATACATAACTACAAAGTTTTTAACCTATGCAATATATCTATGCCAGCAGCATAAAATTTATCCTTTAAAAATGATTTTATTAATCTTTTTTTGCACCATATTTAGAAATCTCTCACTTTGCTAAGAATTATAGTGTGTGTATCTATTTAAATATAATTAGTTTTTTTTTCTTTTTATTAGTTACTTAAAAAACAAATGCGTGGTGTGGCAAAAAACATATTTAAATAGCATTAATTTATTTAGCATTCCACCTCGAATTTAGTTCAAGTACTTTATTTGTAACTAATATTTATTTGAACTTTAAAAACTTACATTCCTTAAAGCTAAGTCATTATGCTGTTAAGTATTACTTTAGTTTCGTTATATTTTATTTCCTGCCAAGATTATGTTCATTTTTATCGAAATTCTTTGAAAGATATAATTGACAAGCATATTTTATTTATTGAAAAAAAAAAAAAAAGAAACATTTAACCCAATGTTTATTCAAATCATATTTTTGAAGGAAAAAAATGTTTTATTTCTGGGGTATCACAACGTATTTTCAATGTTGCAATAATTTTTATTTATATGTTTGATCTGAAATGAAACATTTATGTTTAAAATCGTGTGTTTCGTATTGTAAGATTATGTAATTTAAAGCCAGAAACGACCAAAATTATATTGAGTTGGGTTGCGACAGTATTTATCTTAAATATTGCTAATTGTGTATGCAGGTTTAATTCCAACCTTTTTGTGTGTAGAAAATTACGTATATTTCCCGGAATGTGTCTTTTTTAAACTGTGTAGTGGTGAGCTGTTAAAATATTAACACAGCTATTTTGTGTAGAATTGGGTGTCTTCAGTTAAACTTCAAAGTAATTAAGTGGCAACTTTTTTTTCATCAAAATACTTTTAATAGAAAACTATTAAGAATATGACTTCATATAATACTCTTTCATATTAAACATATCTATGTGGTTGCTAGAACAATAGCACTAATGTTTTTTAAATTATCTACAATGCATTTATGGGAATTTAAAACTCCAACAATCTTTAAGAACATCTAAAGACAGTGAGTAGGGCTGTAGTAGTAAAAGTTAACTGCACAGGAGTGAAATATGAATATTTTTACTTAGCATTGGCTCCACATAATCTGTGCAAAACATACTTTTTTTACATAAAATTTTAAACATTTTGTCTGCAGTCTGTTAATTTAAATTAATCCTGATTTATTTTTTATAACGTAAGTAATGTGTGTTATACGATAATTGATATTAAACAATTTTTAATTGTATGATTTTTTTACCCAATGCAAATAATTTCTTAAATTTCCAAAAAGAAAACATTAGAAATTTTTTAATCAACACTATAATCCAAATGTTTGAAAATTACATATTTGTTGATAAGTGAGTTTCTTTTCTATGTAATTTTTTTTTATCTTCAATTTATACAAAAATTCAATTTTTGTTTTTACCAAAAACTAAGAGGAGCAGCATTTCCCCAGAATCAACTTTGACTACAGCCCTAGCAATGGGAAAAAGAGAAGTAATTAAATTTTTGTTACGTTGTATGTTTCCATTTTCCACTATTCCTAGTGCTTGGAGAGTCTCCTCCTGAGCGGGAATCAATAAAGATAACAAGCAAACTAAATGAAATTAGATATACATTATAAGGGTTGATTGAGCCTGTACAGCTCATTGCTGGTTGTGTGCAATATTCATATTTTGATCTTGAAATGTTTTTAATATATTATATTGAGTATAATAAATTGAAGAATATTTTTTAATTATTCTTATAATGTAAAGGAATTATCATTTTTTATTAGCCCCATAATAAGTAACTTTAATGTAATGTAAATAATGGGTTGTATTCATATTGTTCATATGGTTAAAGGAAAAAAAAAAAAAAAAAAAAAGAAAAGAAACAGGTTAACGATTAATGAGTGAGTTTTGAAACCTGGATAACCAGTTATATAAACTCCAAATCTCTTCAACTTTTAAGTTATAAATATTCTCTCAACTGTTAACTTTTTGAAAATCCAATTCATGGCATCATTATTCTAAATTTGTTAATTTTTTATATATATTCAAAATACTTCAATATATAAGGAAACCAAAACAAGTATTGAAAAAAAAAAAAAAAACTTCAAGTATTTGATTTTCAGGAACTTAAAGATCTATTCTCACTGTTCTGGTCTATTCAAATTACAGTTACCAGTTCTCAATTTCCCAATAAATGTTTTTTTTTTTTTTCTATGAAAAAGATACAATAAGAAATAAAATCTGTACAGTGCTATATATTTCCCATTACAAATGGAAGTTTCATTTCATTAAACTTTTAAAATTCTTTGTTAACATAAAAAAATGGGAAAGGAATATTTTCTCACTATAACATTTAAACTCTTTACACTTAGCAACTGTTTTAACAATTCAAAAATTCCCTGGTACAAAACTCACCCATTGTTAACCTCGTTAAAATTCTTGTGTCATGTGAATTTTTTATTTTTTTTGCATAGAGACAATCTGTTTTTAAAATGTATTTTTTCTTATATATTTCTATAGTAAACCTGCAATGACAAAGTATTTATATTGTTTATACCATTTTTTAAATAAAACATTTTCATATGTAACTGTTGCTGCTTTTTTTGGCAGCGTTACTTTTTGAGAATTTGGATAACTTAGAGTAGCTCAATTTTGTGTTCTATTAAGCACAAAATGTCTTCATACATGTACGAGTGGTTTGTATGTGATAAGTTTTTCCGTAGCTAGTTTTACTTTTGTGGAAAAAATGTACTTAAATATATTTTATCTGGATTCAAATGTGTCTTTCAAAGGTGAAAATGTATATATTATTTTATGTCCTATCTTTTTTGTGTAGAAATGTGAGCTATACAGATATAATGGAATAGATTAGTTTATGTGTAAGATTTTTGTAAATATTTTATTATGATTTAAAAAAATAAACATATTGTACACAATGTTTTTTCGTGTGATAAATTTTTAATCAACTTTTAAAAAAAGTTTGATACCTTTTTTTCCAACTGAAAAATGAGCTATTATTGCCCTTTTTTTTAATAAGATGTTTACAAAATGTTCCTTCTTTTTTTAAAAGAAACATTTTGTAATAATCACTTAATTAGAAATTAAATAATAATTGAAGAGCTGAGTGAAGGTTTTAAGGTCCATTCTCACTGCATGTAGTTATTTGCACGCTCATAGGAATTTGATTAGCAAGTTTTTCGCTGGTAAATATTTTTCACCATTCCGGTCAATGTTAAGATGATTCTTTAATCACTCATTTTCAATGTTTTCAAACAAACTTCTATGATGGTGAAATGTGACAACGAACTCGTCACCATTTAGGGAGTCATTTCTAATGATGGAAGATTTTTATTTTATTATTATTTTATGTATATAGTAACTACTTCCATTCAAGTAACATTAAATTTATTCACTTTTTGACATTTAGACGGTGGTAAGCGTTATTTTGTGGCAGAGTAAAAACTAAACCACCCAAAATAGTTTTTTATATAATTATGTACTATATTTTAGATTTTATGTACTATATTTGCCTGCTAGTGGCATGCAGAGGTGTGTTGATACACTTAGGCAAACTCCTTAATTAGATGTCCCTGAAAAGAGAATGGTAAAAATGTACTCTCTGTAAGAGGGGGAAAAAAACTCATATTGAACTGAAAGGAAAAACATTGGAAGAATTATATTTTACCTAAGTAAAGTATTTGCATAATAATTATAATTTTCTCAAACAAATAATATCTGTAAGCTTGTAACAAATTTAAAGTTTTAGTGTATGAATTTAATCAGGTAATCCTCCTTATATGCCATTGGTGATTGTGCACAGTTCATGCAAAAGGGTGTGCCAACTTAATTAATTGTTATTGACTTAGTAAAATTAGGCGCAAAATATAATTTCTTCTCAAGAAATTTTTTTGTAAAGAATTCTGATTTTCTGTGTGTAAATTAAAAAAAAATATCTATGACTCCCCATTTTAATAAAAAGTAATAAAGAATGTGTAAGAAATTAAAGATGCCTAACCTTAATTTTCCGTCTGTAACTTCGGAATTGGTGAAATCTACTCTCTTTATACTGATATCTTTGTGAATTAAAATGAAGTCAAAATATAAGCTAAGTCTTTCATGGACTAAGCACTAACAATTCACTTTCTAAGGTTATTGCTCAATATATTTCTCTCCCAAAATTTTAACATTTGGTGGGGAAAAAAAAAACTAATGTTGGTAAATTAAACAAAACTAAAATGTGATTTGTTTTCTAGAAATCACAATTCTTATCAAAAAAGCTTTCAATGAATATTTTCAATTTTCACTAAAATCCTTAATTAAAAGTTAAGATCTCTTAAGTGATCATTTCAAGTCTAATAAAAAACGTTATTAAAAATGCCAATTAGGTTATAAAACTCTAGAGTACTGTTAGTCAATAAATAAGATTATTATTTTTTAATAGTTTTATATACCCTTTCCCCCAATGTCCTCCACTTATAGCCCTCATTGTTCTCAACTGACGATATCATTTTCTTGGGCACTCGTATCATAAATCAATCCCCCCTCCCCACAACACAAAAACACAGAGAGTGAAAAAACATCCATGCCAGAAGCAGGATTTGAATTCGGAACTTTCCTGGTTTAAAAAACAGCTCCTTGACCTCGATACAGATGGGTCTACCGATTTTACATGCTATAATATAGAGAAGTTTGTTTTAAAACACTGGGCATGTTTTAGCAGTAATTTTTTCTTAATTTTACCTTTTTCATCTTAATTTTTAAGTGTCCTCAGGTCAAGAAAAATAAGGTTTAATTAAGTTTATAATAGTATAAAATTTATTTTTAAAAAAATAAAATAGTTAAAAAATGAAAATATCAAACTCACGAATCTCCAATATTACTTTAGGCGCTAGGAAAATTGTGACAAAATCTCCCTTTTTAAATAGAGATAATTTTTTTTTATAAATGTTATCGAATTATTGAGATTTACATAATTGTAGTTAATTTGTTACAGAAATCTTAACTTTCACTGTTATTTTTAAACACTTTTTATAAAATTTACCTTGTGGCTAACAATTATTTTAGTCCAGATAAAGGCAATTAGAAAGTTGAAATTAATGTACACATTTTTTATTGATTAATAATCTAATCAACGGATTTTAAATGATCATTACTAAGTTTGAACACCTCCTAATTTAATGTTATCATTACAGTAATTTCTACAAACTTTAGCTGGGGATATTTTATAAGTTCGATATACTTTATATCCACTATTTCAACCCAAATTCTTTTCCAAAATTGCCTTTTCATCTGAAATTTTTATATTGATCTTTTTCTTGGAATGTAAGTTATTAAAAATTTCACGAATAAGGATCTAGACAGATTTTTTTTATATTTTTAGTAACAATTCTGTCCCCGTGAAGTAGAAGAAAAAAAGATTCAAATGTATCACACACAATCCTTCACCTCATATTTTCAATAAGGTAAAAATATTAGTGAAACATGTATTTATCATAAAATAGGGATTTAATTAAACATGTAGTTATTTATAGTTGAAATATGTAAAAGTTTTAACAAGATATAAAAATTTCATAATTAACAATTTTTTTTTCAAATTGAACAGAGCTTTTTAAATATATTTCGAGGGTAAAAAAAAAGGCAATAATTTTTAATGGAGTATCTTGTGAATTTTAATTATAGCATTTGTGTAAGGCAGATAACTGTCTAAAACGGAAATTTTCTTTATTTTCAATAAGTGATGCAAATAAGAGTCATTGCATTAAATTGTTTAATAAAGCATTCATAAATAAAATACATTGCCAATAAAAATAAAGAGTGCAATTTATTCTCTCTTTTCAGTCAGTTATATCAGTTTTGCCATTTCCTTTAACAGCATATTTTATTTATGGAGAGATTGAGCGTGAATGCATCAATCAATGCAGGTATTGAAATACCCAATTCAAAACTACTATTTCTAATCTTTACACAATATATATTTTCAAAAATTCTTAGACCTCTAGAGTCAATATAGTTGATGGCTTTTTTAAAAGCTTTTAAGCAACTTAAATTACTCTACTTTTACAATAAAAGTAACCATCTTCATAAAAAATACTTTATTCAACATCAAATTACAATTATGAAGCAATAAGAAAAGAACAATTTCCAATAAGTTCTAAATACAAGACTTCTTTATATTATCAAAATGTATTTTGATTACTAACAGTAAGGCACCACAGATTACATGAAATATATCAAGCTCTTTTAACTTCTTCACAAAACAAGTCTGGTTAAAATAAACTTTTCAGACACAGCATTAATTTGATTACAAATATCAAAAATTTAAAGGTACTTTAACAATCTTTCACTTAAAACAAAATCTCAGATCACACATTAATCAACTTTAATAGGAATTACACATAAAATGTTAGAATAAAAATATAAACTGCAATATTTAGACTCAAGAATGGAACTTCTGAATTTTTTCCTTTATTTCTTTTACTGCCAAGTTTTAAAATTTCTGAGGAAATTGATAGTTTATTTGATACAAATTCTTCAATTAAAATACTAGACAGATTACCCAATAGAATACCAAATAATATAAAGACTAAAAACATGAAGTACAATAATTTGTTTCAAAATTAAAACTGAAAAAATGTTTTTGTTGAAATACTATGATGCAATTGCTCAGAAAAATAGAAATACAATTTGCTAAGAAAATAAACAGTTTAACAAATGGCTAAAAATCATGTAAAGATATTCACTAAATTAGATGATTTACTAGTTCTTTGGCAAAGAAAAATATATTCTCATATATAGTTTTTGAGAAAAATGGGCTAGATGTTTAGAAATTTTTTTACACATTTGCCCATTATGAATTTACAAAAATATGGTACTCTATTTAAAAATTTCCAAAATGTAATAAAACTTTTAAGTTTTATCATAAAAATATTTGTGCAAATTATTGAATTTGAAAAACTAGATTATATAGCATATGCAATGCAATTTTATATAAATTTTTGTGCTAACAATATAATGTTGCAAAGATATTTGATTTTTACAAGTGCAAAAAAATTTCTTATACACAGAAGTAATTAAAAAAAAAAAAAAAATATGACAATTCAATGATGCACAGAAAAATACTTGAAAACTAGATAACATTATTAAAAAATTAGGAATTGTTCAATATGTTTGTGTATATCATTATAGTAGAGTATCTGTATAATATATAATTAAAATAGTTCATATTCACTTTATACTTTACAATATATATTTTGGGATTCAGTTTTATCATATTCAAATTATCATAATTTTTTTTTTTTTACTTTATATCGTAAATTCATCATACTATCTTAAAAAAAAAAAAAAAATTCTACTTAGCACTGAACAATTACCATAATACACTTATCACTTTTAATGCTAAATGTAATGTAATTTTTAAATTACTAATGTAATAAACTTGTGAGTAAAACGGAATGTAATTTAAGTTGGTATACCTGCTCAAAAAATATTTAAAGACATTCAAAAAAATATTTATCCATGCTACAGCATAACAACCAAATTTGCAAAATTACCAAATATAAAAAATACATATATCATTTTAACACAAATACTAAAAAAAGAAGAAAAAAATAGAAACGTCTGTAAAACAAGTAACAAACATGTGGTTTTCTTATGGCATGGCACATTTTTCTTCATCAACAATGCACAGAATAGAAGCTTAGGGGTCAGATGTCAAATTTATAAACTATCCTCTAAAGATGGTCGATACTAAAATAAAAACAATGTAGTAAATATATGAATTGTATCAGAATTTCAGTAAGAGATTTCAAAATAGTTTTAAAGAATTTAAATTAAAATAAAATATAGTTTTTTTTAAGAATAGGCAAATTAGTGTCAGAATAAATCTAAAGCAAATGATTAACTACCTAATGGCAGTTCCTATTTCGACTGCTCCATCGGATAGTAGTCAGAATAATATAATTATAAGCAGTTTTCTTAACGTACCTCAAATAAGTAATTCAATATTCTAAATTAAAATAGCTCAATATAAAGTGGTAAATTTAATTTAAAATTATCTTAAATTTGAAAAATTATTAATGCTATATCATCGTTATTGAAGCATAAGTCAATTAATAAATCAACTATCTCCATAACAAACATCAATAGCTATTGCCAACATTTATTATATATTCTAACAGCAATAGCTTTTACCACGCCAAATACAACAGAAGAGCAAAAGTGAAGAACGGTTTATGTCCATAAAAGCTGATTCAGAGAAGAAATTAATTTCAAGATGAACCGGAATTTTGTTTCTTCAGCATTGAGTAATAACTCTTGAAGAGAATCAATTTTCCATGTTATTGATTTGTCACAACTTAGTAATCCTTATTATGCAACAGATGACGATCTAATCATCCTTTTTTCTGAAAAAAGGACATAAACAGTTTTTTCTCCCTTGATCTTCAACTATCAACAATTATTATTTACTAAAAAATTAAAAATACCAACTAAAGAAATGATGATTACATGTTTAAAGGCATCAAAAGGAAATATATTCATAATAACACATTACTTTCTCTTTTGATTAATGATAATAACATCTAATTTTAATCAATGTTTGATTTTCTATAAGTAGAATTTTCTTTTCTTCCATTTTATTTCCTGCTCTGTTAAATTTTTAAACCTTTAAATCATTGTTTTAAAATTGTTTATTTTTAAGGAGAGTCTGATTAATTATTTCTTGTACAAAGCATTAAAAGGAAACTCCAGATTGCATTTGAAAATATTTGGTAACCACTAAATAGGTAATTAAAAATAATAATATCAACTCTTCAAGTAGTTGAACAATACAAATTTTACACAAAACAGATTTTAAATAAGTAAAATACAAAATCTTCATTGAAGTTAGTTCCAAAAAATAACTACAAATTATTAAAAATGAAAGTGATTATACGGATGTACATTAAAAAGTACTATGAACATCGCCATGAACAAACCCCAGTACAGTTAGTTTAGTTTTGGAATTTTGCCAAAATATCGTAGGTGGAGCTAGGCTTAAGAGGCCATATATCAAATTTAAAGTTACAACTTTTCATTATGTTGTATTTCTTAATAGCGAAAATAAAATAAAGTCTACCTTCTTCCATTGATCATCTTGCTGATTATTAGCCTTCCTATCATCAACAGAGCTATAAAAATATTCAAAGATGAACAAATAGATCTTTAAATACAAGACAAAAAATACTATTAAGTTTATAAAGGATAGCCTATGATTAATTTTGCACTGTGTTCATAAGAAAATATTTTTGTGGTACTTTATTTCAGCTATTTAACTTTTTGAGTGATATTTCAGGTTTGGTAGCACTAACCTGTGCTCCTTGAAAGTTACACCATTGACAACAGTCATCCTAAATGACACATGCACTAACTAATGGCACTGGTGACTAATGGCGCATGCACAAACTACACCACCACAATTTACTTAAACCTGAAATCGGATGGTAGTAAACTGTGCATAGACTTTTGCAGTTCTGTAACCCCTGTAGACTGAACATTAGAGTGGATCCCAAAGTAGTTAGACATGATGAGAGAAAAATCTAATAATTACTTAAATTGGAGAAAGAGTAGTAGACGAAGACTATCTACAACAGTGATTACCAACTGGCGGCCCGCATCCGGCCCTCGAAGTCGTTTTTTTGTGGTCCAGCGAACTAAAATATATTAGTTGTCGTTTTTTTTTGCGGACAATTTTCGTAAAAAATCTATATAGGTTTAAAATACTTTTCTTTTGTTTAAAAAAAATTAATTTCGTCGTTTTTATGAGATTTAACATACCAACGGTGCAAAAAATTTATTTCTCAGGTTTTGCATCCAAGAAAATATTTATTCAAACACAAAAATAATCGTGTGTGTAGCACTTTTTTATTTCGTTGTTTTGTATTTTGTGAATATAATTCAGTATGTGCGTTTCAGAAATTTTCTTGAAGAAATTCTCCCATTTAACTTTTTGAAATTACTCATTTTGGACGAAATTATTTACATTAGTAAATTTTAAAACGCATGAAAGAGGGAATGGATATCATATTTTATTTAAATTCCTTGAAATAAATATCACATGAGCAGAAAAAAAAATTTAATTTCAGATGCACGAGATTTTTTTTGTTTTGTTGCTTTAATTCCTAATAAGTCGAAAAAATTTTAATTGTTAATGTACAGTAAAAACTAATGTTCCTTCAAACATGAAAGAGTTCCATATAAAAATTTGATAAAGTTGTGGCCTGCCATTTGATTGGTGTTTTTAATTGCGGCCCCCGGCTACATGTAAGTTGGAAACCCCCCCAACATCAAATAAGCGGCAGAGGAGTACAAGTTCTACAGTTAAGAAGGTATTGGTCTTATGCTAATGATCATCAATTATCATTCAATGTGCGACAGCACAGGGTGGGCGCCAGGGCCTTTTTACCTAGATGTTTCAAACAACTTCTATAGCAGCCAACCAACAAAGTCAGTTCTTCCTCTTGTATTGCTTGGTCTAGCTAATATAATTTCTTTAGGTATGTTACTGTTCTTCATACAGGAAACATGTCCAACCTGATTGAGGCAGCTTACATTTAAGTAATGAACAGTATCTGGCTCCTTAAATATTCAGTGTTGTGTTTTTTGTCTCAGATACCATTCCCTTGAATTTTGCCAAAAGCACTTTTAAACTAGTGTTTACCAGTACCTAATTTATCATAAGGCATAGGGGCTCCCACATTTCTGAGGGCCTTTTAAATGTTACAAATATCTTCTTTTGTGTGTGTGCGCGTTTTAATTAAGAATCATCTATTAGAATTTTGAGTTAACAAAAATTGAAATAAATATAAGGTCAAATTTACTAACATATCAAAATACACTTATCTTATGCTAAAAATATTTTAAAAACATTTTGTATATAAACAACATGTAAATCTCGTTTCAAGGTATGACAAGTGAGGCCCCTGATTTCTAAATCAGGCCCTGACTAGAACCAAAAATTCTTTCTTTCTTCATGGTTGTAGTCTAGGTTTTTAAGGCAGAAGTCAGGATAGTACGGATTAGAGATTTAAAAAATAATAGCTTTGTTTCATAAGATAAAAAGCCAGATTTTAGTAAATGGGCTTTAAATTCATAACAAGGTTTATTAGACTGTATGACACTCTTCTTCAGATACAATTTCATTGTTTTTTCTAACACTTGTGAAAGGTGCACAAAAATTACACATTTTAAATTGCACATTAAGTTTTGCTTTGTTTGCATAAACCCCATCTTAAATTAATGTAAATTTATAAATTTTTTTTTTGTCGTTATCACTAGACTCCCAGATAGTTTTAAAAAACTTAATTGTTGGAAATTGCAGTTAAATTTATTAATCCCATCACTTAATTTCATCTCGTGAGTGCATGATCATAATTAATCCTGACTCTTCCCACACACACTGACTCGATAGAGAACTGATTGATTAAAACTCTGATTGCGAAGCATGTTGTTCTTTTTTTGTGTGTCCATGAATATTCTGCGTGTCCATATATTTGTAAATAAAATTAAATCTTGAATGTTACACTCTCAGCTACAATTATTTAAATGTTCTATACATGTTTATGGAATATTAAGAAGTGTTCCCGGCCTTTTGGTGGGGGTAAGCTATCTCCTTTTTTTATATCTTTTGGTAATATCCAAAACTAATATTTTAATACATAACGTCAATCTTGAATTTTAGTAAGCACTTTTGAACCTCTTATTTTGAGCTGATTTAATCACAAATCCAAGTGACTTTTGTATCATTTTCTAGTAATTATTGCTAGGGAATCTTTTCCATAGGAATTTTAAAATCACATTTTTAAAAGGGATTTAATGTTTTTCCCAATATTATTATGACACTTAAATTTTTAATCTCAAATTTAAATAATTGTTGACGCTTTTAAGTTGTACCGATTTTAATGTAAAAAGAAGTGACTTTTTGATCGTTTTTTTGCAGTGATTGCTACATTTTCCTTTTCGAAAATCACAATATTTTAACACAATGTTAATACAAGTCACGAAATTCAAGAAGCGGACATACATTTTTAGCTGTTTATTGTATGTAATTTTGTGTACTTAACTTGCATTTAACTTACTCAATAGAATATTTAATTTTTTTTAATTGGTTAACTTATAGTCCAAGTAGCCCTCCGCTCAAAAAAGTTTGTTCACCCCTAGCTTATGATGAAATTCAAATACTAATTATAATTATTAGCCTTCAAAATAACTAGTAAAAATGTATTTCTTGTTAAAACAATATGAATGCTCTTGAGAGCATCATAAGAGTTATCTTAGAGCATCAGATCCATCCTGGGGAAAAAAAATTAGAATAAAAGTAATACCTCTTAGCTTTTAAATATCTATAGTCACTTGCTTGACCATGGGCCTTCCTTTGCTCTTTTATATAAGGCAATTGATCCGCATTCCGTTGAAAGGTACCTAAAAAGTCAGATTATTAAAATACAGAGTGGCTACTAAATAATGTTACAAATATCAAATCATTTTGTAGTACAGATATTAAATAGAGAATGATAAATATACAAATATGAGGAACGCTATAAATGGAAGTTTATGTTAATAAAATGTTATTCTAATAGATCACCATCTTTAACGATTACAAAAGATAATCTTTTAGGCCATTGTCCAAAGGCGGCACAAATCATTTTAAGAGGTAATTTGTCCCATTCACACAATAAAGAAGCTCTGAGGGAGGGCAAACTTCAGTGTTGTTTAGCATTAACTTTAGACTCTAGAATACCCCAAACACATTAGTCTAAAGGATTTAGATCTGGTGAAGAAGGGGGCCAATCTTGCTTAATAAATTTCGGTCAATTGATATGGAGTCAAGCCTGTATAGTTTTGGCTTGGTGTGACGGTGCAGGATCTTGCCAAAAGATCCACTCCTTTTTGAGATAGAATGTCAGCATGTGGCAATAAATGTGTAGCCAATACTTGCTTTTTGTAACATTTAGAATTGATATTTACCCCTTAATCGATGAATTTCAGAGGAAATTTTCTGATATTTTATACTGCAGCCCAAATCATTTTATTTTATAACCGTCATTGAACAGCCGACCCAACTTAATGGGTTTACGGCTACTAATGTTCAACTCCGTAGCCTTGTAATTTTGAACCCAATCCAGAAGACAAGGGAACTCCTGGATCGAGTATTGGGAGAAATTTGCCTTCGTGGAGGACTTTTTGATGGAGCTAACCCGCATTTGCGTTACATGGAAAGGAAGACCACGAGAACCTCCCACGGTTAGCCTGACGGCAAGGGGACTCTAACCCATGATCCATCTACCACTGAGGATATTTCACGTCAGCACTGTGGTCAGTGCAAGCCGGATGCGGAATTCGTATCGACTGGGATTCGAACCCGGTTCGCCTCATTGGAAGGTGAACGCTCTATCCCCTGAGCCATCGCGGCTCCAGCCCAAATCATTACAGAATTCTTGCTTGGAAAGGATTGCACAGTTTTTACACTTTCAGGTATATCATCGAAGGTTGCTGAATACAACATTATTTTTAGCATTATAACTTTGTTCTGTGCAAAATATTTTCTCATCAGAAAAGATTATTCTGTCAACACTTTTATTACCATGCTGGTTCAGGAATTTCTTACATCTTTATAACCTTTTTAATTTTTGTGCACTTGTCAAATCTTAAACTTTTCTTTAATGATAAGGGCAAAACCCAGGTCTTTCTTTAATATAACTTGCATAGTTCTACAACTCACGCTCTCTTCTGCAGTCATTTTATTAGCAGAGTGCTGTGGATTTTTTCGTATCTTTTCACGAATTCTTTTATTGCATTTTTTTTTTTTTTTTTTACGAACTGAGTGTGGACGACCAGACCTGGGTCGATTTTTACAACTATTAATATCCAATAAATGATTTATAGTTCAATATATAAATGCTCCATTAAACCCAAGAGATTTAAACTGTTTAAAGGTTTTACTTGCAGAAACTCTGATTGAAAAGCTGTTTTCATTCCCATCTTTAAATTTATTCTAAATGTTTTGCTTCAGCAAAACTTGTCAGCACTCGTAGACAGCACCAATCACAGGAATAGTGTGAAAGAAATCGTTTTACCAAACAATTAAAATTAATTCCTATTTTTTTAGTGTTACAGTATTTAGTAGCCACCCTGAAGAAATAGTTGAAATCAAAGTTAATGTTTTAAAACATATAATATTTGATTATTGAAGTCAAGTTTGATTTTTCAAAGGAAGCAATAGTTTTTTCTTTTACAATGATTGTTAACTGATTAGTTTGAAATACAGTAAAAAAATTTAACAACTTAAAAGTAATTTAGTATGTAAACCTCAAATGTAAATATGTTTTAAGAATGATTTTTCAATCTATATATAAAAAGACTTTCAGTTATTCTTAACTATGTAAGGTATATTAAATAAAAAATGTAAATTTAAGATAGTTACAGTGTACTAAATTTACTTAATTAACGTTAAAAGTAGTTGCCAATAAACTACTGAGTTTTTTTTATCTACTCACTACACTAAAAACTACTGAAAGAAGGGAGTAACTACAGTAGTTTCGTTACTTCCGACCACTTTTTGGTCACTATTATTTTCACAAAAAATAAGAATAGTTTTTGGAATGTGAGCAAATATAGTATGAAGAGTGACCAAAGCCATAAAAGGAAGTAGAAAATTTAAAGCATATTTATTGTAAAAAATAATATTTGGTTAAAATATGATTGCAATAATGTTTCAATGGTACCAATAACGTCTACATATAAAAATTATTAAAATAAGAAAAATATTAAAAATGTTATCATATTTTCAACCTTTCCTGTTTGAAAACACCATTTGTCAGGGTCAAAATATGTTAGGGTAGTCCATTTATTGAAATTCTGGGTAAATCATTCAATCGAATTTAGAGCAAAAGAATTTTTTTGCTAAAGTTTCGTTTTGATATTTTCCCAACTAACTCTGGATAAAATATGGATGATAGTTTGATTTGAAACACAACATTTAAACAGACAAAACTTATTTGGAAGGGCTAAATATTTGGTCACCAATGACGAACTGGCAAGTTGAAATTTTCCTCGCTGTTGTATAATGTTTTTAAAGTATGTTTCCATGAGAAAAAATAAATCAGTGTTATATCCTACTTTAGAAATATATTTAAATTAAATACTGTGTACATTACCTTTTTCACCAGCCCTAGAAAGACTTTTCTCAATATTACAAACACACATTTCATTTTCACATCTTTTACATACATCTGGCAACTCATCTCTCTCATTTTTCAAAAATTCAAAATAGCTATCCATATTGCTGTCTTTGGTTTCAAAATCTGAAACATCAGTGTGCACTCTCGAGTGAGGAAAATAATCAGTTGCAATAGATGTATGTTTTCCCACTATGTTATTCTCATCATCTGTTTCCATGGGTTCGTCATTCTTGGCATTTGATTCAAAATATTGTTTGTAACTTGAATTCTTAAACATATCATGATCAATGTCTGCTTTAGTAGTTTGTTGACTTTCTTTGAAATACATATACAATCTTTCATTAGAACTTTTTTCATAAGTGTCTGTAGATTTTAACACATCATTATCAATGCCTGCTTTGGCACTTTGTTGTCTACTTTTCAAATAACTTTCAACTTCATTCAACTTTTCTTGAGAACTTTTTTCAAAAGTGTCTTCAGACTGAAAGGTGCTTACATCTGGATAAAGACTTTCTTTGGCATGACAGTCAGTAAGCTATAAAAAAATACACTCATTTATACATGGATCTGATAGTTTAATAATTCATAGTTAACATGATGATCAAAAGCAATAAATAGTTTCATTGAAATTCTTAAGAGTTTTATAATAAACTTTAAAGTTCTTACAATAAAAGACAGTTTAAATCTTCGCTGCAAAATAAAATAATACATCATTATTAAGGAAATTGTTTTTTACCATGAAAATATAGTTACAGAAAAAAGTATGAACTCATTAGGTTATACTAACTACTTAACTTGCCGTCTAAAATGGGAATTAATTGTATTTGAGCTTAACGTAAATATAGCGATGTGTGGGGCATAGTGAGACAAGCCAAGGGGGACATTTAGCATTATAAAAAAAGGTATGAATCCTTTTATTTTCATAATCAATATTTATAAGTTACATCGCCGTAACTCTTCTTTTTGAAATTGTTTCTGTTTTTAGTTTGTTAATTTTAAGATTTCCCTAAATTCTTTGAGGCCTTCTGGTGTTGCCATGAATCGCCACCAAGCCTACCTTTTTGAATCCTCTTTCTTACTGAGATGTCACGTGCGTGCACTTAAGAGTCTACAGTATTCTCCGGATGCCCCCTGACGGGGGCGGGACGGGGTTAAGCTTTGATTTATAAGTTACACATTTGAATGTATAACTTATAAATTTTAAAAAATAATCAAAGAGTAATAAAATTTTCTAAAATTAATTGCTTTTAGTATTTATTTTAAAAATTAATTTTTACTTATTTTTTAAAATAAATACTAAACAGACCTTCAATAACTATTTTGTAATGAAGCCAGCTTTTTATAACCTTAAAAATTTCAGAAAAATTATCTTTTTTTTCTTCTAATTTTATTATTCTATTTAATTCTAGTTTAAAATCGATAGGTATTGATTTTGGAGGTAATCAACATTGTCAGATATATATATATATCTACATAAAAAAGAAATTCTGTCTTAACATTAAAAATGTTTTACAACTTAAAATTTTTCTAGGTTTTCTAGAATGTTAAAACATAAGTTTTATGAATAAATAAATTATGAATTTATTTATAAACAATAAACGTCCTAAAACGATAATCTAGTCTTAAATTATTTATAAATAAAACCAGTGTTGTAGAGCTAAATATTTTTAGACTAGAAAGATAAATCTCTACGATTGCAAATGACAAGTTTTTTGTTAACTAGTAAATAACATACAGGATTTGCAGGAGTAAATAAAAAAATCCAAGAATAGGTGGGTATCAGATTGAGTTTTATAATTAAATTATGCAAACTCAAAAAGTTTTCCTGAACTTACATATTTTCCTTTTTGATTTAATTGAAGATCTTAGCAAAAGAAAATTTTAAATAAGAGTTTAAAACACAGACAATTCTGTATACAACAACATGACTTTCTTCAGACAAGTAAAAATAAGGAGTATTTTTTAAAAAAAGATGATTTGTAAATACCTTCCCAATGATTCTATATATTCTATAACTGATTTTTGTAAATTAACAAAGTAATTTACATTAACACACTAAATTCTTCAGTTATGACCAACAATAGTTATTTTAAATAGTAACAATCCATTGCCAGTTTCTTTTCATTATTTGCATATTTATTTCCAGACATTTTTTTATTTTTAACCATTATGCACTTCATATACCTGATATTGTAAAAGAAAAAAAAACGTATACAATCAAGAGCACAGGAACTTGATTTTTGAAGTAAGAAACTACAATTTATAATATAAAAAGTAATAAATGGATTAAAGTTCTCAACAAACTACATCAATGGATAAAATGAGTCATATTTTAATCAAAGAAATTATCAATAGTTTTAAAGATCCAAATAAAAAATAGATAAAGCAATGGTAGCACATGAATTAAACCTGAAAAACTGGTTACTAGGAACTTCCTTGATAATGAGTATGCGGGCCCATCAATAAGTTGAACTCTTGTATGAGGTTGTAATTAAGAGACGTAAATTTAATATGTAAGTGAAGGTGTAGTAGATACAATTTAATTTCAGGTGCTCTTTAAACAGTCTGGTTTGATAATATTAACATAGTAATGTAATTTAACAATAGTAACGCTTGATAATACTAGCATTACGTACAAAACTTTTAAGTGTTGTAGAGATTTTAGTATACCTGAAATAAAGCCCGTAAAACTTTTAAAAGGTTTGTCATAATAATTTTTTTTCAATACCTTTCACTTAAAATTTGAAAATTCAAAGCAGGGAATTATAACTTGATGTATTAACCATAAAAATAATGTGGTAATTATTAACCTAAACATATTAAAAGACACATATTTATTTTAATTTTTCCACTAGTTAAGTTTTCTAAGGATTCCTGTGGATACAGAATAACAGTTTTATAGTCTAAATTCCACTATACTTACTACAACATTTTGTCACCCTAAATTCTACTCAGAACATTCCTGTTTCCATATTTGAATACATTGTGTCAAGTTAGCAGTATGGCACTTCACCAAAACCACATTTAAAATTGGCAGTACAGCTTCTATTGTGTTGATTGTTTTTTCATGCAGCATAAAAATTCATCTAAGTTACACATGCACTTTCACCATAGATTGGCAGCAGAACAATTATATAATTGCTACTACAAAGTTTAGACCTATGTGTTAAGTTAACATGAAAAATCAAGTCAGTAAATAACTATACAATGTACTTACTTGTTTATTTCTTTCAAAATGTTCTGAATACTTATTAACTTTGCGATCTGTTTTTCCCCTGCTTAATCGATCAATTTTGACAGGACCTCTCTTTTCAGAAGAGAAAATTACAGAAGCTTCAGATTTGAACAAATCTTTCTTAGAATGTTTTCCTGATTCAGCATCAAATTTAATTCGCTCTGCTTTATTTTTGGGATAGCCATAATCATAGACATTAGAATCTTTCATTTCTTTACAACTTTCAGGATCAGAATTATACAGAGGATCATCAGCAGATATATTTTCATCCAGAACCTTAGTAGAAGAATATGATGAGTGGAATGCATTTAAGTCTCTTTTGTAGTCCTTAGAAGAATAGCTTTTTGAGGTATGTTTATCAGATTTGGAAGAGGTTACATTTTTTCTGCCAGGATGAATCATGCTTTTATTTTTATAAGTAGAATTATCTTCCTTAGAGCTTTCTGGGTCTGAATCGTGGTGATAATTATCAGAATAGGAGGAAGCATTCTTATTCATCACTTTATTTGAGCGGAACTTTGTTCCAATGATGCCGACATTTTCACTAATATTTAAATTAGACTGATTGGCAATCCGTTCACTTCTCTTGTCTTCAGTAGATACCTTTTTTCTGTTGTCGTGAATTGGTTTATCCCTTTCATTATGATTATTTTTGAAATGTGTTTCAGCTCTTCTAGCATCGATTTCTTGCCAGCTATTATACAATTTATCCCTATTTCGATCCTCTGAATTGTCTGTGAAAGTAGAATCTGATGAGAATTTATCCTTCTTCTTTGATGATCTGAGATCAAACTGAAATGATAACTTAATATTGAATATACACAAAAGAAATTAACAATACAATATCACATAAAATGTAAATGGTTGGTAATTGCTAAATAAGTAAATGAGTTAGAAACTATGAATAAACTTAGGTTAACAATTGCCAGAATGTGAATTTAAGCTTCCTAATACATTTAACATACAAACTACACACAATTGAATATTTGTATAAGCGCTGTAAAAAATAAGAGCAGAAATAAATGGTTAAGATACCTATATTTTATTATTAGAATAATCCCATTTAATCATAGAAGTTTAATTACCTTATGCACTAAACTTCAGATTTAATAATTTTTCATATATGTACTACTTATCATCAAATTCAGTTTTTAAATACATAAGATCTTCTGATGCCATTATAGGCATTACATATTTCCTAACTTCTAAAATTCCTTAACTTTCATAAAATTTAATTTTTTTTATCATCCTGAATCAAATTTTAATTAAATTAAACCAACTATTTTATGTTTATTGCATTTTATAAAAATCAAATATAAATATTATACTCTCTTTTAAACAATCAATATAACGGCTAACCTTTTAAAAATTTAATACAATTGTATAATTCACTAATTCACAGTTGTGACCAAATAACATCAAAATCTATTATTAACTCTTTAAGCTGTTTTATTTCTCTAATCCCAAAAATATTTCAGTTATATGATTATATTAATTTCTCACAGTCTTTTTGGTTATTAAGCTGTAGCTAAATCATTTAAAATTTAATAATAATGCAGGGTTGGCTTCGTTTTTGGCTATTTTATCTTTCAATAAATAAATAATTATAGATATATTCCCAAGCTTCTAAGTGTCTGTTAAGAACAATTCAGTTACTTTTTATCTAAAATTCTTGGTGTTAAGGCTGGGAGAGGTTTGTCCCTCCGTCTGACCATTAGTAATTGACAAAAGATTTAATCATGTTTTAAAATGCATCTCTTTGTCTATTACTTACTATTTTTTTAAATTTATATATGGCCACTATTCTTTAAATAAAAGCAATTATTGTTTGATATATCCTATGGAATAACAATTTTTCAACAAAAGCAATGTACAAATATTTACTATAATTACGGAAAAAGAAACTATTGGAAAGCATGCTTTTTCATTTCAAAACTGGAGTAATTGCTATTGCAGATCTATATAATACAATTCTCCATAAACCGGAATATCTTTCACGGGTGTAAACAAAGAAAATTGCAGCTAAAATTATTTGTAACTAAGCAAGAACAATGAACTTTTTACATTTGTTTAATTATTCAAGAATTCTAGTCTGGAAAAATATTTAGGGATATACATTGCTCTAAATATATAACTAATATAAGACGTTATAATTTTAAAAGCATAAGCAAACTAAAATTGATAAAATTGTCTGTTATATTAATTTTAATGCACTAAAAAAATTTCTTAAAGCATTTTGTGATTGATCACTTATAAAGTAATACTTGATAAAGATCTTCTACTGTATGAATTCTTAGTTTTATCTTCAAAAGTGATCGATTCTTTATTTTTTAAAAATTTTGTATGCAACAGCAGAACCAAATGGGCCTTTGTGTATTCAGAAAGCAGGTCTCTGCAGAGGTGCACTCAGTAACACAAGACATGCTTTTTCGTGTGAGACAAGGTTGGCTACAGCTTAGATGTTTGCTCTGAAGCAAAAGGGGAATATATTGAACATTTACATATATAAAAAAAGCTGTGTTAAAAAAAAGCTTAGAACATTCCTTTTCTTATTAGTATGCAAAATATACATGTAAAATTTATACCCCATCCATCATATAGAAATTAATTAAATTGAGACCATTTTCTTAGATGAGAATGTATATTTTGTAATGACATATATTATTTAGTTCACCTGTTTGCAATCCAAGTTATTCTTCAAAAATTCTCCAGGTTCTGTAGATATTTTTGATTGACTTAGATATGACCTTGCTTCATACACATCAGAATCTTCTTTTATTTCATTGCTGAGTACATTTTCAGGGTACTCATTATTAGATTCTGTAGTTGAATATTTACTTGTACATTTTTTCTCCAGACATTTCAACCTTGAACTTTCATCATAGTCCCAGGTATTTACATCTTCAATTCCATATTTATCACAAGAGCGTTTGATATCATTAATCTCTGAGCCAAGATTGCCTTTAGTAGCTTCTACTTCCAAATTTTTTTGGTACGAAACCTCTTGAGTATCATATCTATTTTTAAAATTTTTCATGTAATTGTAAGACTCAGCCTCACAAGAAACATCATCAGGAGTTACTTTTTTGCCTCCAGGCTTTTCTAAGTACCTTCTTTCTCTCTGCAGAGCACTAGCTTGATCACTATAAGAATAAGCTTCATGAGCAGATTTATGCAATTTGTGTTCATCTGATACAGCTGAAGGAAGACTAACCAAATCAGGACGACACCCTGTCTGAAAGAGCGAGAGAAAAAAAGTAAGTAAGCAGTAAGTGATTTTTATATTAAAATTGTCAATTAATAATTTCTATAGTTAAAAAAAAAAAAAAAAAAAAAAAAAAAAAATTAAGTTTTAAAATTTTTTTTTTTTTTAAACAGAAAATTTTTTCACTAACAAACAAAAATTAAATATAACAAGATATCTTGACAATATTCATGATTAATTAAAACAAAAAATAAATACCTCATGCATTGCAATTACTTCTTGATCCATTAAAATATCTTTACCACAAAATTCACATGACACATACATTAATTCATCAGGGGGAGCAGAAGGAGCAACAAAGTTTTCTTTTATCCACAAGAAAAACAAACATAAGAATTACAAAACGTGCAGTTTAGTGTTGAGAAATACATTTTAATGATAAAATTTAGATAAATGCTGATACAATTGCATTATTAATATAAATGCTATAAACAGGGTAAGTGGGTTTTGAGTTGAAGGATTTAAATGAGTAAATTTTGTAACATGGGATTAATAGAGTGCAATCTGAATTGTTTAAACCATTGTGGTATGGCAAGAGTTAAAAAAGTTCAATCCATTTAAGCAATATATAAGGAAATTAACATCTTCCCCTTTTATCTTTTTCAAAAAATCAAATGAACAAGAATTTAAAAAAAAGTTTTGATAACAAATTTTTGTTTGTAAAAAAAAGATATTCTAGATCTGAACTTGCTAACTATTTGTACTGCCTTAGCAGTTTCTTTCTGATTGTTGCATTATCTGAGTTCAATACTGGTGTCAATAATAGTTTAAAAATTTTTTATGGCTCTTTGAAACCTATACATCTTTTATATAATGCCTATAAAAAACCAAAGAAAAAAAAAACAAAACATTATGACAAAAACTGATTTAAAATGTGATACAAGTTTCAACAGCTGAGCACCAAAGTGGGCTACCTATGTTAACCCGTTTCCGCCCAGCGTCATATTTATAGGACAGTTCATTTTCGCCATTGTAAATAAAGCTAGTCAATGTTTCGCCTATTCTTTTTCTACCCCCTGAAGCGTAATGGTTTCACCCTACTTACTGAAATCGGTTTGGACCGGATGGAAGCATTTTTCAGCCAGCTGCAGACACGTAAACATCGCCATTTTCTTGATTTTTTCATGCTGAATTTCATTGTAATCGTAAGAAAAGGTTTTAAAGGTAAGTTTAAATATTTTTTCAGAATATATATTTCAGATATTCTATTAACAGATATCTTATAACGTTTTAAAATTATTTTTACTTTTATTAGTTTTAATAACAAGTTTAAACTACTGTCCTAAAAATGGGACGCTGGGCGGATTCGTTAAATTTTCTGATATTTAATTTATTTCATGGGTGCTCAAGATGTCCCAAAAAAAAGTTTTTAAAACTGCCGAGGAAGCGGTAGAATATCTATTTTCGGAGGAATTAAGAGTCCGAAATGATTGCTTTGCCACCTGAAGTAGATGAATTAACAGATGAAGAAGGTTTTGATGACACTGAAACTCTTGACCCATCTGTAAGAGACGTTGCAGGTAGTATTGAAATTTCTATTTCTTATGAAAACCATGAAGATCATAGAGAGAAAGATTTATCAAACAAAAGTAAAAAGCGAAGTTGCTCAGAATCAGGATCAAATACACGTAAGAAAGGTAAAAAAGACTTAATAGCAGATTGGAAAAAAGTTCTGCCAAATTATAATTTTTCTGATGAAAGTAATGCCTCAAAAATAATCTATGAAAAAGCTGTAAAATCTTTAGGGGGTCTATCGCCGGTAGAAGGTTTTGAAGAATTTTTGTCTCCGACATATTTGGAGCATATTTTAACAGAAACAGAAAAATACGCCAAACAATGGAAAAACAAACCAGATTTTTCCTTAACAACTGAAGAATTAAAAACATTTATCGGTTTTTTAATTTTCTCTGGATATCATACACTATCAAGTGAACGTGACTATTGGTCAGATGAAGAAGATTTAATGGTTCCTATAGTAAAAAACTCAATGACTAGAAACAGATACTTAGAAATAAAATCTATGATTCATTTTGCTGATAACAATGAAGCCAAGTCCCAAAAAAGTGAGAGCCTTTAAAATTCAAAAATTAATTACTGAAATGAACGCAAATTTTCAGAAATGAGGAATTTTTGACAAGCATCTATCTATTGATGAAATGATGATTCGATATTACGGTCATCATTACTTCAAGCAATACATTAAAGGTAAACCCATAAGGTTTGGGTATAAGATGTGGGCATTATGTGGGAACAATGGCTACTGCTATAATTTTGATTTGTATTGTGGCAAGGAAGTTGTCGATGCTGCTTCTACCGTGGTTCTTTCAAAAGAGCCATTGGGAACTCGAGTTGTAAAAAAAAATGCTTCAGCCAGTTACTGATCCCAATAGTCATATACTTTATTTTCATAATTTTTTTAATTCCTATAATTTGTTAGTTGACCTAAGAAAGAGTGGATTTCGAGCAACAGGAACAATAAGAAGTGACAGAATACAGCATTGTCCCCTTGAAATTGATTCTAATTTCAAAAAGACTAGCTGTGGTTCACATTTTTACCTTGATGTGAAAAATAAAATTACTGCGGTAAAATGGAATGATAACAAATGCGTTACACTTGCAACAAATTTTGACTAAAGTGAGCCACTAACAGCTGTTTCAAGGCGTGAAAAAGGAAAAGCTGAAAAAAATAAAATCAAACAGCCATGTCTCGTAAACAATTATAACAAAAACATGGGTGGTGTAGATTCTCATGATTGGCTTTTAGAGAAACATACCATAAAAATTCATGGAAAAAAATGGTATTGGCCAATTTTTACCCAAATTGTAGACATGGCTGTTGTAAATACCTGCGTTATTTACAACATGGTAAATGCAGAGAAAAAGAGTATCAAAAAAATAAGGAGACATATTGCAATAGCCTATCTAAGAAGAGGCAACGCAGGACAAAAACAAATTGGTAGACAAGGTTATACAATTTCATCTCGAGTAAAGGTAATAGACACTGTTAGACGTGATAGAGTTGGCCATATAATTGGTAAAAGAGAAAAACAAAGACGGTGTCAAATGCAAAATTGTTCGGGAAACCCTCTTACATTTTGCATGAAATGTAATGTAACTCTATGTACAAAATGTTTTCCAAATTACCATAAATAGTGTGAATATGTTTAACTTTAATAAAAAATGTCAAATTTATTTATGTTTCATTTTATTTTGCATTAAATATTAAAGTTAAATTGTTTGGGAACAGAAAAATAATCATGTAACTAAAAACAAAGGAGAAATACTAAGTGTTCAAAAACTTCCATATCCGCCCAGCGTCCTATTTATAGGACAGTAATTATCTCGGCTCCTAAATTAATGGTGTGGAGTTTACTTGCATATTATATTTAATTTAAGTATTTTAAACATAATTTTAAAAGTTTTCAACAAAATTTCAATTTTAAATTAAGTTGGGCGTTAACGGGTCAAATGATAAGGCTGAAAATTTACAAACACAATTTGTAAATTTGAAGATACATAAATTGAATCAAATAATGAATTCAAGGATCATAATCTAGAAAAACATGTAAACAAATTTGGTCCTTATGCTTCATTAATGGCATATATAAATTGAAATAGTTTATGTTTAAATTTGAAAAGCGTATGCTTTTGTGCAGATATTGCTAACATAAAAAACAATAAAAAGTATAAATACTGATGTTGTTTTATAATTTAAAGTTTTGCAACTTATAGTTTACTGCTCGGGCCATAAATTTTAAAATGGTGGTCACACTGATTCTTTTTTGTGCTTTTATGAATAGGTTTTCCTAGATATTTTAGTTGTAAGGCGACAAGAGACAATCAAAATTTTTTTCTGTAATTATCAATGGATTGGTTTGAAATTTTCAGTACAGCTTTATATAGTCAATAATAGCTTAAATACAATATTTAAAAAAAAATTTAAAAAATTAAAAAATTTAAAAAAAAAATTAAATTTTTTTAATGACCTTCCTTGATAACGCTCCACGCGTCTGAATTTTGATCAAAATAATAAAATACTTATCACATATTACATATAAAACATTTCTTAAAAAATTGTTGAGAATACTTTCTATTTTTTACCATAAAAACAAATAATGGGGGAAAAACTGCAAAATTCAAGTGTTTTTGTAAAAAATTCATTATATTTTAACAAAATATCCCAGATATATGGAATACGGATCTATATTTACAAAAAACTTTTCCAACAAAATGTAATCAACAATCATATGTAAATATTGACAAATTTTCAGATTAATAAATCGAAAATTCTGCAAGCTGGTACGGTTTAAAGTTTAAAAATTGGTCAAAAATTATATTTTGAGAAAATTGGCAATTACTAGTTCATTATTACAAATTTAAATTTGGAAAATTTTTTACAACTTTTTTTACTTAAAATAACCATAAATAAGGTTTTATGCACTATTTGCAATTATAACATACACTAGAATTCAAAAAATATGTGCAATTTTTCAGAAATACTAATTTTTATTTTATCGTGTCAACAAGCACTTTAGATATATGAAATGTGTTACTTATTTTTTCATAAATTAATGAATGCTAGTCATGTTTTTATATACATTTCTTGAAAAAGAATTATTTTCTACATTTTAGTAATATTTTTTGATGAAAGCAGCAAATATTTGAAAATTGCAAAATTTAAAATTTTTAAACCAGTTTCCATACCAAACATTTTTTTTTAAAAAATAAACTTTTTACTTGCAAACTGTTAATTTTACTAAGCAAATTGTAATTCAATTACACAAAAGAAGAAAATTGTTTTGTACTATTGAAAATACTATTTAGCACATTTGATATATTTTTGCACGTTGAGATCCAGTAAGTAAAATATTTTTAACATTGTAAACTGGAAAAATAATAATATGGAAGGTTTGCACTTTAGAAAACAATAACTTGGAAAAAACAATTATATAAAATTGATACGAAATGGTTGCATGAAGTATTACGTTGGTGTGGTATTACACAATGATATTCCATAGAAAATGATAACATCTTCCTAAAAAGGATTACACTTTTTAAAAACCACCAGCTGTATAAGTAATACCTTATTTCTTTTGATTTTTTTTTATCAACAGATTTTTTTTTGTATTTTTTAATTATGCGTTGGTTCTGGTAATTTGTAGAACACCACATTTTTTTCTGGACTGCTCTTCGCTTGTCTTTACGCTGCACAATTTCAAGCGAATAACTCTCCTCAAATAAACTGTCTGGAGATGATAGTTCCAGTGACTTGGCACAGCCCAGGTTAAATTATGCCACAGCAGAAGTAACGGCAATTTCAATCCTCTTTTTGGAGACAAATTTCTCTTTCAGATATTTTGCCCAGATGCAACTATGTACACATTTGTTTGCATTTTGGGTTTTACCCTGACAGCAACGCGATAAGAGTTCATTAGATGCCAGTCTTTGGTATACGGGTAGAATCTTAGAAACGACCCTTTCGCTTAGAGTTGTTTTCATGGTGTTTCTTGGGTGGCAGGTTATTTGCAACTGCACGCTGATGAAAGCACCAGGAGTCTTTTCCTTTCGGACATTTACCGTGTTGGGGCTTCGAATCCGTCGACAAACAATGAAACAAACTAGCAAATATAGCTGTTTTCATTTTGTCGACATCTGGGGCATTTTGTTGAATAGCCTTATGGTAATAACTCTGGAGTTTAGTTATTACTTCCGCTTCCAAGTTTCCAGCTTTTCTACCCCCCAATGTTATACTTTTACTTTATTCCGAAGGGCAGTTCCAAGTCTTTTCGATATATGGTTGATACACTCCTCTTTCTTTATTAAAATGTCCTTACCATATATTTTAGCACTGTTTAATGCCCCGTGAGTTTTGGTATCTCCATAGGAGAGCATGCTAGTATACCTGAACGAAGAATTGGCAATGGAACGCCTCCATAAGATTAATGCAGCATTTAGTTCCATACTGTTCGAAGAACCATCAAAATTTTTATCACACGACAATTTATGACCTTCTTGCCATAAATGAAATTCTGCTGTTCCACCACCTAAGCTTTTTGCAGTTGTTGTGCATTCGTGACAGTATTTTGAGAGAATCTCAAAATCTATCACGAGCTCAGTAATGGTTTCTATTACGAGACCAATACCATATAAAGAGGTATGGCCTCGCTTCTGCCAAGTGCCGTCGTAAGATACACAAATGTCAATGACGGCACTTTCACTCAAATTTGGATTAGCTTCCATATAAACATTTCGAACTGTCTGCCATGAGAGTTGCAAAGTTTCACATTTTACTTTTTTTTAAACCTCGACCAAAGATTCAAGGCACCGTCTAAATGTTTTACTATTCATGGTAGGCATGCCCACAGCCATAGAAAAAGTTTCCAATGCAGCGTGCCCTTTTCCCATTTCGACAAATGCCGACACCATTCTGTTATTCACGTCAAATCTACGGCTAGATTCAACACCCTCACTTGAAAATGATGTGCCTGCAATATAACCACAGGCAGAGCACAGAAGTTGAAGTTTCGAGGAATATCCATATGAGTTTGAAGTAGAAACATGTAATGATGATGACTGGCACTCACTGCATGGAACATTTTCAAAAAGTTTGCCTAAAGAGGTAACATCTACAACACTATAACTGCTCCTTTTGCCATCCAAACTTTCATTTTCAAAATCAGAAGTAGATGCAGAAAGTATCGATTCATTTGACAAAGGTTGCCCACAAGAAATCTTTTTGAGATTACTCAAAAGTGTCCTCTTACGTTTGCTTGGCCTGCCTTTCAATTTATGCCACCGAGAATTTACAGTGTTCATATTATAATAACAACTGTAGCAAATAACGATAATAAAACAACGAACGAAAACAAAAAGATAATTTAACAATAAACTAACAAGATAACAAAAGCAAAACTAAAATTCTACCCTAAAATTAACACGCCAATTCAAAAATCAAAAGTTTGTAAACGATCAATTCTAGATTGATGCAGTTACAGTTAATAGTGATGTTGCCATTAATTGGGTATACTATCGCCTACGTCACAGGTTGTGTCATTCCTACTAAATTTAACCAGTGAACGGCATTTTCTGCGAGCCTGACTTCAAGCCTTAAATAAACAAACGGAATGTTCGATCTTTTAAATAGTTGCTCGCCAGATTATATTGTATTATAAAGAAAAGTTCGTTTTGTAATAATTGATTTTCTTGTTTCATCTAAGTAATTTAATGTTTTTAGTAAACATATTTAAAACTCAGTTTATTAATTAAATTAAAAGTTTTTTTTTCTCTTCTGACAACTTGAGACATCAAACCAATTAAACTTAACGGACATCATACTATAGAATCCATATTTTAAAAAAAATCAATGTTTTCAAATCAAATTAAATTAGCGCATGTAAAATATTAAACAACAACCACTATCTTCCATTCATTTAGCATTGCACGATAGTATATGTTATTCCTAAAAAAATTTTCGAAGTGGAAGTAGTTGTGTTTTTCTTATATTATACCCAATTACACAACTAAAAACTAATTAAAAAAATTAATGTTTCAAAAAAGTGACAAAGTTAAGTTTAAGTACTATCACGGAGAAACGAAACTAAACTCGACAGCTGTCAGGTCAGGTTGAGTGTAAACAAAGGGGCGTGGCCAAAACAAAAAAATGTCATAACTTCGTCAATTTTTCACTGATTTGAAATTTATTTTTTTTAAATGTTCAGTTAAGTATCTAGTTTTCAAAAATATCAAAATTGGAAAATCGATTTTTTGTTATTATGAAAGTCCCTTGTCGCCTTATGATAAGGCTGAAAATTTACAAACACAATTTGTAAATTTGAAGATACATAAATTGAATCAAATAATGAACTCAAGGATCATAATCTAGAAAGACATGTAAACAAATTTGGTCCCTATGCTTCATTAATGGCATTTATAAATTGAAATAGTTTATGTTTAAATTTTAAATGCGTATGCTTTTGTGCAGATGTTGCTAACAAAAAAACAATAAAAAGTATAAATACTGATGACGTTCTATAATTTACAGTTTTGTAACTTATAGTTTACTGCTTGGGCCATAAATTTTAAAATGGTGGACACACTGATTCTTTTTTGTGCTTGTATGGATAGGTTTTCCTAGATATTTTAGTTGTTGTGTCTAAAAACTCTTAATAAAATTAGAAAAAATAAGTATTTATAAAAAATAAAAAAACCAAAACCCCTAACTTGTCTATTAAATAAAAACATATTATATTGAATTTTCTTTTTAATACTTATGATTTCTCACCTGCCAGTAATGACAGACTTAAATGCTTTGTCGCAAAAAAGGGAAATTTTATCAGTTTGGTAACAATATATATAAATATATATACACACACTAGTGTTTTGCATAATATAGATAATATAACTAAATTAAACTTATGCTTATTATTTTACCATTATAGTTAGCAGCAGCAGAATACAAGTTTGTTTGTGAATCCATAGAATGGCTAGGGTTTGTTTTTTCAGAACCATAAAAAATACTTTTAAATGCTCCTGTAATTCTATTTAAAGTACCAGACTCCTAAAAAGCAAAAATCATTATTCATAAAAGAAAATTATTAATCTCACTTAGTTATATTTAATAGCATAAAAGAATTGCAATTTAAAAGTCCTTTTCTTAACCTTCCTGTCACATTAATTAATAATTAAATACTTAAAATTTACTTGAAAAATTTTAACAAATATTTGCGTCTCAAAATTTATCAAACTCAACCCTCTACAGACAAAACCAACACTGCTCGCAATTAACATCAAGAGATGGCTGAACAGTCATATTTTAAGAATGTTTTCTGCTAAGCTCCAGTAATCTTAATAAATGCCACTAATTGTGAAAGAAATCGAGGAAGGTTCATGTTAACATCATAGAGACTGGAGGCAGAGGATGAACAAAACAAGTGGGATGGAGAAATGTCAGATCTCACTTGTTGAGATGGGGAAATAAGCTGAGGGCTTTAAATATATTTACAGAGAACAAGCAAAGAAAATATGTCTGAACCTTTTGAGCTAATAGACATCAGACACTATAAAATGCAAGCTTTTTTAGTAAGTGACTTATTTAACCTTCTCTCACACTGCGAGAGTTTGGCCTCCACAAGACTTCTATCTCCATTCTAAAAAGGAAATATGGACACTAGTTGGTTTATAAGTTTCCAAATGACGAACTTTTTACTGAATGATAAAATTTCTTAAAGATACAATAATTCCTTTAAAATAGATGAAATAGAGATTAAAATCTTACCTAAATATGAAATTAATATGAAATAAAAACATGAAGACATTTATATTTATAGCCTCTAAGAGAGAAGAATTTCGTGGAGTGTTTACAGTTGGCAGCCTATTAAATAAACTTCTAACCCTCTGAAAGTTAAGACATTGGGAGATATATAGAATGTTGAAATTTTTTTTAAAGTTTGAAAAAGAATTACTACATGTAAAAAAATTAAGGTAATTTCGCAGAGATACACCACAGCATTTATGAGTTAAAACACTAAATTTTGGTAGGTGTGGCATACATGTGTCTCATAAAGCGGCTTGACCTGAGTATTTTTTTTACTACTTAAACTTGAAAATTCTATTTTGTTGAATTGATTCAGCAAAATTTCATTATTACTGTTCCCTTTTTTATCTTACGCAGTGACCAATTTTTATAATTTACCATCAATAATTATTTAAAGAACTAACAAAGTGGGCAAAAAACAGTTTAAGTATGGAACAATAGTGCAACAAACACTCTTCCTTTCAACCAAAGAAGTCATAAACGAATTCTCCTCCCGAAACCACTCCACAAATAGTCTCTTACAAGACAAGGATTGACGGATGTACGATTCACCTTTCTTTTGCTGCAGGTGTGAAGAAAGAAAAAAATGAAAGTCATTCTCTAAAATAAATGAGTGGGATATGCTTAAATGATCTATCTTGAAAGTCAAAGTTTTTCCCCATTTTCAGCTGAAGGTCAACTTTATTATTTTTACTCTTGGAAATATACAGTTACAAAATGTAGATATGCTTGAGTAAATTGGTGCAATGTGATGAGCAAGTGGATAAAAGAAATGTGTGAACCGCTTTATTTATTTTATATTTAACGTTTATTTTAATAATTTCCAGCAGTTTAATCATTTGATTAATTTATAACTACGATATTATAAATTAATTATAAAAAAATATTGCATTCATGATCATTTTAAGCTTTAATTTTGCACGAAAAGACATTCGTTCAATTTTTATGTCCTTTTTTTTAAATTTTAAAGGTTTTTAACTGTTTATCATTTGGTAATTTTCTAAATTTAAATTTAGTAAAGAGAAATGGTATGTATTTGTAAAATACAATTTTAATAAAAATAAGACTTATATTTTATTTAATTATTATTTTTTTTCAATTATTGTAAGACTTTGCAGCAGTTTAATTATTTGATTTATTAATATTTAAGTAAATTATTTCAAATTAAATATCGACATGATACGATTGCTTTATATGGTGAACTTCGTGCAAAGTAAGATTCTTTTTATCAATTTATTGTATTTTGATAACTTAGTTTAATTATATTTAGGTTCTTAATCAGTTAGTTTACATAAAGTTTGAGTATTTTAAATTAGTATTTAACATGTGTTAGGAATTGTGTTGTATTTGAATTGCATACAATTGTACACTGTATAATTTTGTGTACATTTGGAAAGTTATGATAAAAACAGTCGAAAAGCATAATTTCTGATTTTAAGTAAGATTGCATATTAACTTATTGTATATTTATTAATTATTTTACACGTTTAATCATTTATTTTATTTATAGCTTATTATTTGTAACAGATGCGGTGTAACTGCGTGAACGATTACTCAGTAAAATTTTGTGAGTATATCCAATGGTACTGACCTTCTGAAGAAAAACTTTCATTTTTAAGTTAGATTCTGCAGGTGTGGTGCATATCCCAAGGCGGTGTATCTTTGCGAAATTACGATACTTATATTTACTACCAGATTTTGAAAAATATCTTATTTTTAATAATTTACTTATTAAGCTTTCATATGAATACAAGAAATTTTTTTCTGGGAACTTTTAAGTAAAAAACAGACATTGAAATATTGGTTTAAAAAATTACTCCTAACAAATAAAGATGTTGTAGGTTACCAAAATAGCTTTAAACCTATTAATCATATATTTATTCAATACACTTTAAAATAATATTATGGGAGGTCAGACTGCATTGGGTCGAGGCACTCTTTTAAAGTGTTTTCAAAATCTTTACAATTCTGAAACATTTAAAAAAAATAACTGTCCTGATTTTTTGAAGGTGATCCGAAATTTTTTTTAATTAGGATACCAAACATCACTGGGTTTTATTTAATAACTTAGTTCATTATGTTGAACTTTAATTGAAACTGCACACTTTTAAACATATTTTACTCCATGTTAACTTCCTCCATGTTTCTCAATTTCAAAATGATACATTGTCTCATGAACTATAAAAAATAAGTGTGTGAAATTTAGAATATAGATGCATGAAATAGCGTTTTGTTTTAATTCTTCCTAAAATCATAGAATATATTTGTTGAGTTAGGCATTTGAAAGCCTACTTTATTGGTATTCAAATGCCAATAATTTTCTTGTTTAAAGAAAATAAAAGCTTCTTACTTCTGAATTTTTATTCTTTGGCTTTGCTCCAGTATCTAAAATAAATTATTTAAATAATAAGTTATTCAGAAGAAAAATTATTTATCAAAATAACCAATGAAAATAGTATATATGAAAGAGAAAATAAGATTTCTACATATTAAAATTTTTAAACAAATCCCACAATTATAGAATTATTTTTAATAAACAAAACAGCTTTTCTGTTGAAACAAATGGTGTTTAGTGAGTACAAAAGGACTGAATAATGCATAATTTTGAAATTCAACAATAAATAGTTTTTAAATGGGTTCTTCAAAAATATAGGTTAAACTAGTACAAAAGCAATTAAAAAATTTCTGATTTTAAATGTTATTGTGAAGTGAGAATTAAAATAAAATCATAACTTAACTCTCATTTTTAAAAATTGATAAGATATGCAGTAATTACAATGCAATTAAAAAATACAATATTTAAATAATTTTTTTTTATTCCAACATTATTTGTAGTATTTGAGTTGAGTTAGTAAAAAAAGTGGGATCTTAAAATCAACACAGTTTCTATATATAGACTAGGCTTTGCATGACATTCAAGACAGTAGTAAAATAAAAGTCTGATCATAGATCAAGTATAGTTTATTTACTGTCATCATTTTCAGATATGCTTGGAACCACTTCAAAATAACCATACGGCAGATAGTTAGCAAACTTTTAATAATAAATGCAGTTATATGCAAAAAAAAATTTAAAAATAACAATATACTTGATACAATTAAGCTTTTGGCATTTAGCCTGTTGATCTTATTTTATGTGTTTATGTGTCAACATAAAATTGCGTACTAATTTGGTATATAATGATACATCGTTACTTAACATTTAGTAAAAAGTAAAATTACCAATTGAAAAAATAAAGCTAGAAAATAATATTTTTCTTCAGTTCACATACGAGACAATTATTATTTGAGAAACTGCCTGAACTACTACTGAGTTCAACTAACTGCGTAAACTACTGAAAACATACATTAATATGCCATTTCTTTTAATAAATACAGTTACATAATTTATAGCAAATATATCAGTAACATGACTTTTTAAGTGATTGCTTTTGTTGGCTATATCTTTCATGTTTGCTATATCCTTTTTTTAATTTTTGTTTAATTTCTGATTGCTGTAAATACTTCATATTTCGCAAAACAAGCAACAACATAAAAAAAACAAAACATTAACAATGTCATATTGCCTGCAATGCTTTATATATTCTTGTAGTTCTTGTGTTCATATATTTATTCAAAACTTACACAAACAGATTAGTGATTAATTTAGTCGTTAGCTCATCTTCAAACATTTTTTTTGACAAATCCTTCTTTTTCTTCTTTGCAAGCACAGAATGTAAGTTTTCAATATATTCTCTCCCAGTTTCGCTAATGTTATAATGCCTACATATACTAATAATCGTCGATAGAAATACAGCCCCCTTTAAAGTAACTAATTCAAGAAGAAAAAAAACTTACTTCTTACAAGAATCGCGATAGTTGATCTTAAAATCTCGTGAATACAAATTGGGATCTTTGATGTTAAAACCATGTGAATATGAATCACGATAATGGATTTTGAAATCAAGTAAATACAAAACTTGCTATTCGATTTTGAAAATGAGAAAATACAAAATGCAATATATAATTTTTAACTCGCCTCAATACAAATCGCGAATTCATAAATTTTAGATCGCATAAATACAAATCATGATGCATGCACAGTTTTTTAGAAGCATAAATGTGAATCCCAATGCCTTATTTTTAAATCACGCATAAATACGAAAAGCGACGTTTAACATTATAACCGCATGAGCAAATCACGACGTAGGATTTTAAACTCTCGTGAATACCAATCACTACATAGGTTAAAATCGTGATATCAGATTTCTAAATCTTGTAAAAAAGAATTTCAATGTACAATATTCAAATCCCGTGACTAAGAATTGCAACGTGCAACTTTTAAATCACGTAAATACGAAAAGCTATGCTTGATATTATAATAGCGTGCATAAGGTATAATCGAGATATTAGCGGACTCCGGGCTTGGGACTTCTAAAAGACTGGTTTAAAGCAGCCTTGTTTGAATTACAAAAATACGAGCTACTTGGCTTGCAGGCAAAAATGCGGAAGATCTTATCTTCTGTACATAAAAGCGGAGAAAATAGCTAAAATAAGTAAAAATACAGAAGGGTTGGTAGCTATGTAGTTTGAATTTTCTGTTTATCTTTTATAAATAAATATAATTATTTAATTTCAACAGCTGAATTTTCAGAAAAAAAGCGGAATATTTATAAAAAAAGGTGAAACATTTAGAGAATCAGAGTTTTTGATAAAAAGGCTGAAATTTGAGAGACAAAAGTAATAAAAGCGGAAATCCGCTAAAAAGCTGAAAAATCTCATCCCTGGTTCATGCATTCTGTTTTTGATAAAATAAATTGAATGGGGAAAATATATATTCTGCAGAAGAAGTAAAAGTTGGTATTAAGTGGAATAAAACAAGCATCTAATTTTTTTCAAAGAAAAATTTTAAAAATTTATAAAATGTTGAAAAAAAAGTCTTTAATAAATAATGGAAAATACTTTTTTTTTAAAACCTACGTTGTATTTTATTTGATTTCAAATCAGGAATGAATCTTTGCAATCACTTGATATGTATGTCAATAATTAACTTAGTCGTTTATTTTTTAAAAAAAAACCCAACTTACTTTGATTAAGAAGTGATTTTTGTTGTATTTTTTTATAGTCATTACATTTAGTTAAATGAGTCTGTACATTGCCCTTCCAGGATTTATTACAATAAGGACATTTTTTTGATGTACAACAGAAAGTTAAATGTGAATCCATTGCTCCTATTGGAATATGTTTTTTGCAGCTGTTGCATTTTAAAGTAGTGTCATCGAAATCCTAAAATTAGATAGAATAGGATTTATATTATTACTCATTCTTTTTTATAATGTTCATAAATTTGTAAATGCAAATTCAGATAAAATTCAAATATGTTATTTTCAAAAGGTCAATTGTAGGCACTATGTTAAGTTAATTTTAAAGAAACAAAAGTATCAACACCATTCCATGTAGTATCAAATTACAATAAATATATATAGAGAGAAAAATTCAGACTAAATTAAGAAAAAATATTTAAAACATAAACAAAAATATTTATTTCAAAATATTTTAAACTGAAATCATTTTGAAAAATAGGTTTCACTAAAATTTTTAATACTTATGAGGCTTTAAACATTTTTGTTTAATAAATTTGTTGTTTTAATATAAAAATATAATTTTAATTAAACTATATATAAAAAATAAAAATATATTAATTATATGTTTATTAAGTTATTTGGTATTAGATTTAAGAATATTCTTTTATTTAAATACAAAAACTTCAAACTATCTGTTCTTTATTTTGTGTACTTTCTTTTTAAACATTATATTTAAATCTTAAAAAACTGCAAAACATTTTACATAAATATAAAATATATATGGTTAAAAAAGATATGCTTAAGTCAAATGAAATTAAAATAAATTAAAAATTACATTTAAAAAAATACATTTTAAAACTTAAACAGAAAAAAAGATTAACTTGAAAATTTTTTGAACCAAAACCAGTTATGTCAAATATTAGCCTTATCAAATGTTTGACAGTTTTAAACATTTCACATTCACATAGGATAATAAATTGTTTACATAATAGACCACGCTGAGAGATTTTTAAAACACATGAATATGAATTACAATGATTTTTAAGTTTCACTATGCAGTGTAATTTTTTAATGAGCAAAAATACGAATCTCGATGTTAGATATTTAAATCGCATGAAACCGGATCACATTGGGATATGCTTTAAATTGCACAAATGCAAATCGCAGTGTATGATATTTAAATCACGTGAATACAAACCACTATGTGTGATTTTTAAATCACCAGAACATGGATTGCACTATGTGATTTTTAAATCACACTATTACGAATTACAATAGGTAATTTTTTAAAAATTGATTGTGATTAGTGATTTTTAAATTGCACAAATGGATCCCGTTGAAAGAATTTTTGAATTGCACTAATACGGATTGCACTATGTGATTTTAAATTCACACGAATTCAAATAGTGATTTGTAATTTTAAATCCCACAAACATAGGTTACAATGGGTGATTTGTCAGACTGCATGAATGCAGATTGCAACACATCATTTTTTAAAATCGACCAAATATAAATCTCGATGTGATCTCATAAATCACACAAAAGCGGATCCAGATGCTTGGTTTATAAATGGCACAAATATATGGCACGCCCCGTGTAATTTTTAAATCACGTTAATACAAATCGTGATGTGTGATTTTTAAATTACACAAATACGATTCACGATAAGATTTTTGAAAATCCCCAAAATGCAGATCCTGATAAGGCGTTTTTTAATCAAGTGAATATGAATCATGTGGTGTATTTTTTTAAGTAATGTGAATACAAATCGCAATGTGCGATTATAAATTTGCACAAAAAACTGATCATGATGTTTGATTATTAAATCACACAAATGCAGATAGAGATCTTTGAATCACAAGAATACGGATCACGATGTGTGAATTTGTAAATCTAACGGATATGGATCCCAGCGTGTAATTTTTAAATCATGTGTATATTGAAGACGCTGTGTATTTTTAAAATCGCATGAATACAAATTGCGATGTGAGATTATAAATTCGCACAAGTATGAATCCCGATATGTGATCTTTTTAAATTACAGAAATGCGTATCGTGATGAGAGATTTTTCAATCACTTGTATGCAAATTACTAGGTGTGATTTTTAAATTGCACAAATATAAATTGCAATGGGTATTTTTAAATCCTGTGAATAAAAATTATGATGTGTGATTATAAATTTGCACAAATACGGATCAGGATGTTTAATTTGTTAAGTCCGACAAATGCAGATCGAAATGAGGGATTTTTAAATTAAGCGAATGCAGATAAAGATGTGCTATCTTAAAATCATGTCAATACAAATCGCAATGCTTGATTCTCAAATCACTCGACAAGATCGGCTCCAATACCCCAAATCTATAATGAACAGGGAGTTGAAATTAATTTTTTAGCATTTATCACTGGCAATCATGATTCTCCTTAAAAATGTTTTGATCAAGGTCGAAATCAATGAATTTCTTGCTTTCTATAACATTCCGGGTGCGCGGATCCCCGGTATATCTTTAGCGTGAAAACCATGCTGTTTATTATGGAAATAAAACAAAATTACAATTAAAACTAAAATACATTAATACAAAACAAAATAGAGGACATAGTAATTAGCTTAGTAAAATTAATGTAGATAAACCAGATAACAACATACTTTTGTTTTAGAATCACTTTTAGAGAAACCTGCAACAACATAAAACACAATATACATAAATTAAGTTAAAAATATTTTCACCAAAAGCAATTTTTAAATGCTAAATTTTCAAACAATCAACAAATCTTAACAAAATACTTGAAATATTTATAACAGATTCAGTATAATAATACTACGAATATAATTAGCTTTTTCTTTCTTGAAAATTTTATGTATTTGACGAAAGTCATATTTTATCATTTCAGAACAACAATTGTTATTGTTTTGGTACAGTTTAGAGTTTGTAGTAACATATATTTATTCTCATTTTACAGAGAAAAAAAAAAATCAGTTTTTGTGTGCTTAGAAAATTCAATTTTATGCTGCGATTATCTCAACACATGTATCTTTAACAAATGAATTAAAAAATTAAAATACAAAAAATAAATATTAAGTAACTAACAATAAATGGAAGAAACAATAACGGTGGTTGTGGGAAAATAACTAAGTAAAATAACAGTAAAAAGCACAAAAAAGTAAATTATGTAAAAAAAGCTTATATTAATTAATAATTAAAGAATTCTGCCACATTTTATGGCTTCTTCTCAGGACTCAAGCTTCTCAACAAAAAAATCTAAATCATTATAGAAATTCCTTAGCTAGACGTTCAGAGCAATTTATCCATATTATTTTTCCTATATAAATATATAATAGAACTATAATTAAAAATTATATACAACTTCAATAGAAATAAAGTAGTAGGTATAATAAGCTGATAATTATTGGTCCATTCAAAATTTACTACCACAAGGTTCTTACTTTCAAAAAATTGTATGGTGAAACCACTTATTGCGGAAGCTTCTACAAAATGAATGCCTCTCATTGCGGAATTTTTTTTTAAATTTACAAACAAATGACAATGGGCAGTTATGCTCAGCGGTTGACTCCTTACACCAATTTATTCATCATTCTATTCCAAAAAGCATCCCTTTAAATATTTTTTTTTTTTCGTTTTCTTTTCCTTTTCTCAATATTGAGTCAAGTGAGAATTTACTCTGATGACAAACTGAGATAACTTGCTTCTTTTTGTTACACTTCTTAATCTGAATATGTTGAGTTTAAATCAGGATAAAGCAGCAAAAGAGAAGGGCATGATGAAGTTCTCCCACACAATCACAATGATTTGTTTGAAGATGATGAGCTTCAGAATTAGAGTCCGCCATCCTTTTTATAATACCATAAGTAACTTTACACCATGTATGCAACTAGCCAAGTATATCAAGGAAGAAACAAGTTTCTCTATGGAACATGAAGCGACTGAATTGGATTTTTACTTTAAGATGTTTCCCAAAAGCTTATTCATTTACATTGCCTATTGTATAAACAAAAGAATAAAAATGGTAAGTGAACTCGAGGAAGCAAGTTTATCATTAGGCAGTCAAAGGCCAAAAGACGTCAAAAGACTAAACAATTCGAAATAATAACAGTTGTTAGAGAAATGCTAATCATGAGCTTATTGGTCAGTCAATAATTCACAGGGAAGTTAAGCCATTCAAAAAGTGAAAAGTATGGATTGCTTCCTCTTTTTAATTTTAAAATTATACTTCAATTCTCAGAAAATCTTCTGGATGCTTCTTATTTATATAATATTGAAGAAGCAATTTTCCTGCTTGAAACACACTTTTCTGAAGAGTTTAACTCTTCAACACAAGGCTGTCAGTAGATGCATCAATGATAAAATTCAAGGGAATGAGTAATCTGAAATAGTAACAAACTTTTAAACCAGTAAAGAGAGGAATAAAAGTTCGAGAACATTGCAATTCCAAAACAGGATACATATACGACTGCAACATTTATGATAAGGAAATTTTATTAACTGAAGGAGTTGAAGGAAAGCACTTTGTGAAAAAGCTTGCTTCTACAGTGAAGACTCCCAAAATCATATCTGTTTCAATCAATTCCTCATTTCTGTTAATCTGATGTCCACCATGTCTCATGGATGTGTCGGCCCCTACATAAAAGGATGAAAAATACACCAAGAGGTCCGCTTGCGAGAAGAGATCCACAGAGGAGATTCGATTTTCTAAGTTACAAGCGAGGGAGTAATTGCTGTCTAATGGATGAACATCTATGAGGTTTTCGTCATGTGATTCTTCTACCCGTCAATGGCAATGTTTTAAACGAAATTCATGGGTGGAAGGGTTGACCTCTCTAACTAACCGAGAACTGCTACAAGGTGGATTGCACATCCAATGAGTATTGGAAAAAGTGGCCTTGATTGTAAATGCCTATATTGTTCATCAAGACGTTACTGAAATAAATGAAGAATTTTTATTTTTTATTTCTGTTGATTATGACAAGCAAGAAATTTTTTTCACGTCTGTCACTTTTTTATTCCACAAAATTGAAATGCTCTTTAATTTAATGAAAGTTAAATAAATATTCACAATTTCTCTGTGTATGAATTTTGAATTCATAAAAAATAAAATACGCAATTCTTGGGGCATTAATGTTAATTTGAGAACGGTGATGGCTTAGAGATAAATTTTTATGCAAGACTGGAGTTTGATCCTTATAAGGCTACCAGCTATAAACCTATACAGTTTCAAATAGATAGGTATCAACTTTGCTAGATAGTAAGAGTGTTTAGTACGCCATGTTGACCAAATGACCATAATTATGTTGTTGATCAAGAAATAGAGCCTAACTACCATTACTTCCACAACTAGCTGTTGTGAGAATGTTTCATTTTAAGGGTAGTTAGATTTTTTTCCAATTTTTCGAAATATCTTTGAGTCAATAAAAGCCCACACTAGTAAACAATTCAATGTGTTTTTCAATCACATTAGAGACTTACTAAGAGAGATCACCACATTAGATTTTTGTGCTGTAGGCCAATTAGAAAATTCAGCTCTTTGAAGACATTTGTCATTTCTTACACTTGTTGTAGTGAACTTTGTAAGCACACTGTAAAGTGAGGTTGGTGAGATGTCTGGTGGCGCCACCCTCAAGCAAAAGAAAAACCCCCAAAAAGACAGAGGAGGTAATGCTCTGATTGAGAGCGGAAGTGAAAAAAGATGTATGTGTTAGAGGTTTTGTTTAGGTGGCTTGGTTATATTAATTTTCTTCAAACTTCATCTTTTATCATTGTTAATTAATGTTTTTATGTGTTGTAAATTGGTGACAATTTTTTGACCAATTGTGTTTTTGGGAAGCATCTGAGTGAAGAAGGGAAAAGGAGGTAAAAATATACGTAATATCACAGTTGGCAATTTGCGAAGAGCCAGATTTTCCAATTAGCTTGAAAGATATACATAAGAATAATCAGAAACATGAGTAAATTTTTACAAAATTAAATTATAATACCTGCATAAAGAAACTCATCTTGATCAGCAATTATTTTTGGACAAACATTAAAATGATCTCTTTCACTTTCTTTTGGGAATTCTTCGTTACAAAAATGACATTTTTTCATAGACAGAGAACAAGTTTGTAAATGTTCATTATACGAATGTTCAGGTATTTTCCTCGAACAAAAAGGGCAGGTTTCATTCAATACTTCCATTTTCTAAAATACACATATAAAGAAAGCATAGCCATCAAAAGTAAATTCATTATTTGTGATTAAAGAAACAATTTACTCCAATAATATGTTTCTAATCCATGCTATTTACTAAGAAGGAAAAATTGCAATAGCTTAACTAAAATAAGATTTAAACAATAGTTGCAAAATCTCACAAAGAAAATTACACAAAAACACAGACAAACATATTTGTCAATTCTAAACGAGAAAATTTTATTGCGTAAGAGAGGTTATAATATCGAGCTAAAATATTAGAAAAAACTTTCTAAGGAAAGTTATGTATTTTAATAGCATTTAAAAACAATTTATCAAATAAAAATTATTTTAAATATTATTATTATAAGTATCAAAAATAGCTCTTCACACTTTTTAAAATCAATTTTTAAGATTTACCATGTTTTCTTAAATTTAAATGACAATTCAAGTCTTTATGAATTGTTGCATCAATGAAGAAACCAATCCTTATTATCAAAATAAAAAAGTAGGCTTTTTATGAAATGTAAATGTAAAAAAAAACAAACTAAATAATTAAAGTAAAAGTTTTTAAAATATTTTAATCACTTTTGTAAAGAGTTTTGTCAACAAAAATAAGCATATCACTGTTAAGCCCAGCGATGTATAAGTAAAATATTAGAATGTGCTTTTATGTGCTTTTTATCTGGAAATTCACCCACAATTCAATACTTATATATAAGCCGACGTGACAAAATAAGATATGCTATGCTTAAAAACAGAAGCTCATCTTTAGTGTAGTAATGGTAGATGTTAGTTGAACAGAGGTTAAAAGAAGCATAGACCTACTCATGTCGCAATTAGACCTTTTAAAAAAATTTTAAATCAGTATTAATATAAAGTTCAATTAGTGTATGAAGACACAAGTGAATATGAAGACATCAGAAGTTTGGACAATGTATTAAATCCAGATCTTCAAATGACTGAACAGGAACTTACCAAACTTAAGAAAGAATCTGATTCTGATATAGAATTTATTGGATTTTGTGTTCTTTTTCTTTTGTTAATATATTTGCATTCACCTAAAGATAGGTAAGTTAGAATACTCAAAAAATAATATTATTCCTTTCAATTTGTCCTTTTTATATTTTTCTCTTTCAAATGTTACATTTAGACATTCCCTTTTCAACTATTATTTTTAAGTATTTTTATGTTTTGTATGTATGTTATGCGATATTTACTGATAATTACTAGTGTTTGACAAAAGGAGAAGCAATCTTGTAGGTGTTGTCCTCCTGGAATTTTTCAAAGTTAGTGGTTTGTAGTTATCATCTGATTATAAGTAGATTGCCTCACTTTAGATTTCTTTCAATTTTATATAATTTTGCAGTTAATATTCAGAAATATACAATATGCATCAAATTGATACAAAAATACATTTAACAAGCCACAGTTGGCAATTATTGACCAAGCAATTTCAGTTAAAATATATAAATTCATCTAAAGATTGAAATGATAATTATGAAACTTATTCAGATTTTGAAACTATCAGAATGCTGAGTAAATTTTTTTACAACTTTATTTTAAAAAGTAAAAGGTAATCAAACTGATAGCAATACTCACTCTCAGATTTTCTTCTGAATGTAAAGTTCCAAACTTATTCTGCAATTCCACTAAATAAAGAAATAAATTGCTATACAACTATGCAGTACTACAAAAAAAATAATATTATTTCATGCAGTGAAGTGGTTATCTATTCAAATGTGAATTTAAATTTCAACAATTCTGTCCGGTCGACAGTCATTAAGAAAATAAGTAAACAAATAAAAATATAACTAATGTTGTTGTCAATGCAAAATGATGGCTTTTACAGCAAAAATTTCTGATTACAGGGCTGCAAACTTCTTACTGTAGGGGAAGTCTGGGTTTATTTGTATTTTCCAATTCACATAAATAATGAAAGACCAGAAATTAACTAACTTTTAATATTTATTGAAAAGGACAAAACACATATAAAATAAAACAAGAATTTGGAAGAGGGGTTAAGGGTTCCGAATTATACATCCGTATTTAACAGCGGTTCCTGGCAGACTGTCTTAGTTCACCGCCAGAGGCGCTGAGGTGGGGGAAAGAGGAAAGTTTGTCACATTACCCATTTTGGGAAAATTTCTTCTAGTGGTAGCTAAGTTTGTTTCGATTATTGATTCTTTGTTTTATAAATTTGATTTAAAGTTATTTTCCACACCACTACATGAAAATAATCCAAAAGTTCATATGAAACACTACTTTGTTCTAGCTCTCTCGTGTTAAGGCTTTTAAATGTTGGCAAAATTACACAAAAAATTCTGAAAACTTTAGTTTTCAATTGTTTCCCCTTCCATAAATATTTTTCAAAAAGCGTAGTAGTTGGCAGCTGTGTCTCATTATAATGAACTTAAACAAGCCTTTATACCTTTAATATAAAAATTAATATATTTAAGAACAAATGAAAGTTTCACTAACTTTCTACTTAAGTAAGAATTTAATTTCCATAAATCAAGAGAAAATATAAGTAAAAACATGAAACAATACTTTCAAGAAAAATATTTGAATGAGTGTACAAATTACAGCATGACAGAATTTTAATTGCACAGCCTAAAGCCAATTTTAAAGAGAAATAAATTTAAAAATAAGTTAAAAAACTTTGAAATAAATTATTCCCAATTTTGTGGATTAAACATTTCTCAAATGGATATAAGGATTAACTTGTAAATAACTATAACTACACTATCAAAAAATAAGAATAGATTAAAAACAAATAACTAACAGAAAGAATGAAAAAAAAGCAATAAAATAAGAAGAAGTAAAATAAGAAAGAATATACAACTGTTCAAATACTTAGAACAAGAAAAAAGATCATCACAAAATAATTATCTTTCGTTTTTTTATTATTTATTATGCACAAATGTTTTCTTTACTATGCACAAAATATATAGAAATCATAAAAATGAATGGAATAATAATAAAAGCATGACTTAATTTATGAACCATGAAAAAAGTGAAAACAGAGCAAAAAAAAAAAAAAAAAAAAAAGTAGTACATTTTAAGTCACTCTCTGGAAGTAGTACAGTATCTAATGCATCACAAGTCTTTCCATGCTCTTCTTTTTCTTCAATGTGATAAGTGTCTTGGCAAATGGGACATTCTACTAATGCCGATTTGCAGTATTTCTTGTGATTGCTTAAACGTTTTGGGGGATAATTCATGGAACAGTATGGGCACAGCAAAAGATCTCCCATTGCAGGATATAAATTTGTCTGAAAGTAAAATTTGAATTAATAACATGTCTAATTTATAAGTTAAAATAAAAGTAACCAAAGTTGAATTATATAGTTGTACGTCCACATGCCCTGCATGGATACATTCAGGGAAATTCTTAAAATTTTATGATAATTTTTTGAATAAATTTATTTTCAAATCTTATTTAGTAGTATGATGTCTACAACTGCGGAAGAGAACTGCTTCAAAATCTATATGCAAACTAGTGAAAATTTTTTTGACTTTTACTTTAATAAACAAATAATATGGGTACACTTCGTTTATGGACAAGGTTGATGTTTATCTTCTAAATTAATGTAGGCATATTGTATTTTAATACACGTAGCATGTAGGGAATATTTCAAAACGCTTATTATTTTTTTTCCACTTTTCGGAATAAAATCATTTTGTTATGAAGGAATAAAAGTTAGTACATACTTTCAGACTGAGTACTTAGCATTTTTTTTACAATCTAACTTCAGAAGTGATAAAAAATAAAAATATGACTTAGAAAAATATTTTAAAGCTAAGAAAAAATTGGATAAATTATTTTGACAATCTAAAGTCTGTTTAAAATTAAACTTCAGATATGGCTGATATAAATTTCAGTATATTTAATAATAAATATGAATTCAACATTTTGTTGTCTTTAACGTTTTCTTTTATTGCTAGGAAGCTCCAGTATTTGTTTGCATTGTGCACCAAAACTGCTTCTCATTCAATGATTTTTTTCTTTTTAAAGTCAATCTTTTCCAAAAAATAAATTCATTTTTCTAGTAAAATACATAATTGTTATCATTTTATGCAAGAAGATTTTGTTAAAATATTAATCCTAACAAAATGAAAGATTACCATGATTAAAATTACCAACAGTACTTAGAACAGAGAATGTGCGATTAATAAGAAGAAATAAATTATAAGCAATTTTACTTGTTAGGGATATGAATATCATTTTAACGGTTAAAAATTGGCAATCAATTTTATAACTTAAATAAGTTTATATTTTTTAAAATTTCAATACAAATGTTAAGTTTTGTAGTTTATAACATCTAATATCCTTTTTTTCATATATACTTCTGACATAAATTAAAGCTAGAGATTGTAAAATAAAGATTTTCATAAAGATAAATAAATTATCCTACAACAATAAATAAATAGAAAAAAAACTGTGAAAAAAAAAACACTTAAAACTTTATAGTTTTCCAACAATTTCAAATTTTGAAGAAAACAAAAGCTTAATTGTATTTCAACATGTTGCAAAGGTCCACACTTGGTATTTTTACAACACGTTTAACATTTAGTAATTTTTAAATTAATTATTGAATGTTTATTTTTTTTTTCCCTTGCATAAATATAAAGCATAAAAGCTCAGGTGATAAAGATAAAATGAGTGAGCTCAAGTAATTATGCAATCTATCAATTAAATAATGTCATGATTTTCTTTGCAATTTTTTTTTTTAAAAATTCTAAAATGGTATAATGCTGCTCTATCATAAGAAGTCTGCTCAGAACAAAATGTAAAATACAAATAACAATATCATTGTAAGAAATACTTACTTTAGCCCCCTCAGTATGCATTTTAACTTTAGAATCATCTGTACAACCTAAAATTACGATACAATTATGAAAAAATATTCAATGACACAAATTAAAAACTTCAATTTTCTTTACTCTATTAATAGAATTATTTTAATATGGTCTAAACTCAAAATTCTATAAAATAATATTTTTCAATTTCTAGCATAGTTATTTGCAAGAAAAAATTAACAATAACTGAAAAGGTAAATTATTATCTGAAGTGCAGCTTTTGTGTCCAAATATTTTCACAGAAAATAATTGTGCTATTCTTCATTAGCTGTTGCCAATGAGAAACTGTTAATGTTTAATATTTGTATTTTTAATTATTTATTTTTCATTCAAAAGTAAATCAATTTTTTATAGTGTTTTCATGCCTTGAGTTTACATTATGGAAGTTCCGAGAATTCAGCAAATGAAAAAGCAAATAAGGTTTAAATGTAGCATTGTTGACAGCAGCAGAAAACTTTATTCACCCATACTTAAAATTGTTTACTAATTCTTAATATTTTTACTTAATAACTAAAGCAAAGCTTTAAAAATAAAAACGTTAATTTACAAGAATGAACTTATCACAGGAAATTTATTTTTAAAAGTTGATTTAATATAATGAATCTAAAATTTGAAAAAAATAAATCCAACTCAATGCCTCCCATATAATCAGATTCTCAAATTTCTAGCTCAATAAGCATAGGAATTTATTTCTAACAAAGTATTTTTGCATGGACAATATCAAATCATTGTACTTTTAAATAATCATACTTGCTATAGGCCGAGGTGTAGACATTCCACATTCTGAATAAGGATTATTAGAATTTTCCATAACACATTTACTAAAGTGCTCAGAAAGTTCATCTTTGGGTACTGACAAAGAACAAATTCCACATTCTTCTTTGGCAGATTCCTATTTGAATTAGAATGCTACTTTGTAATGAAAAATTAGAACACATTTTAAAGACTGTACAACAAAAATTTTATTATACATTCACTTTTATTTTCTCTAGACTAATGAGTGATACAATTTAGCCGGTTTCATCTCAATACCTCTGTTGATTGAAACAGGTTCCCAATTATTATTTAGTGCACTCGGTTTTACTTTTTTTTGTAATAATAATAGGAGATAATTGAGAGCCACAACACTCCAGACTTTTTGTCAACAACATAGAGAAATAGGTAGCTTCTCTGGCTTGGAAGAACACCAAAGGTAACAGTATGACTGGCCTTCATACTTATAGTCAGAGTTAGCTAGTTTTAATCAATTTTTTTAAACTAAACTTAACTTTAAGTATTTTAAAAAGTTTTAATTTACCTACTTTACTTTTAAAAATTTACTTTAAATATAATCGAAAGAAAAATAATAAATTCTCATATAAAAAATATTTTTAATCTTCAGTTTAATAGCTAACGTGAGTCTGTGTTACTTTAAGTGGATGTGCGTATTGTGCCATCTTTAAAAGTTTACATGTTACTGCTCTTTTACAAAAATATTATAATTTCTCTAAAAATTTTTTAAATAATACAGACCATAAAATTTCAAATGTTCAGATAGCTTTTAAAATTATGGAAAAAATGCAATTATCGAACAAGTTAAAATCAAAGGTTACTTTGTTTTTAAATCTTATTATGTTTTTAAATGAAGGAAGCATTATTAATTTGGCTTGCTACAATTAAAAGCTTAAATAGGAATTAGGTGCTTTTGTAAATTTATTTCACTTAATTTTTAAAATTTTCTTCCGTTATCAGTGGAAACAAATTATTACTGTACATCGTATGTTTTTCTTAATTCTAATATTTTCAAAATATAATGCTAGATAAAAGAGCATAATTCAAAAATACTAGAAAATATTTAAACTTAATTTAATGTTTAATCAACGCACATAATTTAATTTAATGCTGCATAATAAGCATATTGATTTACTTAAAGCTTCATTGTGTTAAAAGAATGACAAAGTATTCTATTCTTTATTTATTAAATCATTAGCAGTAAAACAGAGGTGCAAAAAAGTTATCAGAGCCTAATCTTTCCCCAAAAGTCTTTTTTGAAATTTCTCTTAAAATTATAGCATTTTTTTTTAGTTACCATGATTTTTATAAATTAAAGTTCATATATTGTTAAAATTTTTGATAAAACCTTTTTTCTCAACAGAGAAAAATAATGAGTTTTATTACACAAATCTTGAGAGGAGACTAGCACATGTGTTAAAAATAATATATATCAAAATATATTGCATTAATAATAATTAACTTTTCACAAAACACTAAATCCTTGTTCTTCTTAACCCACTGACGGTCCTGCACGTAGAAAGTCTCATTTTACACTGCTGTCTTCTTTGCATAGCAAAACCGGTTTTTCCATGTTAATGGATAGGGGAAAAGTGTATGGGGGAGAAACACTCTCCCAATTTTACCCATTCCCTTAACCGCCAATGGGTTAATCGTAAGGTTTTTTTTCTGTAGGAATAATTTTCCATCCGATTTACTTTCACAATGAAAACTTTTGTAACACATTTTTTTACAATAAAAAATTGTGTGGCATTTATATCCTTTAATTAGTTGCCTGAATTTCCTAAGAACTCATTTGTACAATAGTACGTATTCTGCACCCCTGGTAAAATATACTTTTACTTTACAATTTTATACACACACGCATATGCAGTCAATTTGATGTTTTTAGTCTTTTCGCTCATAATATTATTTTTAAATATTTTTGAATTGAAAAAATACCTTAAATTTTTCATGCCCTTCTTAAAATTTGTATTGATGAAATGGGAAAAAAACATGATTATTTTATTAATTACATTAATATAAATGTTGTAAATTTAATACAGTTAATTAATAACATTAAACAATGCTTAAGTATGGGGTTTCTCCTATATATACAGACAAACAAAGAAGAACTCATTCTTTTGCATATTACTAGGGCACGGTAATATTTTACATTAAATTTTTATTTGCATCTTAAAGTAGTGCATAGCCATATTCAAAACTTTCACTTTTATTATGTTTTCTTATTATGCACTGAAAGTGGATATTTTTTAATTTAAGGTGTAAAAGATAATTTTACCCTTTGTTTTAAATAAACCAAAAAAAAAAAAAAAAAAAAAAAAAAAAAAAAAACAGCTTAAAGCAAAAATCCAGGTTTTTTTAGCTTTAAAAAACAAACTTTTTTTTATGTTACTTATGATGGTCTTAACGGGAAAATAATAGGGCTTTGAAGACTACAAGAAATAAGGCTTTTGCCTTCTTTTTTAGTATAGTACATTATTTTCCCACATGCAATTTAAAATGCCTTTTCATTTTCGAAAGAAATTCTATTACCACCAGTCAGGATCAGGATATACTGGTTTTGCGAGCATAATGAACAAAAAAGGAGAGAGTAGTTTCACATATCTAGATATAGATGTAACATTCATCATAAAATACACTCTGTATTTCTTAGCTGAAAAATAACTGACCATTTCCTATAAGCTACAACTAAATATTTTGCTAACAAGTGAAGTTTCATTTAAGCCACTTAAAAAAAAAAAAAAAAAAAAAGAGTTTTAAAATGAAATATCTACATAAATGATAGCAGGAATAGCAGATTGTCACAGCATCTGCAGATCTCAGTTTTTTTTTTTTTTTTGATAAATAAAAAACGGGAGAAAAAATTGATAGAAAAAAAACAAACAAACAAAACAAGTAAAAAACAAACAAACAAGTAAAAAATAAAGATAAAATGAAAAAGGAAATATTTTTTAAAGTTCATCTTTCTGATTATTTTAATGGGCTTAATATACTGCCGTGCAAATGAAAAAAACAATGTAAGTGCTTCACAATAGATTTCAAGAAAAGGGGCTTGACAATTTTTTTCTATTGCTAATGCTATGAATGTTAAAATAGAATTTCAGAAAACTGTTAAAACAAAATTTATTTTTGAAAAAATTGTTTTTGCAGCATGTAGGTTTTTATCATGCAGAGATGCCAAATATATAAAAATCTGAATTTAGCATTTTTTTTTTTTTTTCGTCGCTTACATAGATTTTTTTATTGTATGGCAGTATAAATCTGTTTTTTCTTCTTACTGGTAAAGATAAAGCAATTGTATAAAATCAAAATTAAAAAAAGCACAATTGTGTAAAATTAAAACAGAATTTTTGCGTATACATGCTTTTATTATATTTAATACTACCTGCAAGTTGCACTAAACTTATGTCAGACTAAGATTAATTTCAGGAATAATGACACTATGGAACATTTTTTTTCTTTTGTTTTCTATTGCATGATATTTTTTAACAGATCTTATTCACTTTTGTAGTGTCGATTTAAAATCTGAAATAAGTTTCTCCATTTTCTGCAATCAATTTATAAAAAGCTAAAATTTTCTTATTAAATGGCATTTTTAGTTCTTTAGAGGATTGCATAAATCTTGTGACAAACTACTGGGGGAGTTAGGGTAGATCATCATGATTCTAACTGCATAGGAACCCATACCCGAAAATGACTCTATATGCCAAAGATGTTTTGATATTTTCAGCTGTTTTTTCATATGCTTTAGAACAGATCATAATAGGGAAGTACTCTAGCCGGAGATGACGACATTTTTTGTTCATATGCAGTTTTAAGTTTGATGATGTGTCTCAACTACCCTAGAATATTTACACTACCCCACATTATATATCACGTTTTTAAACTTGTACATTTTGACAAAAAATAAAGACTAAAAATGTCATTTTAAAAAAAGTCTGTACCTTCAGGAGCAAAACTAACTTTAGATTTGAAATCCTCATATTCGAATTTGGCAAGATCAAAAATTTGCATGAATGCAACAAAAAATCCTCACATATTTTTTTACATATGAAAGTTTTTTAGAAACGTTACTTTAAATTACATTCCGAAAAAAATAAGAATAAGAAAAGATATTTTTTAAAAATTTTTAAGAAAGTTTCATATTTAGTTTTCTTCAACGGTCGACTTATACACCAGAAATTTACTACCCCGTAATCAGAAATAGAGGGTAATACAATGAGTCGACTTTTTCACAAGAATATGTAGTTTTTGTTTAACAAGTGGCTCAAAACTACTTCAATATGCCCAGGCAGAGCTATAGCTGAAGCTGTTTGAAAGTTAAAAGGCTGGTTCATGACTTTTGTAGAAAACCTGTATGAGTTTAATATGCATAACATAGAAAATAAACATCACTGTGAATGTTCCTTATTAAAAACTATCATCTTTTAAATAAGAATTAAACTATTTGAATATTAGGAAAATAACAATTAATTAATTAATAACAATTAAAAAAGATCATTAATTTCAAAATATACAACTGCGCTAATAAGTTAAGATGCACTAAATAACTGTAAAAAGATTTAGTTAAGAAACTATGTGATAACTTAATAGTTTATATTTATTTACACTGATTTAAAAAAAAATTCTTAAGAAGAAAAGATTTAATGGTTACATCAAAAGGTGGGAGTAAAATGCAAAGAAAAAGAATTGGAACAAGTAAGACACAGGATGGTGAGAGACTAAAGAACAAATATTCTTTATCATATTCAAAAGGTGGGAGTAAAATGCAAAGAAAAAGAATTGGAACAAGTAAGACACAGGATGGTGAGAGACTAAAGAACAAATATTCTTTATCATATTTATGATCCCAGGACACACACACAGTACAGTCATTATAATTCTATTTGGTATTTCACCTTAAATAATTAACTGAAATAATCAATACTCATTTGAAAAATTAGTATGATTTAAATTACTTTCAAGGTTTTTTTTTAATAATATTTTTATGGTATTTAAATCATTAAATTAATTTACATAATGATTAAATCAATGCAATGATATTAAAAAATAATATGTGATAGATTTCATTACATATTGTTTATGGATTTTTTATTTCTTGTTCTTTTTACCTTCCCCAGAAATCTTGGGAGTAAAACCTGCCATTTCAAAAATTCCTTGAAATGCATCAAAATTTTAAAAAAACCTGAAGATGAATTATTTTTAATTACTTGAAATAAAAATTTTACAAAATATTAATAAATTCAAAACTTGATATTTCAATTAAGCTACAAATACAGATAAACTAAATTATTTACCAATTAATTTCATAAATATGATTTACCAGAACATGAGCAACTTATAGTTTTAGCACTCATATGTTCTTGGATTTGTTAAAAATCATTTTAGCAGGAAAAAACACCCTATAATATTCAGTTGATAGAAGAATTTTTCAAACCTTTGCCCAGTTATATAATTTTTAATGATTGATATTTTTTGAGTCAGATATCTGCAATTCTAGTTAAATTATCTTGTTTGAGTTAGATCTTTCGCATATAAAATAACAAAAGACCTTTGTCTTTAAGTCAACACTTTTTCTAGATTTTAATAAATAATAAATATACAATATAATATATTAATTTAAAGTAAATAAACACGTATAGGCATAATGAAGATAATAATGCTGGAATCATGCATTGATTATTGGAAGTTAATTAATGACAATTCCTTGCAGCTGCATATACCAATTTTGTTATCTTACCTTTAAATAAAAAGTTTTACTTTAAAAATTACCTCTTAAAAATAATAACTTTAAGGTTACCACAACACTTTAACAAAGCACACTGAATAGGGTTCATACAGCACTTTAAATTAAAATACCCTTCCTTGAAATAGATAATTATCAGTGTTTCAGAGATAATAATCTGATTAAAAATACTATCATTGGTTAAAATCTATTATCATTGAAAATTTATGTACAGAAAAAACAAATAAAATTAGAAACAGTTACATTAGAAACATTTCTTAAGAGATTATATTACAGCTTTGATCACCTGTTTACATGATTCCATATGTTTTCTTTTATCTCTCAGCATTACTGGTAAATCACAATTTTTGCAATTTTCAATGCGTTCATTACAAGTCTCTAAATGGGTATGAAGAGATTCAGATCGGAATTTCACATGGCAGAAAGGGCACCTAGTGAGTCGATCACATGGTTTCTGAAGAAAATAGTTAAGTTTAAATAATTAAAAAACAAAAAGTTATCCGGTTTATGATAAAATGTAAAGCAAAACAGTTTTTGTCAACTGTTGTCTGTCAATAGATTATTTTCCATAAGTTTAAAAATAACTTTATAAAAAATGAGAGCATTAATTTTTCCCTGTTTGATAAGTATACAAAATGTCCAAAAAGATAATATATTTTAACTCAGAATGCATATTAAATAAACCTATTCAATGATAGGGTACAGAGACAGTTTGAATGTTTTTAATATTCATAATTTTTAGATTAAATTATAGTTTTTTGATGATTATTTACTGATTTAATTATATGGTTTCATTTAAGGGAAATTAAAAATAGCGTTGGCTAGAAAACTTTTATTCAATTTATTAAGACATTATATCTGATGAAAAAATAAGACAACTTGGCCACTAATTTTCCAAACTGAAAACTAATTTTTTATGCTATCAGAAATCATGATAAAAAACTGAAAACTTTTCAAATGAGATAATTATTAAAATTAACTATTTTTCTATCCTAACTTAGGCTTTTTTTTATATTCTCAGATGAAATAAATTTGACTACCAGTGGTTAATTTTTTTAACAATATTTTTAAACAGTTGCATGAAGTTTTATTCTTCCAATGTTAAGACAAAAACATACACAAACAAAAGACAAAAACAGAGTGAGGAATAAGGAATCAAGAAAATGAAATACACGGTTAGAGATATCGATAGAGATTTAAATACTTTAACAAACAACAATTCAAAGATCAAGCTATACATACACAAAATATTAAATTAAAAACAGCTGTTTTTTAAATTAGTATGCAAAAATCTATTAATCATTGTAATTAGACAGGGTGCGTAGCCAGATTTTTCAACAACAAATAAGCATCTTTTAAGTACTTTTTAAGCACTCAAAAAATATTTGTAATCACTTTCCAAAAAAAAAAAAAAAAACCATAATTAGGATCTGTACAGTAATAAAATTTTTTTTTCCTATCGCTTAAAAGTTCTTAATAAATTAACATAAAATCAATAAAATTCAAAAACATTTTCACAAACTTCACATAGTCATGATAAAATAACTAGTTTCTAATAAATATTGCAGAGAAAATTGTGAAAATCGTCCTTTTTTGTAATTTAGAACAACAATCGACAAGGCAAAGAAAAAATCTCTTTTCAAAAGATAGAAAATTAAGCACTTTTTACAAACACTAAATAAAAGAAGCACATTTAAGCACTTTTCAAAAACGCTACATGCCCTGTTAGATTAGAAGGGGGGAAGAGTATATTAAATAAAGTGTGTCTTAAATAGTTGAATCAAAATAAGCAACAAAAAAAAAGTAGCTTTAAATGTAACTGAATTTCACTTTATGAATTTTAATATAGAATTGAAAAGAAAGAGAAAATATATAAAAAAGAAAAATTAGCAAAGGAGTTAAATATATTTATTTATTATTTATCTGAGTGATACCACAAATACTATTGATTTTTAATAATACAGTTGAACCTGTTTATCTCGAACCTGTTTATCTCGAAAACCTCTTTATCTCGAAAACCTCTTTATCTCGAAATTTCAAAAATTCCCTACATTTACTGTCTAAAATCAATGTATTTTCCATGTTTATGTTGAATTTTTTTTCTTCAAAACCTCCGTTTCTCGAATTTCTAATAATAGAGCACAAATGTCAAAACTTTCTTTATCAGTAGAACTCGTAGACAGAGATGAATTCTGTGAATCCACAGGAAGTAGGGATGAACAGGTAGGGGGTGTTTCTTGGAATTTCAATTACTATCCCTGAACTTCTTTAACTAGAAAGGAATACAATGATTCTGGCAGTAAGGGCGGGGTTAATGAATAATGACCATCAGGGGTAAGCTTTCCAAGAAAGCTATAGAAAACAGTTGGTATGCAAACTTGTAGATGCCATCAATGAAACAAGTTAGACACTATCAGAATTGCTGTTTGGCCTGGAGAAATGTGTCTCCAAAAGCTATCCAAAAGGTAAAAAGCTGGTTTTAAGAATAGCTGTGAAGATGATGAAGGCATCGGCAAAGAAGAAGAAAACATCAACGCTGAAAATGCAGTGCCAGATTTGCCAGAATGGAATGCAATAAAATCTGGATTAATTGTTGACATTAATTTTGATGATTTTTACAAGTGGACAACTGCCTGGCAACATGCTGAACATTGGCAGTTGCGGAAATCATAGATAATGTCAAAGGAATATCAGATGAAGAGGAAGAAACTGAAAATCATATTGATGAATCAAAAGTGAATGCAAAAGAAGTAGAAAAAGCTGTAGAATTCTTATAAACTACTCTTGAATTCCAGGAAAATGTTGGCTATGAGGAATTTGTGATCTTTCTAACCTCAAAAGAATAATCGAAACAAGTAAGGTTATTCATCAAAAATCTTCCAAAAATTATTTTCAGTGTTTAATGTAGCTAAAAAACTGTTATGTAAATAGATGTATGTGGTATAATTAATTAAAAGAAATGTCCATATTTTTCTACTAAAAACAATTAAAACACTTTTAATAGAATTTCTTAATTAAAATTAATTTTTTAAAGTACCTGTATAACTCAAACCTCTTTATCTCGAATTTTTTGCCTTTCTCGTGAGATTCGAGATAAACAGGTTCGACTGTACTTTCAATTGTAAAGCAGAGACTCATTGCTTTACAAATAAATAGAGATAAAAATTTGATATGCAAAATAAAATAAAAAATGAATCAGAAAAAGCATGTTTTCAATGAAAACTAATAAAATACCTTGAACTTTTATCTTCTATTGCATTTGTATAACATTAGTGATTTTGCTTTGAATTTTTATGAGTGGTAAATTGGTATAAAAAATCAAAAAATTACCAGGCAAGTTTCTTTGTGTTTGTATCGATCCTTAAACTTAACAACAGTATTACAAAACTGACATTTTTCACTAAGCTCTTGACAAGTCTCCATATGAAGTGACAAGCAATTTAAAGGAAATGTTTCAAAACAATATTCACATGGAAGAGGACGGTCATCAGATTCGATTTCCTAAAATTCACATAGTTTATTTATAAAAGAAGAAAATCTAAAAAGAAAACAATAATTAATACACTATAATTTTAAAAAATAATAGCTATCACTAGATAATAGTGTATTCTAAAAAGTGAAATAATTTGAATTGTTGATAAGGCAGCTGAAAGTACCAAATTTGGTAAAAAGGTAATTTAGAGATTAGAAAGGAGCCACCTGTAATTTTTAAATCTTTAGGAGAGGGTAAAAGTGGATAGAAGCTCAAATATTGTTATAAACGCAAGGGGGTAGAAGCTTACACGTTGCTATCAACACAATGAATATTTTTTCCCAAACATTTTTTTACGCTAAATCAAATAGGACCGAACCCAAGTTCATAAGATAGTGCAAAAAGTTATTAGGGTTTTATATAAAATTCTGTATTTAATACTTATGTACTTATAGCTTAAATATCAAAATTTTGACAAATGATATTTTGTTCTCGATGTATTTCTTTATTTTACCACTTAGATTAGCATTTTGTCAACATATTATTTTAGGAAGCAGCTAAAAAAAGGAGTCCACGCAAAGTTTGTATCCCTTCAACTTGCTATATATTCATATTTCATCATGTGTTTTAAGCGAAGTTAAAAAATTTGATTGATTTGATAGCATAAAATAAATTATGCATTTCATACTTCTACGTATTTATAGCTTAGATATCGGAATCTTGACCAGTGATATTTTGTTTTCGATGCATTTCTTTACTTTACCACTCAGATTAGCATTTTGTCAATATATTTTTTTAAGGAGGAGCAAAGTTTTTTATCCCTTCAACTTGCAATTTATTCAAATCTCATCATCTTTTTTAAGTGAAAGTTTAAAAATTTGACATTAAGTGTTTAAGGTTAGAAAAATTTCGTTAACAAACAGTTTAAATAACTATGAAAAAAATTAAACTTTTTCTTAAATTTCAGCAATTTGGAAATAGAGTCTTCGATAATGTGAGGAAAACAATCACATTATTAAAATCAGATTTAAAGGATTTACTAAATCAGGGTGCGTAGCCAGATTTTATAACAAAAAATAAGCACCCTTTAAGTACTTTTTAAGCACTCGGAAAATATTTTTAAACACTTCCCAAAAGAAAATCCTAATAAGGATCTGTGTAGAAATAAAAATTATTTTTTCTATTGTTTAAAGTTCTTAATTTATAAACATAAAATCAATAAAATTAAAAAAACATTTTCAAAAACTTTACATAGTCATGATAAAACAACTAGTTTCTGATAAATATTGCAGAGAAAATTATGAAAATCATGCATTTTTTGTAATTTAGAATGACAATCGAAACGGTCAAGAAAAAAATCTCTTTTTAAAAGATAGAAAATTAAGCACTTTTTACAAACCCTGAGTAATACAAGCACCTTTAAAAAAAGTAAATCAAAAATAAGCACTTTTTAAAAACGTTACGCACCCTGTAAATTGTGCAGTTGGTTTTCTGCAAATGAAATAAATATTAGAAATAAACCCACAATAAACAATAGCTGAATAAATATAGATTTTAGAATTTAGTTAGGATCACATGTCTAACTTCATTACACTGTAGGATTTTTTTTATAACAATGTGTAAGTTCGTTTCGGCAACGTTTATAAAAGAACTGATAATTAAATTTGTTAATAATTATAGTGCATAAATTTTTTAATCCAATATAAGGAAATATAAAACTGATTCCATAGAAATAACATATTGAGTACTACTTATATATTTCTGCCAATAGGAATAATATTGCTTTCAATTACCATAAGAGAAGAAAACTAATACACATTAAAGAAAGACAATTTAAATGTAACACAAGCACTTGTTTTTTCTTTTTAAAAAAATATTATTCAAAAGTGGGAAAACCTCTTACAATGGCTTGCTCAATATGATCATTCTTAGTTAAATCTTCGTCTTGAATCTCATAATTATTCTAAAAAAGAAATATAATGACTTAATAAAGGAAAAAAAGGAGAATTTAAGTGTTATTATGAAGAAAGGTTAACCTACCATTACCTACCTAAAGGTTCATGTAATAAAATTATTTCTGACACTTTAAAACATAAATTTTAAAACAGAAAAAAAATTTAATAATGTGTCACATTTTAATTTAAATAGCCACTCTCAAAATGCAAAAGGTAATGATCCTTTTCTTTAAGAGATGAGTTGAGAAACTGCAATCATAAAAAGTCCCAAAGGGATTTTTTTCTAATTTGAACAATCTTTGAAGCAAAAGGAAATTTCTAACATGGCACTTTTTTTTAAGTGTTACTACATAATAGCTTAATTTGTAAAGTTAGCTCTTAGATAATGATTATGGCTAATAATTAAAATTCAAAAAAGTGAAGGTGAAAATCTAAGAGCTGGTAACAGACCCTTAAATTCATAATAATAAACCCTTAAATATTTGCTTCAAAACTTAAGTTGCATGCATTTAATTGCACCTCATTTATGTGAGGGGAAAAAACAGAAAATTTCTTTAAATGTTCTCATATTGGCATGAAATTGAAATAAATTGAGAAAAAAATTGAAATTCATTAAAATTTAAGTATATTGCATGAAATTGAATGCATGGTTTCTTTCTAAAAGTATTTACTGTGTAACAAATGTAACTATACTCCGTTGTAAGTTAAGAAAAGATCATTGCATTATTGGATTTAAGTAATCATCCGCAACTGCATATACAGTACCAAGTCCCATATCTGGACGTCTGTTTACAGGAAGGGTCTCTTTTCTAGACACTTTTTAACAATCAAAATAAACAACTCTTTACCCTTTGCAGATTGTTCTTTTTTTGTGTGGATATTACAGAAACGAAATCTGGCATTTCACAACAGCACGGAAAAAATTGTGCATTGTTTCACTCGTGCCTTGCATAAATGCAGGCCATAAAGTGATTATTTGAAACCGCGATTGGGAATTCAAGGATTGTAATAATATATAAAAAATGAAATTAAAATTTTAAAAACTATGTGAAAATCCCAAACTGTTGAAAATGCGATCAACAAAACCACATGAGCAATAAAATTGTCACAAATCATGTGGATAAAAAAGTAAGTCCTCAAATGCGTGATTCAAAATTTCTCGTGTAAGATAAAAAAAAAAAAACCATTCAAACTATGAAAATCTATAGCAATAACTGATAAAAATGCAAAACATTAAATGAAATTAAAAACTATGCGGAAATCCCATTCGAAATTTCCCCTGTATGGTGTATGATAAAAAACACTATTAAACTATGAAAATCCAAAGCAATCACTGACAAAAATGCGATCGTAAATCTGCCTAGGAGTGCGGGTGAATTATCAATAATTGGTAATCAATAAAAGCTATTCTAGGTTTGCAGAACGATATATAGTTTCAAAAACCAAGTGAAAATCAGTTTAAAGAACTAACGAAAAAATGATTAACAAAACTATGGAGATTCACTAAAACCTTGCTAATCGAGCTAATCTAGAAACAATTACTAACTGAAATTCATGACTTAGAATTTGATAATCATATTTAGGATGATGGCAGATTAAAATATCAAAAATTTTAAAAACCAAGTGGAAATCTGGAACAAAATCTTCAAAAATAGCGCAAGCACACAAAACAGATTGATTGATACGTTATTGAGTGAAATAGACGTTAATTATCATCTATTTATTTTTTTTATTGAATAAGGATGTTTTGATGCTTGTTTACCTTAAAGACATATTATCCGTAAAAATTTCTTTTACGGACTTGCCGGAGTCTCTACGATCCCGAATATGGGAGGGACATTGTAGTTCTGTTTTATTTTGTTTTCAAATTATACAAATATACTTTCAAAGCAGTATAACAGCTTTTAAAAGTTAAACACGTCAGGAAGAAATTTAACTCTTGCTATCTTTTATGATACACATCATAGAATTATTAAAAAAGGTTATAGTTTCATAGTCTAACTGGAATTCTAGATTTGGCGATATGTTTAGATAAATAAGGAGAACATTCGTTCTTGAAAAAGAAACAGTTGTACGACATCGAAAGACTATTGGATTTGATTGGACCACTAAAAATGCTGAGTCTTCTGCTAACATGCTGTTGCAGAGTGATTCAGTGGTGAATGGGTGCATTAATAAAGAAACCATATTTAATAACCAACAACAATTTAATAATAAAAACAATAAAATATATATGATACGAAATGGGGCTCTCCAATGAGCCATCCAATCCAATCCATTGCCTGCCACATAAGTGATTACAGAATTATAGTGAGTGAGTGATTACAACGCCCTCTTCTGGTCAGGCAGAAATTTGTAACACATGCTTTTAACAAATCAAATGCAAGACAAAGAGTTTTTACTTTTGTTTCGCTGTCAAAGAAAATCGTCTGTAAGAAACAATATTTATTATTCTTTCACCAATTTCTTAAAATGCGAAAAGAAAGACTTTTATTCGTTAGAATTTTTAGACATAATTTTTATTAATTGTTAACTGATTATAGTAGTTAATGACTGTTGTTATTTATTAATATGAAAGTAAGCAAAAAGGCTGTGCAGCGTCATTTCAAGAGTTGAGGATATTAATGGGAGATCATTCATTCGGCGAGCACTTTACCACTCATATGCAAACAACCTCTCTCCATAGGGAGAATGGTTTTTTTCTTAACTTGTAACAGAGTGTAAAGTGGCTTCAATTTTGAAGTTATTACATTTTAAGAGAATAGGAAGTTTGAAAGATTAAGATTGATAACAAAATACAAAGTAGAATAAATCTAAATCAAATCATTTTCATTGCAAAACTTAGCTTTTATGTATTAGTGCCTTATTGATGCAGACTAATTCTTAATTTAGCACTAAGACATAATTTGAACATAAATTTGAAACGATTTTATTCATAAGAAACATATTGGCTTTAATGAAGTTGTGCATTCTCAATTCACTTATTTTTATAAATTTTAATTCTGCATGGATTTATATAAAGAGGCAAAATATTTTATTCTTTCATTTTTTACGATCTTATAACATTGTGGGAAAATTGAAACTGTATTTACAATAAAATAAAAAAATTTGTATTGTCAATAAATGTAAAACAATAATTACTTTCAGACATTGATGTTCGTTAAAATTCCTTAATTTAATCATGCGTTCACATGTATAGCATTTTTTCACGCTAGCTCCACAGCTTACAATGTGATAGTCAAGTTTGTTTGAAGGAAATTCCAGTTCACAGTGAGGACAAGTAGCTGGCATCTGTGGTAAGTTTATCTGCAACAAAGAGTTCCCTTTATGTTTCTCTTAAGTATCGTATAAAGACTAAGTGTAACTTTATGGATTTTAAGAATGAGTGATTTAAGTTTTTGGAGAATCACATATATGAGTCGAACTTGCAAATAGTTCCTCTGACATTTTAGAGTGTTTCTGGATATAATTTGACAGTCACTTATTGTTTTTTTTTTAATAAAATAACATAAATAGTGGAAAAATACTTCATTTGTATCTGAGACTTGTTGTTAATTAACTTTAGAATAAATTTTAGCTCGTTATGCTTGTTTTCAAAATATTTTAAACAAATCTCATGCTATATTCTTGTGTAAAATTTTTTATAAAATATTTTTTATCTCAAACATTAAATGGAAATATTTGCACAGAATATAAATAGAAAATCAAAAATAAATATTAAATAATTTTTGTCTTAAATATGATGATCACCTTCCGACTGTTCACAAAGATAACTAATGCTTCAGGTGTAACAGTTACCACATTGCAATGATTCACACGTTAAAATTGGATCAATTGATTGAAGTTTCGTTGTAAGAGGCGGGTGGTAAAGATAAAGATTTTTTTTTTCAGTAAAATTCAAGTAGGAGTATTTCATTTTGCAAATTTTTTATAAAGTTTTTTTTTCATAAAATTAATAAAAGTTTTATTCAATTAACCTTTATATATAATTTATTTTTAATTTTACAATTAGTATAAAAAATAATAGTCTGATGAATAAGTTAGATAAATGAGAACAAATATTTATTAATACCGCCAAATATAAATAAAAGTTTATTCTCAAGAATTTGTAAATGTTCTCATGTAACGCATATTTTTAAAATAATATCTTTTTCTCAATTTTTATATGTTAGAATCCAAGACCAGTGGCCAGAGCAACTTCTTGACTCAATGATATATTTTGGAAACAAAAATACTTAAATTTGTTAACTTTGGAAACAAAAATAGTTATTATCAAGGAATGAGCCTTCATGGCATAATGGTTAAGCATCATCTCTTGGTATTTTTTGAGCAGCATTCTTATAGAAGCTCTATAATTTTTTTTTATGCTGTTTTAGTTTTAAGAATTTGTGATTTGAAAATTTTGAGAATTACCCATATAATGCATTTATTTTTAGAAACATTAAAAAAATTATTTAAGAATTAAGTTATTAGTAATAACATACAACATAATTAAATTATTTCCTATTGAACTATTACTTCAGACATTTAATAAAATACAATTAATTTAATGTAAATCATTATTACTTTTTATAAGTAGTTAACTAAGGGTGGCTAGTTATAATCTAGAATTGTAAATTCTTTAGAAGAGCACCACAAGGTATTAAAAATAATTAACTTTAATTTTTTATTATTTTTTAAAGAAAACGATCTGCTGATCACCTTGAGCAACCTAAAAATAAGAAAGCTCCATAAAAGGCAAAACTCTGGGAATTATTGTATTAGAATTATATTTGTACTAAATTGTGAATCTAATAAAAATTTATGTAAACATTGCTTGTTCATACAAACAACAAATAGTAAAACACAGAGGTTTGAAATAACGTACCTACTAAAGGATATCTATTGATTTTTTGAAAAATATAAATTTCAGTTATCCCTTCCCTCTTTCAAATTTTAGATTTCATTACAGCCAGGAAATATTTATTATAATAATTTAGAATTAAAAGCTATAGCTATTTACTATAATAATTTAGAATTAAAAGCTATAGCTATTTAATATAATGAGATTTAGCACTGGAGAGTATTAAATTATTTTAACTAAAGAAAAGAGTGTATTTCAGCATAATGTTTCTTTTTCCATTGTATAATAGTCAGTCAAAAAATTAAGTATCTTAAGTAAAGTAAATCTTTTTTATACCTTTTCACACGTTCTCCTATGACCATCCATTTCTATCAGCTCAATAAAATCATAACACAAAGAACATTTTTCAAGGCGAAATCCACAATTTAGTTCATGTTCTTCAATTTGTTTGGAAGGAAATTTAATTCCACAATGCTCACATTTAACTTTAGACTGACATTTTTGCTTCTAAGAATAAAAATGAAAAATAATAATGAATCAATTGGTATTGCAATTGTCAAAAGAAAAATTTTTTTTATTAATAAATTAAAAAAAAAAAAAAATTAAATCATAATTTCATAGATGCCCAAAAGTATTAAAGTTCAACAAAGGGATTTGCCTCTGAAAAAATAGGGAGATATAGACATTGTTTTCCCAGCTACATATTTAAATTAATTCTATAAAAATTTAAACATAAGATAGGAATTTTCTTCATTTTATAATTCATTTTTGCTTTTAACACAATCAAAGTCTAACACAAAAGATAAAGCCAATCTCAATTTTTAATAGTCCTGTTTGCAAACTATAAGTTAAGAGTTAACAAATTATTTGAATTTATATTATTTTTATAGGTCTAGATAAAACCTATTTCATGCAAAATGCATAAATTTTTGCACAAATTGCAAATATATAATTCTAATGTTGTTGAAGATTTCGGTCATAAAATTTTGTTCAGCAATGCAGAAAACGAGCTTAAAAAATCTCTCTCATTATTTTATTTAGTAGAGCAGAATCCCAGACTACAGAAATTACTTTTAAGCAACCTTTTTCTTTAAATTTTAACAACAGTAGAATGTATAAAGCCTTTGAATGATAACAGTTTTTTTTTATATTTAGGCCATAATGGAAATAGTTTTATGAAAATGCCCAGAAGAAAATTAAATTCCTTCCTAAATTTGTCAATAATTTATATTTAAGAAATGTTTTAATGCCTATATATAGGATTTTTTTCGATATAAATCTTACATAAATTTATATTCTGATGGAATTTTTTGACACTTTTTATTATGTTTCCAGTTTTTACACATTTTTTAAAAAATTAAATGGAAAGTTTTCAGGTATTATTCTATTTAGTTGATTTCATAACATCTTATATTTTGCAGAATAAAAATTGTGATCTGGAAAGTAATAGGTAAGGCGCAGAAGATTACAAGAAAAGGAAAATATTTATCCACTTTCTTAATAAAATCTTTAGAAAACTTTTTAACGTTAGAATAAATGGTCAAGTTTCTAGGATTATAAATTGAAACCAAATATAAATTTTTTAAAACTTCCATTTGGCAGAACAGAATCGCATAGAATTTAGTTAGAATAAAATTAGACGTTTACTTTAATAAAATAATAATGCTAATTTGTATCAATATTATAACTACAAATACAATGTAGGTATAAAATCCCTAATTTGTGTTCCTCCTAGCGCGTTAAAACAATAGAAGATCTTAACTTTGAAATGAAATGATAGAAATAGAATAAAAAGTAGATGTATTTAAATTGTTTTTAAATATATAATACACTTAGTTTTAAATGTATGCTTTTGTTTATATTATTACCAATTACTTTTAGTAAATAAAATCTAATAAGGAAATAAAAGAATACATTACTTGTTCACAAATGCTTTGATGGTTATCTAGATCCTTAACTTTCACTGCAACATTGCACAATGGGCAAGTTTTACAATGAAAATCACAATTAGATTCATGGTCAGCCAGCTTGTTAACAGGAATCTTACTACTACAATGTTCACATGTTGCTTTAGGGTATTTTTTTGTCTGCAACAGTAAAATAAATGAAATCATTTTTTATAGCTTAAAATTAGAGAAAACAAAATTCAAAATAACTTATTAAAGCAAAGGTAAATCCTAAATTTAAAATTGCAATGGTATTTAAACTCCATTAATTGTTAAAAGTTATGAATGCTTGGTTGTAATTATTAGTTTATTATAATTTAATAAGTGTTTACACTCAAATGTTTGAATTAAAATAAAACTAATACGTCATCAATTGGTGTTATAATGCCGAAAAAAATGGAACTGAAACAATAAGCATTGAAATCTATCAAAATAATAATTATTTAAATAAAAAAATTTTTTAACGTTTGACTTAATTTTTGAAAAACTGTAACATTAAGTTGCTGAAGTTCTTGTCTCATCATCATATGGTAAAATTTCATTTTCTTTAAATAAGTTTCAAATAATTCATTTTAAGTAAAACAATTTTAATTTCATTAGTGCAGTAAATTGATTATGTATTATTACATATTCTTCCCTGTTTTTGAGAATGTTTGAATAGAGCTATTTTACAGCACGCTTTGCAGATAAATTTTTAAAGAAGTTTCAATGCAGAGGTGTCTTCTTCTGAGGTCTCAAATATGTGGATGGCACAGAAGCTGATAAAATGCTAGGCAGAGAAGCATTGTATGGGCAGATAAAACCTCTCTCTATGCTGAGCTTCATAAATATTTAAAAAATACTTGTTGAATAATGTTCTTCCAGTATCAAATATTAATTATTCACAGATATCGGTGAGAAAAAAATTAATGCATTTTCACCTGTTCTTGACTTTAATAATATGAAATAGAATAAAAATACTATATTTCTGAGTCTGCTTATATGTTGATTATTAGGGCCAGGATAGCCTGGTTGATAGGGCACTGGGCCCATGTTCAAGAGTTCATGGGTTCGATCCCAGCCGGCCGAAGACTCTCCGTGCAGTGAATGATGACTGATGCACATTAAATCTGTTGAGCCGCATGAAGTCCTCCATACTCCCATAGCAAATCAATACCTCTGGGGGCACTAATCCAGGAATTACCTTGTCTTCTGGATTGGTTCAAAATTAGAAGGTTACGGAGTAGAACATTAGTAGTAGTAAAACCAAAAATTGGGTCGACTGGTCAACGGCGGATATAAAATGTTGATTATAATCATTTGTATTGTAAAAAAGCCTTGAGATAAATATCTGTATTTCGTTGAAAATATGACTAAGAATTTTGCAATGCTTTTTTCTCCATTTAACGTCAGTCAGTTGATACACTATAATTGAGGTAAGAAATTTAATTAAAAGCATTATCTTGCTTGAAAACATTTCACCCTAAACCAGGGTTGGGGTTTTGGACATCGTAAATTGGTTTTGGACAGGACACGTGGGCTTTACTGGCTAAAACTGTCCTAAACTGTCTTAAAGTGTCCAAAACCTTGAACTTTGGTAAAAGGTAAAAATTCTATAGGTGTAACCATTGAACACATAAAAATTACATGTATCAATAAATATTTGATATTTTTTATACAATTTACTTTAACTTATTAGAGCAAAATAATATAATATAATAGGAAAAGGTTTATAATTTTTGAAGCTCCACAATTCATTGAACTACAAAAGTGAATACCTAATCCTTTAAATATAAATATGCTTTTAATACTGATAAATAAAGTTTTTGCATAAGGTTAAATAAAGCAATATTAAAAAATAATAATAATTTTTTTTAAAAAATACTAAATTTGTTTAAAAATTAACCTCTTATTTTTCACAATTTTTTTTTTAAATTTCTGCATCACAGGATGATAAAAAAGACAATTTAAAAACAAAATTTTAAAATATATTAGTTTAAATTGGAAATACAAAATAACTGAAAAATGTATTAACAGTTTTGAAGGGCATAACATCAGTTTCAGTTACTGACACTGGTGATGTATGACCACATGCTAAAAGAATTGAACATGAATGAAATTAAAGTATTCTTGAATAGTACTATAAATAAATAAACCTGTTTATGACTAACAAAGCACTTAGTCCCTAATAGCTTAACCTGTATGGCAAGGTCAAACTTCAGTTATGTACTATTGAATGAGAGGACCAATTGAACTTGATTACTGATTAATCTTCCATTGTTGAATGTTTAAATAGAAGAGTCAAACAATATTAATAAAATATTATACTTTTAAAAACAAATCTTCTCTAGTAGATTTAATTATCAATATGTTATAGTTCTATGTTTATTTTACCTTTTAAATATTGTTCAGATAAAATTGCGACATAATTTGAGTAAAAGGGTTTTGGACAGTTTAAGACAGTTTTGGACAGGACGGTTTAAACCGTGGATTAATCCATTCTGTCCTAAACCTTGCCAATCCAGCCCTAAACAAATTAATATATTCAGTGATTGAAAAATTGCTCTCAGAAACATCACAACAATTCCTTTCATTCCCTCCTCCATAGTTCCTAGGAGGTGGAATGTGATTGTTTGTGGAAGTTTTTTTCCAGCTTCCGTACAAATCATGAAATTTTAACTATCAGAGGTAAAATTTCCCCCCCCAAATTTTATTTGGCAAAAATGGAATAACTCAACAGAATTAGATATCTGACAAATAAAATAATTATATACATAATTATCGTATTTACTGAGATATTTGTTATCACTACAAGAAATCTGTAAGTTTTAAACACATAGGGAAGGAACCCTGGCTGAAATAAAGTAGGGAAGTTTCTTTAAAATATAACAAAATGGGAGTTTTTCAAGTAAGTCTATTAAGCTCCTACGAAAATATTGAAAACCAATGAAAATACTTTACTAACTATATCTACAGTATAATAAATTACTTATTACTGAATAATATTATTTCAATGTAAAGAAGAATTAATACATTACTTGTTCACAAGTGTTTTGGTGGATGTCCATATCCTTTATCTCAATAGAATTATTGCACAATGGACACTTTTGAAAATCGCAGGTAGAATGATGTTCTTCCAACATTTCAGTGGGAATCCGACGATCACAATCTTTACATGTAGCAATAGAATACTGTTTTACCTAAAAGTGAACCACCAAGAATAGAAATGCATAATATTGCACTATATAAGCAGAAGAGCCTTGAAAAAGTAGGTTAAATTTATAAAGATTTCACATTGATAAAATTAAAAAAAGAAAGACACTTGAGAGCATTTAAAATTTAATGCCAGATGAATATTTTATGTAATGAAAAATTAGTATTAAAATTAAAGCATCTATAATAAAAGATTTAGGGTGGCGATGTATCTCACTTATAACGCCAGAACTTTTTGTACTAGAATGAGAGGGATAACTTTAGCCTCTAATCCTAAAGATCATTGAAAAGTTTTTAATGGTTTGTTAGAAAGATGCATGAAAAAAGAATTTTTCTCATAGGATTTAAACATTACCCATAGTTAGATACAAATTTCAGATTTTTCTAAATTAAATTATTTGCAAGTAAGTTACAATTAATGCTTTCATTCAATTTAATTAAAAACTAGTTTCGAATTTATAACAAGTTTATCATCAATTATTATTGATTCATTAGGTTAGGTAAGCCACAAGTAAAATCAACTAGGATTTTGAAATCAATGCATTTAGTACGTCCTTCGTTTGTTTTGTTTAGGAACAAGTTTTAATAAACCTAAATAATATTAAGTTAACAGTTATTGAGAAAAAAAGTTAGGGACTAAATAGCTTATTCATTGAAATTGTTGCTTGACTGTCATAAATTTTTCTATCAAATGTTGGCCATGATCAATAGCATCATTTTTAGTGTCAAATAAGACAAGAGAATTTTGTTTTGATGAATTAAGTTAAAAAATTGAGTCACACTTAATCTAATAATGAAAAGTTGCCAGGTAAACTAAGGAATAAAAAATATAAATTATTTAAAAAAGGCGGTAGGGGTATGATCGACTACCTTGATTGTGTCAACATTGTGGCCAAACTCTGAATTACACTTTATTATTCAAGAAAAAGGATCTACAATATTGGCCTGTTTTTGTTGATTTTTTCAAAGCGTCTGTATCGATAAGTTTATTTTTTGATATCAGCTCTTTAATGTTTTGTTTATAAACCAGTCTTATTTATTGATTACAGTTATACAAATTTTTTTAGTCGAACTTATATTAAGTTTACTAAATATTTATACTCCACCAAACTTGAAGGATTTAGTCTAATAGTACCCTTGTTATGTTTCGATAATCTCCAATCTCACAATAAAATTGGGTAATATCCAGTTTTACCCCCCCCCCCCCTTAATGTGCGTTTATACTGGGTACACGAAAGCTGCAGTTCAGCGAAGGAAGAAATATAACTACATCTATGGCTAAACAAAATGTTTTATGAGCCGTATGATAAAATTTATTGTAGGCCCTTTCCTCAAAGCACAAAAAGCTTTGTTTTCATATTTTGTAGAACTTTAAACATCTTTAATACAAATCGAAGTTTTTCACAACAAAGAAAGAAATTTGCTAAAATTTTCTTTTAAAAAACTAATTAATAAATGCTATATTTTCATGGAGAATTTTTGTGGGCGTGTCTCAGCAGCCCTAGGACAATTGTCTCCCATCCCCACAATATTGACCACATCATACGTAAATTACATGCACAATTTTCTAATACTTTCATGTAAAATATAAAAGTCTGCAACTTTTTCACTGGAATTCCAGCTTTTTTAAATATCTCATAAACATGTGTAACAGGTCTTACCCAACTTGCGGAGTAACGCTGGGTGATTTAATCTTTTCAGAAACAAAATCATTTATAAAAAAAGCAGTACATCTATGACTTCTCAGGAATGATAATATTGTACACAACTAAACAATAAATATATTGATTAAATCAGACAGTTTCTAATTCACACAATTTAGCTTTAACAGGTCTTCGAATCTTAAGCTACCCTAACCCACCTTACCCTATATATATATATCAGTTACATAGTGTAAATTAGGACTGGGCGATCGATTCATCGGAAAACATCGATGTTGTGTAATCATCGACGATTCGATGTTTAGGTTGGCGTCTTCTACGAAGCATCGGAAATTCCGATGTACGCGCGATGAGTACGATGTCTCCCGATGCCGCGAAGAGCGATTCTTCAGATTCAACATCAATGTTCGCATTTCCCCCGATCACGAGGTGACATTGATTGCCGTGACGATGTTTTCCCGTGTGTTTCTTCCTTCGCGAATTATCAAGTAATGTTGTGCGGACACGATGAATTCCGATGTGACTAGGAGTGAAACTGACTCTTCGCCAATGAAAGATGAAAAAGTGTTTCCTTCAATTCGTGGAAATCCAAGAAAGGAAAGTGATTCTCTGAGGATTATTTATGCTTTGTTATTTGATAATACTTTGAGATCATTTTTGTCTTATTGAAAAAAAGATCGTTTTTGATCTGTTCTGATAAGACTTTTTGCTTATTTATTTTTTTACCTATTTATTTTTCTTTGTTAAATCTGAATAATTGCATTCCTTCAATATGGATAAAATGTTTTCATTAATAATTTTGTATAAAACTGCAATTTTGCATATTGACCATTTTTCAATTATTAAAAAATGATTATTATTATTATTGTTAGAAAATATAAAAAAATATAATATTTTTGCAAACGAGTTTTTAAACCCACAACTTATCAAACGCAAATTTTCTTTTTAAGACAGTTGCTTTTATTTCTTTACAATTTTCTTTTTCGACTTGATTGCTTTTCGATCTTCCTTATTTATAACGATTTTTATAAGAGTGTGCAGTTAAATTTTATTTTCACGAAATATAGTTTAGCAACATAATAATACATTTAGGTTAGCAATAATTTTAAAAATATATTTTTAAATAATTGATTTTTACAAAATTGAAGCCATAATAATTTCCATTGTATCCTCTTCCAGGAAATTTTGCTTTTATACTAGTTTTTCGCTATTTCCTCAAAAATATTAAAGGTTACTACCTTCAATATTTCTTCTGCCTTCAAAAAATTATTGAAGGATATTCTTCAAGAAATTCTGAAGAATGAAAGGCAAAGAGGTTGTTCTAAGTTTTCTATCTTTCTATTAAGTTTTTTATTTTTCAGCTTACACAGCTTTTTAAATTGTTGGCTGAATGCGCATTTTGAATTTGATTTTATTTTTACAGTTGACTGGCATACTTTGCGGCAGGTTAATACTTTTGGTCTATTGATCCGATTTTTCTTATTAGGACTTAATCTTTAGTGGTTTGAGGGAGAGACCTCAAATATGCTAATTAGTTTAAGTTGACAATATTTTACATTAAAGTGAGGCACAAAAACTTACTTATCTGAATAAATTTTTTGACGGATTATGATTCCTGACCCTCAAAATACAAGGCGTAGCCGTAATCTGAAAAATATAGTCCTAATAATTTGGTCAGGAAAGCGATCGAAAGTTAGGATCGCTTGATGTTGATGCTACTTTTTGCGTATTTCGTCATATTTCGAGAACTTTTTACTCGAATTGAAAATTTTTTGCATAAAATTTGTTTATCTAAAGATAATTTTATGCAAAAATGATTTTAATTCATTTTTTTATTAGTAATAGTCGAAACAAGTTTGAGTTGTAAGGTATACAATTTTTTTAAAGAATAGAATTTTTTATTTTAAAATAAAAAAGTTAAAAGAAATTAGTTCAATAGTTTCTGAAAAATAAATTTTAAAAAAATCAGACTTTTTGAAATCCGATTACTAAGTAATCCGATTACTAAGTAAAGTAATTTTTTTTTTCATGCACAACACTCTATCCACAAATATCAAATATTAATTGCTAAAATATTCATGTAAAGATAAATTTATTACAATATAAAAGCTGAAAAAAAAATGCACCAATTTCTTCTAATTTTATTTTCTAGAAAAATTATTTCTTAATGTAATAATTTTTTAATGTGTTTTTGTCTAAGATACCTAACCATCTTTAAGAATGTTGAAAATTAACAATAATTTTTGTTGGCCAAGGTTGAAATACTATTCTTTTTTTTTTTATTCTTCTTAATTCATCCTTAAAGATAATTTACTCATTTTTTTCAAAGCTGCATGTAAAATTTTCATGAATTATTCGTTTCACTAGTTAACTATTTATTCAATACTCTCTTTCTTTAAATTTAAAAACTTCCGATTTTTTTCAGCAAAATCTGAAGGTTGAAAAGATGTGTTTTGTTTAAATTGAAAAATACAGTCTATTAAATTATTTTAATCCAAAAGAAGAAAATAATCAAAATAAAAATAATAAATAAAAAAAAAATAAAAAAACCCATTACAATAAATATTTTTTACTAAACATTGATATACCAGGCTATAAAGTCATACATTTAATTTACTCCTATCTTTTTTCCCTACTGATTATATTTTTTATATATAACTTCATTGAAATTAAATACAACATTCAATTATAAATCACTTAGTTGTTTATATATACCTATAAAATGAATATAATTTGTAGAATGTTAGTTTGATGCATTTTGGCAGATTTTCACTTTTTATAAATTTTATCTGAATATCCCTCTCTTGAAATCCTTTTTTCCCCCAAACACACAAAGTTTAAATTCTAAAAATCTAATATATATATTTAAAATTTTAGTTTTAGTCTTACTTTACAGTAACATCAAATAAATAAAAAGCAAAGTTGAGCAAGAATGCAAAATTTGGCAAAACCAAATGTGAAACAGTAACGTGACATCGCGATGTATCGAAACATCGCGATGTTTGAGTGGCGATGCATCACAATGCTGAAATCTTAACATTGCCCAGTCCTAGTGTAAATTAATACCAATTCATTGATTATTAAATTTTTTTTACATCAGGAGGATAGTATTCACCTAGAGAATAATAAACTATTTAGTTTTACAAGTTTGAAAACTTAATAATTTATGCATTACAAAAAAGTCATTTATTACTTGTCCACACAATTCCTTGTGATGTTCCAAATCCTTATATTTTACATATTCATAGCAGAATGAACATTTTTCACAGCGAAGATCACAATTTAATTTGTGGTTCTCAAGAATATTGGAAGGAAAGGTCTTTTTACAATGTTCACATAAAAGTTCAAATTCATTTCTCGTGACCTAAAATTCAATAAAATTTGAGAAAATAAATAATTATATCTGAATTTTATTATAAAAAATTATATTCTAAATCCAGTTTGATAAATACACAATAATTTTCCCCCCTGATATATATTACTAATGATTAAAATAGATAAAAATTTCTGGAAAACTGCACACTCCCTATTTCTCTTGCCATTAAAGTAATAGTTCTTTTACACTATTTTCTTTATATTTCAGTGGTTCAGTGTTTTGGAATTCAAAACTGCTTTTTACAAAATAGCTTTTCACGATTTTTCAAGCGTATTTCAACTTTCTTCTTTGGTTTCCTTTTTTTATCCATCATCAAAATCTCTTTCTTTGACACCTGTTGTTGTGAAAATTGCCCTAGACCAATTACTTTAATAATCCTCATGTTACTTATTAAATGCCTCAGGTGAATAATACTGAGTTTATAATTTATTTTTAAAATGAGTGTGAAATTTAGCGTACTTGAAAAAATGATGAATTTGAATAGTCGAAATAGAGATTACTATTTTTAGAATTTTAGGGAATTAATCAGAAATCTGATAAAAAGAAAATTAAAAAAGAAAACAGTGGTTTTTTACGGTACTCAATATAATATATTCATTCAAATATGGAGCTAAAGAGTTATTTGCAATATATTATATCAACTGATGTGCAAGGTATGTTAACATTCAAAATGAAAAAAATAATAAAATAATAATCTAACTAGAATAATATTTTAAATTCTAAAAAATTTGAGAAGCATGAAATGATATCATACTAAATTTCTAGCATGCAGATTTTGACAATACCTCAAGAATAAAATTTTCACTTGATTGTAACTTTTCCAAAGAAATTTTTTTTTTTAGTGAATTTGTAGAATTTTGAATAGTAATAGGAACAGGCCATGGATGTTTATCCTCTTCCCCAACTTGTCAGATTAAAAGTTAATTAAAAGGTTATTGTTAACAGACGTTTTATTACATATTGGCACTTTATCAAAAATAAATTTTAAAAAATATATAAACAATAGAGCAAACCCTACTATATCCAATATTAATATATCGAGAATTTGCAACAAAAATAAGCCTCAAATTGTGTTTTATAATTAAAGAAACCTTGCAAATTAGTAGTAAATTAAAATAATAGGTACTAAGGGACCTAAAGTTAGGGACCTGTTAGAGCCACCTCCCTGAAAAAAAAATACAGATCAAATAATAAATGGAGCAACTCTAGTAATGATAGAAAACAACTGGAAATTTTTTTTTTTTTTTTTTTTTTACAGAATATCTCACAAATTAACTTGTTTTAAGATTGAGTAAAATTCATATTTAAAGTCACAAATAAGTAAAATAATAAAACCCTATATAAGTTTCGATGACATTATATACATTTTCATCAGTAAAATGATAATAGATAATAATCAGTAAATGATATAAATAGCAAGGTCAGCAAAGATATTACATATTTTACAAAGGTCATATCAACTGACAAGATAAATATGCAGTTAAAAGAGTGCAAATACATTAACATGACAGTTAAAAAAAAATAGTTATTTAGAAATATTTGAGAAATGTGGCGCGGCTCTGATTATCAAATAAATATTTTTGATCATATAATAGGTTTCCGAAAACCATATTAAAACATGAAACAAGTTTATGATAAAAAATGAGGTGATGAAAAACCGCAAGTACAATAGTGTTGGGGCTCTTATCAATGACGTGACAAAGTTTTAGAGTTAATTTAGGCAAACTTTAAGAGCACATTTAGTTAGTTCAATATAGGAAAGGAAACATTCAAATGTAATTCTATGAATGCCTACATCATTTTAGAAGTTAATGGGCTGTTTTAGGTTCATGAATATAATTATGTTGGCTGGAGTAAAGATTACTTGGAGTTTATGTTATACAAGAATGTTTGATATTTGGAAAGTGATTCTTGAAAAAACCAAAGAACAAGTTTAACAAGCTTAGATTTGACACCCTGAACACATTTTAACAAGTGAATTGATAATTTTGGACAATAGCTTTAATGTAATTGAACTCGTAAGTTAGATAAAAAACAAATATTAATGGCTCTGTAAACCAAGGTGTTAAAGGTTTCAATATATGATTGGGTGGATAACAAGAAACAGCAAATGGTTTGCCATATACAATGGTTTGTAAACAAGTCATCTTTATGAACCTTTTTTAGGCAAATATGTCTAAAAAAAGGAAGGCAATTGTCAAATTCTATTTTAACAATGAATTAAATGTATGGGTGAATTTGATTCAATTCTGTCAACATGTTTTAAGGCACACACTGCCATCATCGGCATTAATTTTAAATACACAGCTCAAAACAATTAAAGGATATAGTAAGTATTGTATATCTTCCCCTATCTAACAAAAAAGAGGTCTTTTGACACGTTTTTTCCTTTTCTAGTTCTTAGTGATTTATGCTTCGAACCCATAAATCACCAGAAAGAGGAAGAGAAGATCTACCAAGACCGTTCAGTGACGCTCCTCCTCTGGAATGCAGGAAAGGAGGGAGATTCGTTTTCAAAAGCATAACTGAGTCTCCCCCCCCCTTTCTTTCCTATGCAGCTGGCTAGTAAAATAGGCATTTGTTGGAACCTTTTTAGAGAGTTAGGGAAAGAAGAAATACTGTGAAAAAGGGTAAACACAGCAAACGCTAACATGGAGAGGGAGTCACTTTCAGTCACACAAGTAAAAATAAAGATAACCCAATCAGCATGTCGCTTTTATGCTTGATTGATAGCTAATGATATGTGAGAAAATAAGAATTTGTCACTTCCCCGCCTTCAACTTGAATGACAAATAAGGAGGAAATGAATTTTTCTCCTCCACTTACTCACCTCAATGAATGACAGGAATTTCCCCTTCTTGCTTGAATCCTTCTAGTTCAAAATGGCGGAGAGAGCAATTAATATTTTCATATGTAAATTTTTTTTAGTTTTCTATATTTTAAGCAATTATATATATATTTTTTCTAAAATTTTTTTTTTTGATTGATTAGATATAATTCTAATACTAAAACATTATTGCCTGAAAAATATTGTTTATTTATTTTTTACTTCTCTGATTCAGATCCTTTTTAGCTTTGTTTACCTTGGGGGTCTATTATAATATCCGGACCTCAAAAATTACATACAGATAAACAATTAGAAAGAAATCATATGTTTTGCCTTGAAACACAACTAATTGAAGCACCAAAGCTATTGTAGGACAACACAAGTGAAATTATGAATGATAACTGCAATTATTGCTCAAGCTTCTGAACAAATAAAGTAAAATGTAATCCTATGAGATTAAAAAAATTTCTAGTTTATTTTTTACAATACTAAATACTATTTTACAATACTAACAATTTCGGATACTCTGCTGATCTTAATATAAATTTAATTATATAATTATTGTTATAAAAAAGGTTGGACTGTATTGGAGGAATTGTTCGTTAATGGTTATGGGAAAAAGGTATTTCAATTATTGGACTGAGTTTTAATAATTATTTTTATATGAGGACATTAGAAAATTTGTAAAAATATTTACGTCTTTTACGTGAGTTCTACCAAAAAAAGTAGATAAAAACAGACTTCTAATTGAAAAACAGTGACTTATTGCTTTGAAAGTAACCAATGACATATACATCTAAAACAAAAATATGGCAGAGTAAAATTTAAAATCTTATGCATGGTTTTAATTTCACATACTCCTAGCTACAATTGAATTGCATTTATCAACAGTGTGCAAAATAAAAAAAGGACTGCTCTGAATAATGTTTGGTCCAGTTGTCCAATCATCGACTCTAGGACTCAATCATAAAGTTCGAAGGGGTGACCTCACATATGCTAATTGATTAACACAGGCAACATTTTAAGTTACTAAATTAGACACAAAAACTTGTTTTTCTGAATAATCATGCTTTTTTTTTGTTGGATATGAATTTTTGACCCCCAAAATATAGAAGGTAGCCTCAATCTGGGAAATATGGTGCTAATAGTTGGTTAGAAAGCAATCTTAACTTTGGATCTATTAATGTTTTACATTTTGTGTATTTCACCATATCTCGAGAAAAATTTATGCGAAACCAAAAATTCACTTATCCAAAGATAATTCCATGCAGAATATAACTTTTAATAAACATTTGTTATTTTCATTATTTTATTTGATAATAGTCGCAAAAACTTTTGAAATGTAAATAAATGTTTTTCATCATTTTAAATAATACAATTTTAAATGGCACAATACAAAATTTGATTAAAGTCGGTCAAATAGTTCATGAGAAATCAAATTTCAGACTTTTCAAAGACTTTTTCAAAATTTAATTTTTGAAAAAGTCTTAATAAAATTAACAGATAGGAGACCAACCTAGGACTGCTCTTCTGATCAAACTTCTGGAACCATATTTCCGAGATTGTGGCTACACCTTATATTTTGAGGGTCAGACATTTGAATACGTCAGAAAGAAATATGTTTATACAGCAAAAGCATGTTTTTGTGTTTGATTTTGAAACTCAAAATAGCGTTTGCACTAATTAATTAGCTTATTTGAGGTCACCTCTTCAGGCTTTTAAGTTAGATCAAAAATGATTCAGGGTGGATCGTTTTTTATTTTGTACACTGTACCTCAAGCTTATTCTGCTTTAAATTTGTAAAAGTGAAAAACTAAGATATAAAAGTAATAAATTACCATGCAGATCTCTTTGTGATCATATTTATCCTTCATCTTAACTAACATATTACAAGATGGACATTTTTCAATAAGTTCTGGACAATGGTTCATGTGAGAAGCTAAGTAGCTTAAAGCAAATGTTTTATTACAATATTCACAGGAAACAGGGCGTTCATCTGAATCACTTTCCAAAAAATCACAGAGCTAGTTAAACAAACACATAATCTAATAAGAGGCTTTTAATAAACAATTATCACTTAAAAGTTATCAGTGTTATCAGGAAGAAAAAAAATATGTGCATTACCAAAAGGAAAAATAAAAATAAAGTTTGCTTTATTTATCCTTATTTTAATAAAATCGATAAAATAAAAAAAGGAAATTTTATAAAAAATAAAAACAATAAAACTAAAAACTATTATTAAAAAAACGGCACTTTAAAAACGACAAAATATCGCTTAATTTTTTATTTATTTAAGAAAATAAATTAATCATTTTAATTATAAAAAAACGCAAACTATGTTTTAATTTTTTTTTTAACATAAAAACTAATTTTAAAATTAAAAAACATTTTTTTTTTAAAATTTGCTCATATTTTTTGAGAGAGTTTCAATAAATTAAGAAAACTAACAAAATATACTTTAAGTATTAAATGATTTTTGAAAAAACATCGCTATCAATTTTGATGATTTAAAATAATAAAGTTGGATTGACAGATGGCCAAATATAAAATATAAGCTTTGTTTTAATTTGTAAAAGCAAAAACTAAAGAATTATTGGTTTAAAAATAATTAAATTCAATCAAATTAGTGAGGTACATTGAAAGAAATAAAGAAAAGATAAATTTATCAGAACTAAACAGTAATTATTTAAATACGAAATACCGCAATCAAATCGAATCGCTTAAAAGATAATAAAACATTTAGTGAAATCTTTGCTTAAAATAGATTTTCTTTTCATAAATGGATGAATTCAGAACGAAATGATAACCAACAATCTCACATTAGCAGGAGTCACTCGAAAAATAAATAACAAAATAAAATGCGAAGTCCCACTGAAAAGTAATGTTCATGGGGAAAAAAAAAAGGAAGCAAAATAGAATTTATTGGGTTCTACATTCTGACGCTAATAACACATAAAACCATGACCTAAGATTAAAATTGTCCTTTGCCATTCAACATCCCGAAACAAACATTGTCTTTGCAGCAAAACTGAAATGAAATTTGTCTTTCTCAGTGCGGTAACTGCGTTAGTTATTAACTTCACCTTTCTTAATCTATCGATGTGAAGATATAGTAGCTCACTCTAATCACGTTTAATCAATATTTTGCGATATATCGCCTATTAACAGAGGCATTGTCATTTTGTTTTAAAATTGATTCGTTCGTATGCGATTTTATTTTGATGCATTTTTAAAAATATCAGCAACAAAAAATAAAATGTAATTTTACTACTTTTTTAAGAAAAATATCTTGAATATTAAGAAATATTCAAGAATTGAATATTAAGAAAAATCTAAATCAACATAAAACTCACTTATCTGAAATGTGATAATACTAAAAGAATACAATTAATATCTAAACAAAATGAACAAAACTTCTTTTTAAAAAAAATGCGCTAAAAAGCAGCAGAATTTTCAAAAAAAGAGAGAATAAAATAGAAATAAATGTAGCAAAGGAAATAAAACAAAATTAAAAATATGACCACTGAAGCCAACGTCTTCAGGGGGTACCGGCCCCAGTGGCCAAAAAACAAAACCTTTTCTATTGAGGAAGATGGCAAAAGCCTAAAAACCTTCCTCAGTACCCCGAAGGTTTTGTTTAAAAGTCCAGGAGAAAAAAACATGCAAGACATAAAACTAATGCAGAAAAGAAACTCATACAACTCATCAGAAACTCAAATTCATCAGAAAATAAAAATCAACAGAAAATAAAAACTCACATAAACAAGGTCAGACAGCGAACTCTAAAGCAAACCAAATGTGAGTTTGTTTATGTGAGTTTTTATTTTCTGTTGATTTTTATTTTCTGATGAATTTGAGTTTCTGATGAGTTGTATGAGTTTCTTTTCTGTATTAGTTTTATGTCTTGCATGTTTTTTTCTCCTGGACTTTTAAACAAAACCTTCGGGGTACTGAGGAAGGTTTTTAGGCTTTTGCCATCTTCTTCAATAGAAAAGGTTTTGTTTTTTGGCCACTGGGGCCGGTACCCCCTGAAGACGTCGGCTTCAGTGGTCATATTTTAAATCTTGTTTTATTTCCTTTGCTACATTTATTTTTATTTTATTATCTGAAATGTGTTATGAAGAGGACACTGGTGTGGTAAAAAATCAAATCATCACATAGATATACAATTAAAAATAAAATACGCTTCCACTTGAACGAACGAATAATGAAGGAACGAAGAACTTTTTTTTTTCCTTCAGTGGGGTGAAATAACAAGGGAGGGATTAGCGTGATGATGTCATTGAGCACAGGCACGTGGTAGGCGGCATTACCTACGTGTTAGCGAGGGGACTGAAATGAAAAGTAACGTTCATTTTTGCCAAAATTCAAACATTTTAAGTTACTAAATTAGACACAAAAACTTGTTTTTCTGAATAATCATGCTTTTTTTTTTTTTTGGATACGAATTTTTGACTCCCAAAATATAGAAGGTAGCCTCAATCTGGGAAATATGGTGCTAATAGTTGGTTAGAAAGCAATCTTAACTTTGGATCTATTAATGTTTTACATTTTGTGTATTTCACCATATCTCGAGAAAAATTTATGCGAAACCAAAAATTCACTTATCCAAAGATAATTCCATGCAGAATATAACTTTTAATAAACATTTGTTATTTTCATTATTTTATTTGATAATAGTCACAAAAACTTTTGAAATGTAAATAAATGTTTTTCATCATTTTAAATAATACAATTTTAAATGGCACAATACAAAATTTGATTAAAGTCGGTCAAATAGTTCCTGAGAAATCAAATTTCAGACTTTTCAAAGACTTTTTCAAAATTTAATTTTTCAGGAATTATTTGACCGATTTTACTTAAATTTTGTATTTTGTTACTTAAAAATTTATACCTTACAATCCAAATTTTTTCCCGACTATTATCAAGTAAAATAATGAAAAATATTTACTACAAGTTATATTTGCATGGAATTATGTTTGGATAAACAAATTTTATAATTGTGTGCAAAAGTGTTCCATTTGCTTAAATAGTTCTTGAGACATGATGAAATTTAATGTAAAATTAACAGATAGGAGACCAACCTAGGACTGCTCTTCTGATCAAACTTCTGGAACCATATTTCCGTGATTGTGGCTACACCCTATATTTTGAGGGTCAGACATTTGAATACATCAGAAAGAAATATGTTTATACAGCAAAAGCATGTTTTTGTGTTTGATTTTGAAACTCAAAATAGCGTTTGCACTAATTAATTAACTTATTTGAGGTCATCTCTTCAGGCTTTTAAGTTAGATCAAAAATGATTCAGGGTGGATCGTTTTTTATTTTGTACACTGTACCTCAAGCTTATTCTGCTTTAAATTTGTAAAAGTGAAAAACTAAGATATAAAAGTAATAAATTACCATGCAGATCTCTTTGTGATCATATTTATCCTTCATCTTAACTAACATATTACAAGATGGACATTTTTCAATAAGTTCTGGACAATGGTTCATGTGAGAAGCTAAGTAGCTTAAAGCAAATGTTTTATTACAATATTCACAGGAAACAGGGCGTTCATCTGAATCACTTTCCAAAAAATCACAGAGCTAGTTAAACAAACACATAATCTAATAAGAGGCTTTTAATAAACAATTATCACTTAAAAGTTATCAGTGTTATCAGGAAGAAAAAAAATATGTGCATTACCAAAAGGAAAAATAAAAATAAAGTTTGCTTTATTTATCCTTATTTTAATAAAATCGATAAAATAAAAAAAGGAAATTTTATAAAAAATAAAAACAATAAAACTAAAAACTATTATTAAAAAAACGGCACTTTAAAAACGACAAAATATCGCTTAATTTTTTATTTATTTAAGAAAATAAATTAATCATTTTAATTATAAAAAAACGCAAACTATGTTTTAATTTTTTTTTTAACATAAAAACTAATTTTAAAATTAAAAAACATTTTTTTTTTAAAATTTGCTCATATTTTTTGAGAGAGTTTCAATAAATTAAGAAAACTAACAAAATATACTTTAAGTATTAAATGATTTTTGAAAAAACATCGCTATCAATTTTGATGATTTAAAATAATAAAGTTGGATTGACAGATGGCCAAATATAAAATATAAGCTTTGTTTTAATTTGTAAAAGCAAAAACTAAAGAATTATTGGTTTAAAAATAATTAAATTCAATCAAATTAGTGAGGTACATTGAAAGAAATAAAGAAAAGATAAATTTATCAGAACTAAACAGTAATTATTTAAATACGAAATACCGCAATCAAATCGAATCGCTTAAAAGATAATAAAACATTTAGTGAAATCTTTGCTTAAAATAGATTTTCTTTTCATAAATGGATGAATTCAGAACGAAATGATAACCAACAATCTCACATTAGCAGGAGTCACTCGAAAAATAAATAACAAAATAAAATGCGAAGTCCCACTGAAAAGTAATCTTCATGGGGAAAAAAAAAAGGAAGCAAAATAGAATTTATTGGGTTCTACATTCTGACGCTAATAACACATAAAACCATGACCTAAGATTAAAATTGTCCTTTGCCATTCAACATCCCGAAACAAACATTGTCTTTGCAGCAAAACTGAAATGAAATTTGTCTTTCTCAGTGCGGTAACTGCGTTAGTTATTAACTTCACCTTTCTTAATCTATCGATGTGAAGATATAGTAGCTCACTCTAATCACGTTTAATCAATATTTTGCGATATATCGCCTATTAACAGAGGCATTGTCATTTTGTTTTAAAATTGATTCGTTCGTATGCGATTTTATTTTGATGCATTTTTAAAAATATCAGCAACAAAAAATAAAATGTAATTTTACTACTTTTTTAAGAAAAATATCTTGAATATTAAGAAATATTCAAGAATTGAATATTAAGAAAAATCTAAATCAACATAAAACTCACTTATCTGAAATGTGATAATACTAAAAGAATACAATTAATATCTAAACAAAATGAACAAAACTTCTTTTTAAAAAAAATGCGCTAAAAAGCAGCAGAATTTTCAAAAAAAGAGAGAATAAAATAGAAATAAATGTAGCAAAGGAAATAAAACAAAATTAAAAATATGACCACTGAAGCCAACGTCTTCAGGGGGTACCGGCCCCAGTGGCCAAAAAACAAAACCTTTTCTATTGAGGAAGATGGCAAAAGCCTAAAAACCTTCCTCAGTACCCCGAAGGTTTTGTTTAAAAGTCCAGGAGAAAAAAACATGCAAGGCATAAAACTAATGCAGAAAAGAAACTCATACAACTCATCAGAAACTCAAATTCATCAGAAAATAAAAATCAACAGAAAATAAAAACTCACATAAACAAGGTCAGACAGCGAACTCTAAAGCAAACCAAATGTGAGTTTGTTTATGTGAGTTTTTATTTTCTGTTGATTTTTATTTTCTGATGAATTTGAGTTTCTGATGAGTTGTATGAGTTTCTTTTCTGTATTAGTTTTATGTCTTGCATGTTTTTTTCTCCTGGACTTTTAAACAAAACCTTCGGGGTACTGAGGAAGGTTTTTAGGCTTTTGCCATCTTCTTCAATAGAAAAGGTTTTGTTTTTTGGCCACTGGGGCCGGTACCCCCTGAAGACGTCGGCTTCAGTGGTCATATTTTAAATCTTGTTTTATTTCCTTTGCTACATTTATTTTTATTTTATTATCTGAAATGTGTTATGAAGAGGACACTGGTGTGGTAAAAAATCAAATCATCACATAGATATACAATTAAAAATAAAATACGCTTCCACTTGAACGAACGAATAATGAAGGAACGAAGAACTTTTTTTTTTCCTTCAGTGGGGTGAAATAACAAGGGAGGGATTAGCGTGATGATGTCATTGAGCACAGGCACGTGGTAGGCGGCATTACCTACGTGTTAGCGAGGGGACTGAAATGAAAAGTAACGTTCATTTTTGCCAAAATTCAAACATTTTAAGTTACTAAATTAGACACAAAAACTTGTTTTTCTGAATAATCATGCTTTTTTTTTTTTTTGGATACGAATTTTTGACTCCCAAAATATAGAAGGTAGCCTCAATCTGGGAAATATGGTGCTAATAGTTGGTTAGAAAGCAATCTTAACTTTGGATCTATTAATGTTTTACATTTTGTGTATTTCACCATATCTCGAGAAAAATTTATGCGAAACCAAAAATTCACTTATCCAAAGATAATTCCATGCAGAATATAACTTTTAATAAACATTTGTTATTTTCATTATTTTATTTGATAATAGTCACAAAAACTTTTGAAATGTAAATAAATGTTTTTCATCATTTTAAATAATACAATTTTAAATGGCACAATACAAAATTTGATTAAAGTCGGTCAAATAGTTCCTGAGAAATCAAATTTCAGACTTTTCAAAGACTTTTTCAAAATTTAATTTTTCAGGAATTATTTGACCGATTTTACTTAAATTTTGTATTTTGTTACTTAAAAATTTATACCTTACAATCCAAATTTTTTCCCGACTATTATCAAGTAAAATAATGAAAAATATTTACTACAAGTTATATTTGCATGGAATTATGTTTGGATAAACAAATTTTATAATTGTGTGCAAAAGTGTTCCATTTGCTTAAATAGTTCTTGAGACATGATGAAATTTAATGTAAAATTAACAGATAGGAGACCAACCTAGGACTGCTCTTCTGATCAAACTTCTGGAACCATATTTCCGTGATTGTGGCTACACCCTATATTTTGAGGGTCAGACATTTGAATACATCAGAAAGAAATATGTTTATACAGCAAAAGCATGTTTTTGTGTTTGATTTTGAAACTCAAAATAGCGTTTGCACTAATTAATTAACTTATTTGAGGTCATCTCTTCAGGCTTTTAAGTTAGATCAAAAATGATTCAGGGTGGATCGTTTTTTATTTTGTACACTGTACCTCAAGCTTATTCTGCTTTAAATTTGTAAAAGTGAAAAACTAAGATATAAAAGTAATAAATTACCATGCAGATCTCTTTGTGATCATATTTATCCTTCATCTTAACTAACATATTACAAGATGGACATTTTTCAATAAGTTCTGGACAATGGTTCATGTGAGAAGCTAAGTAGCTTAAAGCAAATGTTTTATTACAATATTCACAGGAAACAGGGCGTTCATCTGAATCACTTTCCAAAAAATCACAGAGCTAGTTAAACAAACACATAATCTAATAAGAGGCTTTTAATAAACAATTATCACTTAAAAGTTATCAGTGTTATCAGGAAGAAAAAAAATATGTGCATTACCAAAAGGAAAAATAAAAATAAAGTTTGCTTTATTTATCCTTATTTTAATAAAATCGATAAAATAAAAAAAGGAAATTTTATAAAAAATAAAAACAATAAAACTAAAAACTATTATTAAAAAAACGGCACTTTAAAAACGACAAAATATCGCTTAATTTTTTATTTATTTAAGAAAATAAATTAATCATTTTAATTATAAAAAAACGCAAACTATGTTTTAATTTTTTTTTTAACATAAAAACTAATTTTAAAATTAAAAAACATTTTTTTTTTAAAATTTGCTCATATTTTTTGAGAGAGTTTCAATAAATTAAGAAAACTAACAAAATATACTTTAAGTATTAAATGATTTTTGAAAAAACATCGCTATCAATTTTGATGATTTAAAATAATAAAGTTGGATTGACAGATGGCCAAATATAAAATATAAGCTTTGTTTTAATTTGTAAAAGCAAAAACTAAAGAATTATTGGTTTAAAAATAATTAAATTCAATCAAATTAGTGAGGTACATTGAAAGAAATAAAGAAAAGATAAATTTATCAGAACTAAACAGTAATTATTTAAATACGAAATACCGCAATCAAATCGAATCGCTTAAAAGATAATAAAACATTTAGTGAAATCTTTGCTTAAAATAGATTTTCTTTTCATAAATGGATGAATTCAGAACGAAATGATAACCAACAATCTCACATTAGCAGGAGTCACTCGAAAAATAAATAACAAAATAAAATGCGAAGTCCCACTGAAAAGTAATCTTCATGGGGAAAAAAAAAAGGAAGCAAAATAGAATTTATTGGGTTCTACATTCTGACGCTAATAACACATAAAACCATGACCTAAGATTAAAATTGTCCTTTGCCATTCAACATCCCGAAACAAACATTGTCTTTGCAGCAAAACTGAAATGAAATTTGTCTTTCTCAGTGCGGTAACTGCGTTAGTTATTAACTTCACCTTTCTTAATCTATCGATGTGAAGATATAGTAGCTCACTCTAATCACGTTTAATCAATATTTTGCGATATATCGCCTATTAACAGAGGCATTGTCATTTTGTTTTAAAATTGATTCGTTCGTATGCGATTTTATTTTGATGCATTTTTAAAAATATCAGCAACAAAAAATAAAATGTAATTTTACTACTTTTTTAAGAAAAATATCTTGAATATTAAGAAATATTCAAGAATTGAATATTAAGAAAAATCTAAATCAACATAAAACTCACTTATCTGAAATGTGATAATACTAAAAGAATACAATTAATATCTAAACAAAATGAACAAAACTTCTTTTTAAAAAAAATGCGCTAAAAAGCAGCAGAATTTTCAAAAAAAGAGAGAATAAAATAGAAATAAATGTAGCAAAGGAAATAAAACAAAATTAAAAATATGACCACTGAAGCCAACGTCTTCAGGGGGTACCGGCCCCAGTGGCCAAAAAACAAAACCTTTTCTATTGAGGAAGATGGCAAAAGCCTAAAAACCTTCCTCAGTACCCCGAAGGTTTTGTTTAAAAGTCCAGGAGAAAAAAACATGCAAGACATAAAACTAATGCAGAAAAGAAACTCATACAACTCATCAGAAACTCAAATTCATCAGAAAATAAAAATCAACAGAAAATAAAAACTCACATAAACAAGGTCAGACAGCGAACTCTAAAGCAAACCAAATGTGAGTTTGTTTATGTGAGTTTTTATTTTCTGTTGATTTTTATTTTCTGATGAATTTGAGTTTCTGATGAGTTGTATGAGTTTCTTTTCTGAATTAGTTTTATGTCTTGCATGTTTTTTTCTCCTGGACTTTTAAACAAAACCTTCGGGGTACTGAGGAAGGTTTTTAGGCTTTTGCCATCTTCTTCAATAGAAAAGGTTTTGTTTTTTGGCCACTGGGGCCGGTACCCCCTGAAGACGTCGGCTTCAGTGGTCATATTTTAAATCTTGTTTTATTTCCTTTGCTACATTTATTTTTATTTTATTATCTGAAATGTGTTATGAAGAGGACACTGGTGTGGTAAAAAATCAAATCATCACATAGATATACAATTAAAAATAAAATACGCTTCCACTTGAACGAACGAATAATGAAGGAACGAAGAACTTTTTTTTTTCCTTCAGTGGGGTGAAATAACAAGGGAGGGATTAGCGTGATGATGTCATTGAGCACAGGCACGTGGTAGGCGGCATTACCTACGTGTTAGCGAGGGGACTGAAATGAAAAGTAACGTTCATTTTTGCCAAAATTCAAACATTTTAAGTTACTAAATTAGACACAAAAACTTGTTTTTCTGAATAATCATGCTTTTTTTTTTTTTTTTGGATACGAATTTTTGACTCCCAAAATATAGAAGGTAGCCTCAATCTGGGAAATATGGTGCTAATAGTTGGTTAGAAAGCAATCTTAACTTTGGATCTATTAATGTTTTACATTTTGTGTATTTCACCATATCTCGAGAAAAATTTATGCGAAACCAAAAATTCACTTATCCAAAGATAATTCCATGCAGAATATAACTTTTAATAAACATTTGTTATTTTCATTATTTTATTTGATAATAGTCACAAAAACTTTTGAAATGTAAATAAATGTTTTTCATCATTTTAAATAATACAATTTTAAATGGCACAATACAAAATTTGATTAAAGTCGGTCAAATAGTTCCTGAGAAATCAAATTTCAGACTTTTCAAAGACTTTTTCAAAATTTAATTTTTCAGGAATTATTTGACCGATTTTACTTAAATTTTGTATTTTGTTACTTAAAAATTTATACCTTACAATCCAAATTTTTTCCCGACTATTATCAAGTAAAATAATGAAAAATATTTACTACAAGTTATATTTGCATGGAATTATGTTTGGATAAACAAATTTTATAATTGTGTGCAAAAGTGTTCCATTTGCTTAAATAGTTCTTGAGACATGATGAAATTTAATGTAAAATTAACAGATAGGAGACCAACCTAGGACTGCTCTTCTGATCAAACTTCTGGAACCATATTTCCGTGATTGTGGCTACACCCTATATTTTGAGGGTCAGACATTTGAATACATCAGAAAGAAATATGTTTATACAGCAAAAGCATGTTTTTGTGTTTGATTTTGAAACTCAAAATAGCGTTTGCACTAATTAATTAACTTATTTGAGGTCATCTCTTCAGGCTTTTAAGTTAGATCAAAAATGATTCAGGGTAGATCGTTTTTTATTTTGTACACTGTACCTCAAGCTTATTCTGCTTTAAATTTGTAAAAGTGAAAAACTAAGATATAAAAGTAATAAATTACCATGCAGATCTCTTTGTGATCATATTTATCCTTCATCTTAACTAACATATTACAAGATGGACATTTTTCAATAAGTTCTGGACAATGGTTCATGTGAGAAGCTAAGTAGCTTAAAGCAAATGTTTTATTACAATATTCACAGGAAACAGGGCGTTCATCTGAATCGCGTTCATCTGAATCACTTTCCTAAAAATCACGGAGTTAGTTAAACATCACTTTCCAAAAAATCACAGAGTTAGTTAAACAAACACATAATCTAATAAAAGGCTTTAAATAAACAATTATCACTTAAAAGTTATCAGTGTCCTCTAAAGTGTCACAAGGTTTCATTAATTTCACTAGTTCAGTTAACATTTCCCTCCGAAATAATAGGTTAACGTAAATAATACTCAATTACTAGGTATTCCTTAAAAACTGATCTTAACCCCTTAATAGTCAAATAATTTTGAAGAAAACAGTCATAAAAGTATATATTTTTATTCAAAAAAAATTATATAAAACTGATTGAATATTCAATGCCCAAAATATTAAAGAAACGTCCCTGAATAACTTAATCTAATGATCGTATCTTCACATTTTAGGACTCAATCTTAATGGTTCAAGGGGATGACCTCAAATAAGCTAAATAATTAGTGCATGCAATACTATAAGCTACAAAATCCGACTAAAAAAACGGACTTTCTTTGAACAAACATATCTCTTTCCAGCTCATTCGGATTTCTGACCCCAGAAATATAGGGGGTACTGCAATCTGTGAATTATGGTCCCAATGGTTTGGTCAGGAGAGCGATACAAAGTTTAGACCCCTTAATGCTAGATTTACATTTTGCATATTTTGCCATATCTCAAGAAGTTTTTAAGTGAATTGAAAAATGTTTGCACACAATTATAAAACTTGTTTATCCAAGGTTAATTCATGTAAAAGTAACTTTTAGTAAATATTAATAATTTTCATTATTTTATTCAAAATTAATCGGCAAAATTTTGAATTATAAGGTATAAAATTTTTTACATCAATTTAAAAGATGCAATTTTAAATGGCAAAAATACAAAATTTGAGCAAAATCAGTCTATATTTCCAGAGAAATCGAATTTTACAAATATGACTTTTTCAAAATTCGATTTCTTAGGAACTATTCAAACAATTTTGCTAGAATTTTGTATTATACCAGGTAACAGATATTATAATACATTCTTTAGAATGATGAAAAAATTTTGTCCCTTGCAATTCAAATTTTTTCTATTGATTATAAAATAAAAAATATTAAATGAGCAAAAGATTTTAAATTTGTTTAATAGTTTGAGATAGGATGAAATACACAAAAAATAAAATTAACATTGTAGGGTCTAAACTTTGGACCACTCTCCTGACCAAACTATTGGGACCATATTTCCTAGAGTGAGGCTGCCCCCTAAATTTTGGAGGTAAAAATTCAGAATTTGCAAAAAAAAAAGTTTTTTTTTTTTTTAATTTTTCTTTAGAGAAAGTACGTTTTTGAGCATCTTTTTGTAATTTTATCGTCTGCACCAATTAATTAGCATATTTGAGGTGACCCCTTTGAAACATTAAGACTAAGTCCTAAAATGTGAAGATCAAATGATTAGATTAAAAGTTATTCAGGGTGGTCTGTTTATTTTTTTGCACACCGTAGAGTATATGTATTCATTTTAATTTTTGGGGGGTATTTTTTAGCTAACATATCTGTTAAGTGCTGACATCTAGTTAAACTAAACTAATTATCTCTAAACACATTACAAACAGTCTGATATTACTATGACATGGTGTATAAATTGAGCAATAAACGTGACTCTGGGCATAAGAAAAAGATCGTTTTAATCTTTATGGCAATAAACTTTTTAAAAGAAATATTAGTTAATGTAACTTACAGCACAAGAAACAGAGGACGAAACTTCCCCCCTTCATCTTGACAGGAACAAAAATAAAGCGGTTGGTTAATGAACATTTTTAGAATCCTTTTGAAAAATGAAAATAGAAATTTAAGCACACCAAATGTCACTAATTAATATTTAAGCGGAGGAAAAATGTGAACACTAGTGAAATTTAACACACAAAAAAAGAGATTCATAAAAAAAAAATTTCTTAACTTAAAATGTGACTACTTTTATCACGAACAAATTTTTTGTCTACTTTCAAGTTGACGTTAATGAGGTATGACTGTATAATAATTGAGATTTTTTTATTACTAGTGCACATACTTCTTTGTGTCCTTCCATATCTGTATATATTGCAATATCATAGCAGTACAAATATTTTTCAAAACAAAACTCATACATTCGATTCACAATTCTTAAGAATATTTTATAGAAGTTTCTTCCCACTGTGTTTGGAAAAAAGTACAGATTCCCTTTGTTTGATTTAAAATTGATTTAAGAAGTAAAGAAATTTTAAAAAAGAGAGAGAGGGCTTACTAAAAAAAAAAAAAAAATAACAAGGTAAACTGTTTTGGTTGCTTTACAATTTTAACGAAATATTTAACTTTGGTGACTAAGTAGAAAGAAAGCAAAAAAGAATAATGTCATATTTAATAAATACACCAGTTCAAATTGAACAAATTTTATTCTATTACTTACTTCAACACACACGTCTATGTGCCTTTTCATATCTTTATGTGCGAGAAAATCAGAGCAGTTTGGACATTTTTCAGGACGAAACCCGCAACTTGTTTCATGATTCTCAAGAATATTGGATGGGAAATGTTTTCCACAGTGTTGGCATGAAGGTTCCAACTCTTTTTTTCTGACCTAAAATAAATGTTTAAGAAGTAAATAAATTTGAGACTGAACTTCTTTAGGAAAATTACAAGACAGCATGTCTTAATTATCTATTGATTGTGACAATGTTCTTATTTTTTGGTAAATCAACAGAGGGAAAGCAAAAACAGACAAAATATATTTTTAGAATTAGAATTAATAAAAAGAGCATTTTAAGTATAATAATATAATTTTATTACTTGGCCACAAACTTCCATGTGCATCTTCATATTTTTATATGCAACAAAATCACAGCAGTATGGACATTTTTCAGGACGAGACCCACAACTTCTTTCATGATTCTCAAGAATATTAGATGGGAAATGTTTTCCACAGTGTTGACATGAAGGCTCTGATTCTCTTTTTCTGATCTAAAATAAATGGTTTAAGAAGTAAATAAATTAAAGAGAGAACTTCTTCAGGAAAATCACAAGGCAGCCTTCTTAATTACTATCTATTTGTGACAATATTTTTATTTTTGGTAAATCAGCAGAAGAAACATAATGCAATAACAAGAACAGAAAAAACATATTCTCAGAATAATTAAAAAGAGCATTTTAAATATAATAATACAATTTTATTACTTGTCCACACAATTCCATGTGCTTCTTCATATCTTTATATGCAACAACTTCACAGCAGTTTGGACATTTTTCAGGACGAAACCCACAACTTGTTTCATGATTCTGAAGAATATTAGATGGGAAATGTTTTTCACAGTGTTGGCATGAAGGTTCCGATTCTTTTTTTCTGACCTAAAATAAATGATTTAAGAAGTAAATAAATTAGAGAATGAACTTTTCAGGAAAATTACAAGACAGCATGTCTTAATTATCTTCGGATTGCGAAAATTTTTCTTTTTGGGGTAAATCAACAGAGGGAAAGCAAAAACAGACAAAATATATTTTTAGAATTAATAAAAAGAGCATTTTAAATATAATGATATAATTTTATTACTTGACCACAAACTTCCATATGCATCTTCATATTTTTATATGTAACAAAATCATAGCAGTATGGACATTTTTCAGGACGAAACCCACAACTTTTTTCATGTTTCTTCAGAATATTGGATGGGAAATTTCTCCCACAGTGCTGGCATGTAGGTTCTGACTCTCTTCTTCTGACCTAAATCAAATGATTTAAAAAATAAATGAATTTTTTTAAAAAAAGACTTCTATATTAGAATTATAAGGCATTTGCTTTGATTTCCTTCCTATTTTAAGAAACTTTTGCAACAGCAAGTTGACAGAGTGAAAGCAGGCATTTAACAAATAATTTTTTAGATTTCGATTTAAAAAAAAAAAAAAAAAACATTTAACTAGATAGCAGAAATATTTAAATATTATATTGAAATTTCTATTTACTTAATAAAATATTTTAAATTGGTAAATGTAAGAACTTTGCAAATAAAATAAATAAATAAAATAAAATAAATAAAGAAAGAAAGAAATAAAAATTTGGATTTTTATTAAAGGTAGAAGATATTTAACTCATTTGGTCAGTGTTATGCACATTAAATCTAATTTTTATATGATTTGAAATCTCTATATGGATTGTGAACTTTTATCAAGTATACAAATTCCTTAAGTTCTCAATAATATCAGTTACTTTGAAAACAAGGACAAGATAAGAATAAGAGATGTACGCCAAGTTAATATTCCATCAAATCTACCAAGTTAATATTCTATCTTTGTATAAATTTTATTTTGTAAGCGTAGTGTACATTTATGTAACAAAAGACAATGGGAACCTGCTAATTTTTAAAAAATACTATTTATTCTTACATCTTGATTAATTCAATTTATTTAAGACACAATAAATGTTAAGATTTTATGCCTCTTTAGAATTTGACAGGTTTTATCAATGATTAAGGAACTTTTCAATCGAGTTCAAATTCTCAGTCATAGGCAATAGATAAGCCTTCAGTTTAGTTCCTCAGACTTCTGAAGTACAAATTCTTATTGAGTGATACTGAGAAAGACACCTGAACTACCGTTTTACAAGACAAACAGGGTTGCCACAGTAAAAAATGATCAAAAATAGTTGCTTTTAGTAGCCTCAAGCATGAAAATAGTCGCCTAAAACTATGAAAATAGTCGCCTGAACAGGAACAAAAATTTATCAAAATTAGTAGCCAAATAACTAAAACTAATATAGCTTAATTGTCAAATACCACAATTAGGACTGGGTGATGTCAGAAATTTTAAATGATGATACATCGTCCTTTAGACGTCGCGATATAGCGATGTATCGCGATTTAGCATATGTTCAAAATTTACCCATGAAAAATCTTTAAATCAATCAAAAATAAATAAAAAGGAATAAATATATCACAAAAGAAAATATTAATTCTAAACATATTCTACTATAACATCAATATCATTGCTTAATTTTTTCAATCAAAATAATAAAAAAGTCAAAGTAAAAGCAAACCCAAGCTTTATTTCATTTTTCTTAAATAAAAAATTATTTAAGATTTATTGCTTTAAAAATAATAATACTGTAACAAAATATTTTGCATACGTACATTTAAAATTAAAAGATAAAAAAGCGAAAGTAGAAAACAAATCAAAGAAATGTTCACTTTAGAAAAAATATATATACTTTTAAAAAAAGAAAACTGCTATCTGCTTCATAAAATAATCGCCTGCTTTTATTAATAAATAATTATACGCTTAAATTAATCAACTATCTTCTCCTTTTATTTTATTTTTATAAAAAGACTATTTTTAACGAAAGCAGATGTGATTCCACATCAAGAAAACTTACTAATGATACTGCATTTCTTAAAAATCAGAATTTATTCAACAAAAAAAAAATTGTTTTGTTAACCGATGACAAATAGATGAATATAACTGGTGAATAAAAACGTTTTGCTCTTAATAAATAAAGCATTATCGGAAATAATAAAACAATTCATCATAATAAATCAAGGATAACAAAAACTGAGTAACTAAACTGGATTTAAAATAAATTTCACATGTCAACACTCTTAGCTAGAAGTTCCTTAATTCGGACATTCATTGATATGTGTGTGCAATACATTTTCCCCATCCCCTCGTAAATCAAAGAGAAAACGAAATCAGCATGCCACTCCTTTAAGTTTGATTGACGGCAGGTTATCAGAAAAACAACCAACACACAGGAGAAAATAAAACATTTGTCCCTTCCCTGCCCCCTCTTGATCTAATTCCGCTTTCCTTTATTTTTTATGATCGCAAAATTCTTCCCGGTTTTCTGGATTATTAAATACTGCTACTTTTAAAATATCCCTTAACTTAGTATTAATTTTTAAAATTTTAAATAGTGTTTTTTTAAAAAATTAATAGACTAAATCTAAAAAACGTCAGCCTTTTTCATATTTATTAGAAGAAAAAAAATATGTGCATTACCAAAAGGAAAAATAAAAATAAAGTTTGCTTTATTTATCCTTATTTTAATAAAATCGATAAAATAAAAAAAGGAAATTTTATAAAAAATAAAAACAATAAAACTAAAAACTATTATTAAAAAAACGCCACTTTAAAAACGACAAAATATCGCTTATTTTTTATTTATTTAAGAAAATAAATTAATCATTTTAATTATAAAAAAAACGCAAACTATGCTTTAATTTTTTTTTAACATAAAAACTAATTTTAAAATTAAAAAACATTTTTTTTTTAAATTTGCTCATATTTTTTGAGAGAGTTTCAACAACAATTAAGAAAAAAATAGTTGAGAAAACTAACAAAATATACTTTAAGTATTAAATGATTTTTGAAAAAACATCGCTATCAATTTTGATGATTTAAAATAATAAAGTTGGATTGACAGATGGCCAAATATAAAATATAAGCTTTGTTTTAATTTGTAAAAGCAAAAACTAAAGAATTATTGGTTTAAAAATAATTAAATTCAATCAAATTAGTGAGGTACATTGAAAAAAATAAAGAAAAGATAAATTTATCAGAACTAAACAGTAATTATTTAAATACGAAATACCGCAATCAAATCGAATCGCTTAAAAGATAATAAAACATTTAGTGAAATCTTTGCTTAAAATAGATTTTCTTTTCATAAATGGATGAATTCAGAACGAAATGATAACCAACAATCAACTCAAATTCATCAGAAAATAAAAATCAACAGAAAATAAAAACTCACATAAACAAGGTCAGACAGCGAACTCTAAAGCAAACCAAATGTGAGTTTGTTTATGTGAGTTTTTATTTTCTGTTGATTTTTATTTTCTGATGAGTTGTATGAGTTTCTTTTCTGTATTAGTTTTATGTCTTGCATGTTTTTTTCTCCTGGACTTTTAAACAAAACCTTCGGGGTACTGAGGAAGGTTTTTAGGCTTTTGCCATCTTCCTCAATAGAAAAGGTTTTGTTTTTTGGCCACTGGGGCCGGTACCCCCTGAAGACGTCGGCTTCAGTGGTCATATTTTTAATTTTGTTTTATTTCCTTTGCTACATTTATTTCTATTTTATTATCTGAAATGTGTTATGAAGAGGACACTGGTGTGGTAAAAAATCAAATCATCACATAGATATACAATTAAAAATAAAATACGCTTCCACTTGAACGAACGAATAATGAAGGAACGAAGAACTTTTTTTTTTCCTTCAGTGGGGTGAAATAACAAGGGAGGGATTAGCGTTAGTAGGCGGCATTACCTACATGTTAGTGAGGGGACTGAAATGAAAAGTAACGTTCATTTTTGCCAAAATTCAAATTCATTTCAATTTTGCCATTCATTCAAAACTTCCCCAAAAGTAAAAAAGTCTCCCAATAGTCGCCTATTCCTGAAAATAGTTGCTTTTTTTAGCCTTTTCAGGCAAAAAAAGTCGCATAAGGCTGAAAATAGTAGCAAATAGTCGCATTTTAGTTGCCTGTGGCAACCCTGGACAAGGTATAGAATTATTGTAAAACCAATTTATTGGTCAGATTGATAATAAACTAACACTTAGAAATTTGATTTAGTTTAAATAATTGCATTCATTTAACATATTAAACAGGAATAAATACATACTTTATAATCATCTAAGCCGCATTTCAAGCTACGCAAGACTATCAAAATAAATGAATGATCGAAGAAGTGTTCTTTGTATGTTTTGATTTTTTGAGAATACAAAAAGCTATTTTTATTCCAATTTTGATATTTATTAGCATTTTCTTGTTTTTGCAGTTTAATTCTTGAATAACTTTTGTGTAAATGTGTGCTTACATAATAAGCTTCAGAATAAGAGGAATTATCTTTTAACTACTAACTAATCAAAAAGGATAAAGCATCACTGGTATTAGGTTGACTTTAATCATTTTAAATATTTTTTGCTGTTTACAAAATAAATAAATAAAATTTCGAATTTTTAAAAAAAATGAATTATGCAATTGGCTATCCTCATGAATAGATTTACATAGGCAGAATCTGAAGTTGTTGAAGATAAAAATAACTAGTTCATTCTTAATGACTAAAAGTGCTAATTGAATAAACTGAGGTATAGACAACTCCAATTTATATATGAAAATGAGATTCTTGGTTTAAATATTAGAATAATATGACATAAAATGTTACACTTCATATCACATCATGAGTGGTATATATAAAAATATTGAAACAAAAAGAAAATTTAACAAGCTATAATTACTTTTTGGCATATTTCAAGGTGATGTTCTAACTCTGACATTTGAACAGATTCGTGGCATTGGCGGCAGATTTTGAAACGAGCTCTACAATAAGACTGATGAGTTTGAAATACCTTCCACGAAAATTTTTGCTCACAATATTCACAAAAATATGAAGACTGTCGATGATTTTCCTAAATTAAAATTTTAAAAATAAAATGTGTACTTTCCAACTTAAAAAAAAAAAATAATAACATTAAAAATTTACTGAATTTAAATTTCTATTCACTTGCATTGCATACAACTGATTTTTAAACTTAATAATAAGAAAGGATTAGGATACTAATAATATTAAACATAAATTTTCTGAGAAAATAAGTCATTTGGAAAAAACTGAGTAATGATTGTTCATAAGGAAATTTTATTGATAAAAATCTTTTAATTTATAAATTGAAAAAGTTGTGTTAATTTAAGAGAAGTAAAGTACTTACTTTTAAAATATATTTGCACTACAGTGAAACCTCACCTTACAGACTAAGACAAACACTTTAAATTGTGGATAATTTTTTTTAAAATTCAAGACAGTCTTTTGTGAATAAACTTTGTATATCCCCACCATAGGGCAGACACTCTCTTAACCAGACATAAAAGGTAACTTATAGATAAAAAAAAAAAAAAAAAAAAAAAAAAAACTCTTTAAATCCCTTTAAAAGGACACTATACCAAGGGACAAACATGGTAAAATTCTCTTTCACTCTCATAAGTAATTTAAAATTTTAGATAAAGAAATAATATGAGTTCAGGTAAACTTAGAGTAAACTATGAACTTTTCAAATGCTGAAATTGTTTTCAAAATATCAGAATGCAAACATATTATGGCAGGATAACTAAGAATTATGTACTGGGGAAGTAAGCCTGCAAGAATGTGCCTGTATTTTGCTATTTAGAAATAAAAAATTATCAGCATTTGAAACTTCACAATTTATCTGAATTAACTTCTTGCAACACTTTAAACTAATAATAGAAATGGAACAAAATTTGCCATGAAAAGTTTATCCTGAAACATACCATCCTCTTAAGACAAACTTGTGATAATTTTCAAAAGTTTTTTTTTTTTTCCTTCTTAATTTAGATTTTACTTAGGTGCAAGTGTTTTTAATGGATGAAATAAAAATGTAAAGAGAAGGATAAATATCCGATAAAGAAATCTATAAAATAAAATTTCTTAACAGCTTTCTAATGGTGATTGATTGCATTAATAGGGGATTGTTCCATTATTGGGGGGTAATAGGGCCATTATAGGGATGATCTGCATTATAGGGAGGGGTGTAAAGGGATATTTCATATTATGAATTGAACTCCATGCCATTTATTAATTATTAATAGAATTTTCAACAAACGTTAAAATTGGTTGACAAAATGTTACCAACATTTAATTTTGATTGAATATGAAAAAGGTCTTTTATTTTACAATTTGCACTTCTGAATTATTGTTAAGAAATAGTCCAGAGAAGTTCTTAACTTAAGATTATAAACCAATAACCCTTTAAGAATATAAACCTTTATTTTATAAGCATTCTTTTCATTGTAAAATCTCCTATCTTCCAAATCTGCATCAAAAATTTTTAACATTCAAAGAAAGTACAGAGAAATTCCGATTTTATGTTTTCAACGGACTAGTGTTAAAAGATGCAGGAAGCGAGAAAACGTAAAATCGGAGTAAAAAAAATACAAGCCTATTTTTCAAAAACTGACAATTAAGAGATGAACTATTAGAAAAATGTTTATTACTTACTTGTTTTTAGATAAAATTTCAACAATATTCCTCACAATACTAACTAATGTTTGCAAATTTGCCTTTTGGGTATACACACGCAAATAGTAAATATTGTTTCAGATTTTAAATTCTTAATCAGTTGTGGGTTTTCATCACTATCATCTTAAACAGACATTAAATCAGATATTAAAGGAATCGAAAAGTAATAGGATGTATGTTACAGTCGATATACGCATCATCTTAAGCCACACAATTTTATTCCGAAGAGTCAATGTTTCTGTTGGATACTGAGAAGCTAGCTTTATTGAAGCCATTTGAAATGCATTTTAGTAGACACTGTCTAAAGTTGTAGAGATCAAATTCAAACTTCTAGAAATATTATTCTTGCTTTAATAGCATCTTGCATATCACCGAAATCAAGGAAAAAGAAATTATTACCTAACTATTTGTTTAGTGTAATGTTCTTTAAATGATAGGATAATTAAAGCTGGCAGAAAAAATTCCACTTTCAAATTTAAAGCTTAGAATTTTAAAAATTTTTTACAATTTCAGGGTGTTTAACGTTAACGAAACAACAATAAGATAGAAAGAATGTTAGAACAGCTTCAAACATTAATAAACAAGTTTTCTTAAAAAAAAAAAAAAAAATCTTGAAAACAGTTTGTGCGAGCTTTGTTGAAAAAAAAATGATTTTGATATGTTAGGAAAATCTATTAAGCAGGATTTTCTTAAAAAGGGTTAAGTAAAATCCAGGAAAATTTTACATTATCAGTATAGGCAATTTACACGTAACAGCAGAAAATGACATAGGAAGCAGGATAGCTTATGAAACAGACAATGTATAACTCTGGTTTCACTGGAGTAATAATGTTTAAATAAATATGAATATAATTCATTATTAAATTAAATAATTAATCTAATTAAAATCACTATATTATATTTCTCATTCAACATGTTTTTTCAAAAGGGAAATGAACCTCCCGAGTGGATATTTTTTCTGTTCTAAGTGTGTTTACATCACTGAGCTTTTACTGTATAGAGAAAATTTTCAAATACTTAATATGGTTGAACTAAACATAATATGTTTGTACTTCAAGTAAATTCTAAAAACTAACCCTTTTTTAAATGAAATTGTGGAAGTTAAGTTCATTTCAAAAGATTTTGTTCATTTTAAATTAAAAATCTTTTTTTTCCAATAAGGTTTGAATATAGTTTTTAAAGCAACAGCTGCTGTAAAAACTGTTCAGTGTTTTTATTTCAGTAAAAAATTCCAGTTGTGCTTAGAACAATATGAGAAAGGTGGATTTTTTAAAAAAATTTCAATTTTGTATTAATGAGGTTTGACTGCCTTAAATTACTCAGTCGGTTAAAAATTTTAATCGGCTAAGAAGTTAAGCAAAATACAATACAAAAGGTGTGATAAAATTATCAGTCACCTCATGCAAGGAAAAATGAACAAGTATTACTTTGCCACAAAAGTCCCCATGCTCTTTTAGATCTTTAAGTTTAACACGATCTCCACACCTCAAACATTCTTCAGAGCGGAATACACAACTCCTCACATGATCATTGTAATTTTCTACAGGAAATTTTGATTCACAATAACTGCAAAGCATCTGTGTCTTCAATATATTATTCTGTTAATGAAAGAAAAAAATAACACTTAACGAAAACAACAAATAGTTTTATTTAAAACTACTAATTCATTCTACCTTTAGCAATAAGGTAATAAAAAATTTTAATTCCCACACACATAATAATTAAATAAAGAAAAATAATGCCATCGGAATTTCACAAATAATTATATATGATTTTCTAAGAATTAACTAATTAGGTTAATAATGAGTGAACAATAAACAAAGTAAATTTTTTTTACATTAACTAAAATTAATTACCTTATGACAAACTCCAAGGTGTGCTTCCATTTCTTTCAAAAGAAAACGAACATTACAAAATGAACATTCATCAGTTCGAGATCCACAACTTTCTTCATGCTCAGAAATAGTATCAAATGTGCGACTTAAATCACAATATTTACAATTGACCTGTCTTTTGTAACATTGATCGGCCTACAAAAAAAAAAAGAGACAGCTTCATTAAAATCTATGATGAAATTTAAATTTACTAATTTCATACTACGTAATGAAGAACAAATGAGAGAGCTATCAAGAGTTTTCATGGAAAAACTAAAAAAATTTGATAATTTTCACTTCTTAACCTATGACTGATGCTCAATTTTATATGGTAGTCATAAATTAGATTTATTTAAACTTTTTCACCAATTAAACATAATACAAATTCATCTGATTTTAAATCAATGTTTAGACTTACGGATTAGACAGCTCTAAAGAGCAGGGCACATTGATCAGAGATCTATTGTACCAAAACCCTAAATCATGATTAACGAAAAAACTTCATAGCTGAAACGAAGTTCAGGAAACACCTCACAGGAATATCTTGCAATTCCCAGGTCTTAATGCAATGTTGCCCTAAATACTCAAATCTTTGAGCTGAGAAGACCTCACAATCAATCACAAAGTATGTGCCATGAAGTCTCCTCCTCAAGATGACAACCTTGACAAAGAGAATCAGATTCAATACCCATAATGTATAGGTGTCTCCAGAGGGTGTAGTGTCCAGGGAGAAGACCTATTGATCTTTCTCAAACTGTTCCTGTTTAGCTTAAGAAGCTCTTTTTGATGCACGCTAGAGCAGTTATGATTTAGCTCTTGAGCTTGTTTCTGACCATCTGAGTTCCATCATTGCTCATGGGCAATTTTGCCATAGAGCTTGAATATAGATGCCCTTAAAGATGTGGGAGAAATTCCCAAAGCTGGTCCAGGGCCACAGAAAATCACACTGGAGCCAGCCTGTGCTGCTTCATTAGCCAGCTTATTACCAGGAATACCCATATGTCCAGGTATCCAATGTAGGTATATCTTGTTAGGAGTACACAGGTCACAGAGAACTGAGAAGTACTCCCACACTAGTGAAGAGGGGAATTTACACCTTGATAGTGATAGAAGAGCAGCCCGACTGTCAGAACAGTTGTGGATACGTATATTTAGACAACCCCTGTCTAAGCATATGCTGCAGCACAAGATGATAGCATAAACATCAGTCTGAAAAATAGTGAAATAACTACCTGCAGGAAAGAGGAGTTAGTTGCTATCATTGGAGCAGTAGATTCCTGCCTCTGATTAAAGACCAAGCCTTGATCCATCAGTGTACCATACCAGATAATCACCTTTAAGCAACAAAGGAGATTTGAGGCATTCATCTCTAGTGTGAAAATGGATCTTGAAGGGCTTATGACAAGCATATCTTAGTGACATATAATCACTAGGCATAATAAAAGAAGGAATATCTGACACCTGCAACACGAGGTGACCCTATGACAAGTGTTTAATATATTCCTTCCATAAGCCAAGGTACATAAGACATTTACTCTCAAAACGAAATTTACAAAAATGAGAAACTATTGGGAAAAATTTAATGCATTTTTTTTAAAGACGTAACAAATCCTAAGACAATAAAGTGTGAAATAAATAATCATAAAGAAAAACGACTTTTCTAGGGTTTTGCATGAAAAGTAAGATATAAATACTGCATGTAACTTACAAGAATTTTGTTGATGTAGACGTAGTTAAACTTAGTATAAAATGAATATAATACCTGTAAAATTATCTTAAAATGTGTTGCAAGACTCTCATAAAATCTTTAAAGAAAGCAGGTGAAAAGTCAAGGGTTTTGTCTAACAATAATGACAAAGAATAAACCACAGAATTTTCATCTTTATTTAAAAATGTCATTAGAAATTCTTGAAACAAAATTTAAGATACGACTTTATGTTGTTGCTGTTATGGCTTATCCTTCAAATGTCTGACGAAGTCAGACAAGTTCCATCAGATCGTTGACACTAATGAAATCGAGGACCAGAAGGGGGATGAGTATAAGACTTTAATGTTATATAATGACTTTCTAAATTAAAGTATAACAATAAAGTAGAAAGAAATAATTCCATATGGTTCTTTTCTATAAATTCAACATGTACAAGTAAGAAATAAAAAATTATATTAAGTCTAATCTTTTATATGGAATTATTTCATTCCACTTTATTGTTTGTATACTTTAATTTATAACACCATCTGATTTTATTGTATTATGTATACATAATATGATATGCTAAAATTTATAAAGATAATGAAAGAAATCATGCTTAAAAAAGTTTAACAACATTGAACAAAAATTTTATATAAATTCAAAATTTATAGGTTCAATTAATATATAAATTCAGGGTCTGCAAATTAATTCAATTCCATAATCTTCTGGCTTTTAAAAATTGGTTAAAGCTCCAAGTAATTTTCATAAGACAAGGGTTGTAGTTTTAAAATATTTTTTTGGATTAATCCTAGTATACTATAATAGTTATTATATGGTGGTTTCGGCGACATTGGTAATATTTGGGAATGTACTTGCCATTTTTAAGTTCAGATTTCCTATATTTTTACCTACATAAATTTTTAGCAACAATCATAAAAACCTCATTTTGGCGTAAAAAGTTTTATGCTGTGATCAGACAATTATTGATTGGGGAACACTTTAATTTTATTTAATCTAAAAAATCTACCTAAATTGTAACATAAAGGAATAAAATTCAATAAATAGATTGACAATAATAAACAACTCATAGTTACTTCCAGTAATATACACTGAATAGTTATAATATAGCTTAAATTACCAATTACAAATGAAGATTACTATAAGAAAAACTAATTAATAGTTTCAATAATTTTGGCAACATTTTTTATATGCGAAATATAATATAAATTGAAAACCATATATACAGAAGTATATAATACAGGTATTATGCATGATTTAGTATCTAATAATATATCACTAATGTCAAAAAAAATTTGTTCCAGGTTTTTGACAGACTGTTTAACACTTTTGACAGGTTTTTAATTTGTCAAGTCAAAAACCAGTTTTTCACATAAAAACCCAACCTTGAATAAGATAAACATAAAAAAATATAAAATGTTCCAGCATCTAAACTAGCATTAAATTTTTTTTTTTTTAAAGTTATGTTTCTGTGCCAGATTTTATCATTTAACTAGCTATCATTTAGCATATATTAGCCCTGTAAGCTATTAAGATCACAAATTTTTACTTAAAAAATGCTTCATCATAGAATAAATATTATTTAGGTTGTTTCATGTTCTGTTGGGAAAAATTTATTTTATTTTGATTCACAGTAGGGTTGACAATACGAATTCCATCATAGACAATTGAAAGCATCAGTTTTTAACTACAGTATTAGTAAAAATACTTATTATAAGTATTTATTTTAAGTTAATAGAAAAGAAAGTAAAACAATAAAATAAGACAAAATTTTCTAAAATTAAACAAAATTATTATCTCACATTCTCAACTTTTTATATGCACATTGTGATACAATAATTAAAACAATAGTTATATCATTAGCATTAAGTTTTTATTCTCAACTCTTCTAATAGTTTTTTACACTATATTTTAGAAAATGAAAATATTTATACTTCAAAAGGATTAATTATAATAATTAAGCTTTGCAACAATTACACTGTAATTAAGTACTAAAATGTAAAATATTAACTCATAAAATTAAAATAAATTCTTGTACTGAATTAATTGTAAATTGTAAATTCTTTTGACAGTATTCAACTCCATTAAATTTGAATGAATGTCCTTTTCTTCAGATACAACAAAAAAATTCTCTTTTTCTTTACTTTTATTAATGAGAGATTTTTGTAACTAAGGAAAATGTGAGTAAAATAGCACTAATTTAAACTTTAGGCAATAATTTTTTATAGTAACCCCTGTAACATAGATAGCATCAAATTTGGGCAAATACTTGGTTTCGGTAGTTTTTCAAGATTTCCGAATTTTAATCTATTTCAAATAGAATGGCATAGTTAGACTTTTAAACTACTTAAGGAAAATCGCAAATATTTAGCTTTTTAGCCTTTTGGAGGAAAATAAAGATTTATAAATAAATGGGGGGGAAAACTGCAATACTCGAAATTTTGTTCTGGTTATTAAAAATATACCTGAATGCTGTTTTGACCCCACTATAAGACTCCCTTTCTAGTCGTTAATGCTTTGTTTACTCAAAAAAAAAAGAATAATTGCAGTTGTATTGACAGACATTACATTGAGCAAGTGATAAGTTATCAAATGTTAAACCTCTAAGTTAGATTATTTAAGCTTATTAACAAGTCAAATCTCAGAACTGGGCTGCTAAAAAGGGATATTCCCCAATCGGTAACAACACAACATACAGATGTCAAATACTGCAACGAAAATATAAACACAAAAAGCGATAGAAAACATCCCAATTATGCATACGCAATAAATAAATTATGTACCTACAATGGCAACAACAAAATAAATGATCATAAGGTGTTATACGACACTAAACGAAACAGGGAACTTAAATCTTTTATATACGCTTCAAGAAATTCAAATTTTACTTGATGAGAGTCAAGTTTCCACTTTTCAATGGGCAATTTACAGAAATTACAGTTCTCAAGGATGTGGTATTCTTTTAAATGAACATCGAATTCGGATCTAGGTACAGGTTCGCCACATAATTGACAAAGCTGGATTTTTCGTTCACAATAAGCAATGTGTATGACGAAGTTTACTGCAGCAACATTTCTTTTGCTGTAAAAAAAGACAAATTATCAATTGAAACGTAATATAGAATAAGAACTATCCAGTATTAAAAGCAAATATTACCAGTTTTTGCAAAATTTTTGCTCTTCCTCCATTTTTCTTAAGTTTTTGTACTTCTGACCATATCACTTGTTTACCATTTTGTTGAACATTAATAGTCAACTCTTGAAAAGTCAACTGTAAAAAGTTTGTCAAGTTTTAGACAGTTTTTGTAGCTTCTTAAATGGGAAAAGTAATACGTCTAAGTTTCACTATGCATCACAAGACGATTTGCACTTCGAATTTTGAAAAATTTTAGTAACAAATGAAACCGAAACTTATAAAATTAAAGATTGTGGAATCTGATCACGTGATTATATTTTGGATTCTTCTTCTTGCTCAAGAATTTATTTTCTTAATCAAAGAAGTGTTATCTCGTCAATGATTTCCGTGCTAGAATAATTATACTTTAAAGTTGGAAAGACGAATACAAGAAATAAACTGATTATCTCATGTTAAATGTAAAATGAAAATAAAATAAGAAAGACACTGTAACTTTCCTTCGTGTTTCAATTGGGTTCATAATATAGAAACTGAAAAGCGGTAATCAACTGGTAGCGTTCAAACAGTTGGACATTCATAGTGAGATTAAGTTCTAAATAAAAGTTTCAAAAAGTAATAACGAACGAGGTGGATTTCGCTGTAAAGTTATAAATGCAAACCATCACACCAAGCAGAATTTGGAGGCCAAGTCCATCATTTGATTAGAAGCAAACATTATCGGTTAATAAATTGATTATTTATTTTCTGTTTTGCAAGTTTTCAAAATGCCTATTTTAACTATTCAAACTAACGTCCCAAAGTCTGAAATACCTGAAGATTTTTTGAAAGTTACTGCTTCCCTAGTTGCTGAAATTCTTAGGAAACCTCTTTCGGTATTGTAATTGTAATTAACATATAAACTCTTAGCTGTCGCAACTGATTTATACAAAAAAGAAAAAAAAATTGGTGCTTGTATTAAAAATGATATGTTGCATTTATTGTGATAATGTAATTTTGTGAATTAGCAATTTAAATTAATTTTAACGTATTTGAATGACTGAAGCTTTTAACTATTTTTTTCTTTGTTTAAATTTAAATCATTTAACCGCAATGTGTTAAAAGAATTTTGTAACATCTTTTAAGTGTTTTTATTGCATACAATCAAATCTGGATTTTCTGCGATTTGAATTTCAAACATGTTCTTCCGAGATATTTCTGGTTGCACTCTGCACCAAATAGGCTTTTAAAAAAGTGTGCATGGTTGCCTACGAGGTATATTCTAGGGACATTTCCAGATCATGATCTGTGGCAGAATAATTTCCAAGTCGTGGCAACTTTTGGCAGCTGAGCTGTTAACGTGAAACTAAAAAAAAAATCACACTATTATTAACTTTAATATCACACTGTTATTTAAACAGATATTTCCAAACAATTAAGATAAATAAATTTAAAATATTAATTGAAATGCATTAAACTTGTTTTGAAAGCATACTAATGTGCCTTTATATCAGATGAAAAAGTGAAATATTGAATATTTTATAATTTACATGAAATTAATATGTTTTATTATTCAAATGTTTTTGCAAGTACTTAACTTTTGATATGATTTATAAATCTTAAATGTCTGAGCTGAATGCTATAATTTTGGTAAAATTAATTAAAAAAAATAATAATTATTTTTTTAAAAATAAAATTCAGAATTTTAAATTGCGCCTTTAAGTTTTTGATGTAGACTTCAAACTCAATCAATGTAGTAATTTAATCACTCTTTTTTCGATGATTCACGCTACGGATTTAAGCTTAGTTTTTAATATGAGAGTAAATCATTCCAATATTTTTAATATGACTAAAATTCGTGTATTATGATACACGAATTTTAGTTATCACTATTGACGTTCTTCGTGTGTGCCGATTTTGTTGTAAATCCAGTGACTTTTCGGTAGTTATTGCTGCCCATTTTCACGTAGTTTCTAAAATCGGGATTTTATAATCATGTTATTAAGTTTTAAAAGTTATGAAATGCTTCATTTGTGCCAACTTCATAATCAATCTAATCTTCATCACAAATCTAAATGAGTTTTGATCCTTTTTTTCCGCAGTTTTTTTAATTTCTTTATTTTTAGCTCGATATTATTATGAATCGCAAGTAACGAATCGCTCATTTAGGTAACCATTTTTTGACATGGTTTATTTGTGCCGATTTCATAGCAAATCAATTTATTTATCAAACGTTATTTTGGCAATTATTTTTACACATATCTACAAAGTTTGGGAAGTCCCGATATTTTTTATATGCTATTGCGACACTTTAATTTCAAAGCCAGCATTTAAATACCTCACTTTTTAAAGCACTTTAATTATACCAATTTCCTTGTAAATATGAAGAGATATTTATAGTTTTTTCGGTAGTTATTGTATAAACAGTGCTTTTCCATGCGATTTATAAAATCCTGATATTTTTAATACTTTAGTTCCACAGCACTTGAGTTTTAAATCGCGTATTAAAATAATCACTCTTTACGTGCTCTATTTGTGCCGATTTTAACATAAATAGAGCAATTCAATATAAGAGTTTTTGCATTCTTTTTTTGGCCGTTATTGCTGCATTTTTATTTGTGATTTTGAATATCCTGATATTTTAACACAATATTACAACTCTTGAAATTAGACTCGTTTTAAATTTCTTTTTCTAACTTAACAAGTAATAACGTATCGTAGAAAAATCGTCACCTTCCCACATAAAATAAATAAACAAGATATCTAAATTTTGCAGAAAAATAATTCAATACGCGTGCCTATTTCTTTAGTCCCATGAACATGTACAAGTTTAACGCATACCCAACCTATTATTTTTCGTTGCCACGTGATTTTAAAATCACATATCGCGATTCGTATTTTATGCATTTTTAAAATCATACTTTTTGATTCTTCTCGCAATTTAAAACACACACATCGTAATTAGTATTCACGCAATCTAGAAATCACATTTTGTATTAACGTTAACGAGCAATGTTAATATGAAATAATGCCTAATTTTGTTCCTGTGGTACCAAATTTTTCTTCATATTGTTGCAGAAATTGGATTAAAATCGAACAAAAATCGGAAGTCTGCTAAAAGTCATGAAGTGGAAAAGCAGAGGATTCTCATCCTTGCTTTGTTTATTTTAATTGTTAAAATGTGGTCCTGAAAAGAGTATGTTTACCCTTCCAGTAAACAGACATCAGGTTATGGGACTTGTATATCATAAACATTACAAATATATTTATAAACGTTCCAAAATCAAGGAAGTTTAAAAGATAGTTTGCTCTAGAAATGATGTTCTTTCTTTAAATTTTTTTTTCTAAGAACACCATATTTTGTATTTTAATAAAATATGACTGAATGGAGATTTTATTAGAAATTCAGATTTGTAGCAAAAGAATTAATTAATCAGTGTAGTACATTTGTCCTCTTTTTTTAAAAAAATTTGGTTGAAACAAAAACAATCAAATATTTTTAATATGTTACCAAATGAAAATTTTAAAACACACATTTGAGTTTACGCTAGGCATGTAACGAATAGTGATTTAGCCAAATACTAAATATTCAGCCCAAGAAAAGCAAAATCATCAATAAATTTTTAAAAAACATCAATAAATATTAATTTTTATATAGATTGAATTAATTTTTATTTTTATATAGATTGATAGTCATCATTGAAAAATCATCAAAACTTAGCTGTTTTATTGGTAATTTTGTAAAGGGAAAAAAAGGCTTAATAGAAATGCATAAGATAACAATGATAATTAGATATGAAGATAATTTAAAATATTTAAGATTTAAAAAAATGAAGTTGGAAATATAAAGAAATAGAAAAATGATATCCTCTTAATTCTTAAACAAAATTTTTATGCTAAAAATAATATTTTCTGGAAAAATATTATTTATAAAACATTAAAAAAAACTTATGTTTCAGGAATGCTTTTAGAAATGCAGCATTATGATGATAACGCATATAAAAAAAACAAAGATTATACACAAAAGCAAAGCAGAAAAATAATTTCATACAATACAACAAAAAAAATTATTAAACGCAAAAGAAGTTTTTTTTATAAGTGATACAAAATTAATGTAATGAATAATAGAAAAAAGTTGGTCTTGGTAATGATAAATTTTCCACAAACTACTTCACTATAATTTATATTATGTTTATACAATACAGTCGAACCTCGATTTCATGAATTTTACGATATGTCAAAGAAGAAGAAAATTCCCTTCAAATTTCCTATACACTCAATGTTAAAAAAAAAACTTGATTTCACGAATTTTTTTTCTAATCCCACGATAACTTGAATTTTTTTTTTTCCATAAATAGTGTAGCTTTTTTTTTTTTCTGAAAATAAAAAAATATTCCGAAAGAAAAATACAAAATTTGAAGAATAGAAAACAAAAGATGTTTTCCGAAATGGAAGATGGGGTTTCACCATCCGGTGTTAGTGTTCTACAAGCTATGCGAATGGCTGACAAGGCATGGAATGATGTGTCTTCCAAAACGATAATGAATGGCTTCAAGAAGGCTGGATTAATTGAAAATCTTGAAAGTAGTCAAACAATCAATATCGTTAATTCTGCTGAAAACTACATCAAAAATGATTGGGACAGATTGACCGGACTCATGAAGCTTGATAACATGGAATTTCATGACTTAGTAAACGTAGATGATGCAGTAACAGTGTGTGGTCAGTGGCATGACAACGATATCATCGCTCAAACGAAAGCTTCTTGTGAACTATCAGAGGATGAGGAATTCAAAGATTTATCGCCCACTGTTACTAACAAACAAGCACTTTCTGCAGTGGACACTGTAAGGAGATTTATTGAGAGGCTGCCGAATATGTCAGAGGAGACATTTAAAGCTATAGCCCTCTTAGAAAGTGTTGTAGACAAACTTTCTTACACATCTCTAAAGCAAACAACAATTTAATCTTTTTTTAAATGAAAGTGATTTTAGAATAAATATGGAATAGTAAATAAGGTATTAAAGAGCATTTTTCTTTATTCTACCATCGTTAACATGCGATTTTCGATAATTCGAATTTTCGGCGTCTCGAATTTTTTCTCCTCTCCTTTCAAGTTCGAGATATCAAGGTTTGACTGTATATTATAATGTATTATGTTTATACAATATACTATAATGTATATTATATTTATTAGCAAAAAAAAAAAAACTTTTTATCATTTAATAGTATCTCTGAAACTAAATAATAATAAACAGGAATAATACTGAGTTTAAGTTCTAGAATAATGTTTTTGTTATCTAAAAATTTTCAATTCTACTATAGCTCCGGTTTTATTCCAGGCCTAAATTTTGTTCATTTTCTGCTAATGTTTGTTCCTTTGAAGTTTTTCATTTATTTTGTATATTTATATAAATATTTCTTGCTATCCTGATTATTAGTTTTCATTTCAGTATGTACTTGTTCAGATAAATCCAGATCAACTTTTGTCATGGGGTGGAGGAACTGGTCGTTGTGGCTATGCAGAACTTAACAGCATTGGTAATTTAGGAAAAGAGGAAAATATTGCTCTCTCTAAACAGCTCTTTAGCCATTTTGAAAAAACGCTGAAAATACCTTCAGAAAAGTATGTATACTTAATATTTAAAAAAAAAAAGAAATTTAAAACAGTTTTTACTTGTTTACTGTCTTTTTTTTCTTCTTTTTTTTTTTTTTTGCAGCCCTAAATGAGTTTGTGAAAAGGCCAATATTGATATGTTAATCATTATTATTATTGCAAATCATTGCTTCCATAAGTAAAGGAAAATGATATTCTGTGCTGTCCAAAGTAAATTTTTGAAATGGACCAAACATGTATAAGAGTTGAAACAAAATGTAAATTATCATTCTCAGTTTGACAGAAAACTACTGTGGATGTGTATTTTATTTTATAACTGTCGTTTAACGGCCGACCCAATTTTGAGTTTGCAGTTACCAATGTTCAACGCTGTAGCCTTAACCCAATCCAGAAGACAAGAGAACTCCTAGATCAAATATTGGGAAGAGTATGGCATGTTCAATATCCTCCAGTGAAATTTTATGTTGATTAACAAATGCAGATTAAGAAAAATTATGTTTTTACAAAACATGGGAAGGAAGATAACTTAAGAAAAGATGCTACACAATACATAAAAAAATCTGCCAGAAATGTAATAAAAAAATTACATTCTTGTGTTAAAGTTTAACTGTAAAGTATTTTTAGATCTTAGTTATACAAAATAATATTTTCGCTATCTGATCATTGCAACTACACGTGTGCCTTTTACTAGAATTCTCTTTCATTATTTAAATTTTTCTTTTAAGGATGTACATTAAGTTTGAGGATCTGAAAAAGGAAAATGTTGGTTATGCTGGAACTACATTTGCCGGAATATAAATTTGATGACTTATAACTCAGACTGGATCTTCATTTGTTGAAATATGAAATTGATGAATATTGTTTTGTTAATTAATTTCGTCGTTTTCTTTTTTTGTGTTAATTAATTTTACTTTTTTCTTTGATATCAAATAAATTAATTTATTTTCTATCTATTTAAGTTCTTTTTATAATTATGGCTGGAAATGCCTTTCCTTGAAAGAAATCAGGGATGGCAAGATTCTACCTTAGTAGGGGAAAGAAATGGATTTTTTTAACACAAATTCAGGAAACTTTTTTTTACAAAAGAAATGACAAATATTAACAATTTTCTAAATTAGTTAATAATTCAAAACTCATTTAATTAAGGGAATTGATTTCAGAGTTTTTTATTTTATCATGTTAAAGCAAAATTAGCATCTTAAATCACTAACAAATACCTTGATTTTCAAAAAAAAAAAAAGAAGAAAAAAAAAATGATAATGAAAATTTAACCAATTAATAAATAATTTGAATTGAATGCATAAGGACAAATAATTCTGTATTCAGTTAATAAATAAGTGCACATAATTTACTTAGATATAAGTGTGCTTACTTATTTTGGAAAATAAGAACATCATTAACTCCAGTAAAAATAATATGGAGGTTATATAGACAGAAATTCTGTATAAACCTAAAATAAATAAATATGAAGTAATTTAAAAAAAAAGAAAAAATAACGTGAAAAACTAATAATAATTATCATATTAAATTTTATGTATTTAAACAATTTTTATTATTGCTAAACAATTTTATTGGTCGATTTTAGTTTATTCACGTTTTTTCCACTGCCCCTAGCAACAATTTTACCTTGGCCCCAGTTGGACTCAAAATTGGCTCAATATGGGTCCTACATGAACATGCACCGAGGAATCAATATTGGCATGTCAATATTTTTTAATATTGCTCCTATATTGGAGCAATATCGGCCTTTGGCCTATATTGGCAGATTAAAGAATATAAAATATCGGGTGAATCTGATAATTCTATATTGAGCCGATATTGATTGTAAATTGGACAATTCTATCTAGGGCTAATATCGGGAAAATAATGGCTCTTTGAACCCTTATTGAGCCAAGATTTGTGAATATTGGTCCAATGAGGGCCCTAGTTATTTTGCTGCTAGGGGCCCTCAAAGAAATCTGAACCCTGAAAATAAATTGCATTAGTTGTTCCAGACCTTTTCCCCTGATGATGACCATTCATTTTTTTAAATTTATATTTTATGAACTACTATAAATTTATGTTAAAAATACATTTCCTAAAAATAGTTACGTAAGAGATTCAACTTGTATTTGTTTAAATTGCATCAGGAGTTACAAATTAGGTAGTATTTGACTAGGAAAGAAAATACAATTTCTAGACTGATCAATGAGAGCAAGGGAGGGATTAAAATATTCTAAAACTAGTTTATTTGTTGATAAAGCTTAAAAATGGTTCCTAGTAAAAGGCAAAATGCATTCCAGTTAAATTAGATGTAACTTGTTTTTTATGTTTTTAATCCATTCTTTGCTTTCCCTGACTAATAAAAATTGTTCACCAGAGTTAAGAAATGCTTTTAATCTACCTCACTTATATTTTTTTAAGAATATTATTAAAAAAAGAAATAGTTCTAATAGAACGCTCTGTAGACTAACATGATTTATAACCCATCACAATACCCATAAATTGAATTAGTGCATAGAAAAAATAAGTTGATGAACAAAATTGATAATATTTTACATTTTAGTGTCTTGTTAGAATAAAAATGTAACAGATATTTTAGTACAAAATTTAGGTGCCAGTTTTTTTTAAACTAATATTCAATTTACAGATTTTGTCTTAATAAAATTGGCCCTTGTGTATTTCATTGAGTGGGTGACAAAAATAAAGTTTTTATTTTTCAATAGGTGTATTCAAGAAATAAACTTAACAGGCTTGTATTTCTTTATTCAAACACGGAAGATGATACAGAAGTGTCTTATGGGGTATTCTGTAATCATCGCCCATAATTATGTGTCTATAGAATCCTTGTCAACAAAAAGTATGCTTATTAGGCATCCTGAATTATTATTTAAGCATGGAAAAAACAAAATGGCTGTCGAAGTTAAATGAATCATTAGGAAAGGAGGGGACGAAAACATCAAAATCTGTTAAGGAGAAGTTAAAAGGCGATAATTGCAAGCACTTCCAAGTTTAGATGAGCAATGAAACTATTTTTATTGTTTTTTTCTCTCGTTTCCATTACTTGCATAGCCTTGGAAAAAGTAAGGATTTCAGGAAGCTTTCCCACTAATATACAGGGTATTCGTAAATATATATTTTTAAAATGCTATATATATTTTTAAAATGCTTGTCAAAAGGAAGTTCTAGGGATCACAAATAATTATTTAAGGGAGGAGAAAAACAAAAACGCGTTTGAAACCTAACAAATTACTACTGAGGAAGGCAGGAATAAAACCTGTTTAATGGTGAGAAAATTGTAAGGCGAAAATCACTAACACCTCCAAGTTAAAATCAGGTAACCAAACTGTTTTTGTTTTTCATTCCACCTTCTTCGCTAATGATTTGACATATTTTGATAACATTTGTATTTTCTACGTTTAAGTATTGATTTGTGACCTCGCATGCATATACCATCATAGTATTTTACGACTATAAGAACATGGAGTGTTAACAAATAAAGTAGGGTTAATTGAACCCCGATACCACTATTAAACCAGAATATTAAAGAAATAAACTTTAGCTGAGATCAATAATATAAACTTTATTCAAATAACATACAATAAAGAAAGCATACTGTACAAAACTGTTCATGAGCAGATATGTTTTTCAAATATTCGCTTAGCTGAACATTTACAAATATTTTATATTGCACATAGCAGTGTTCTCTTATATAATAGTTTGTGAGCAATACCGGAATTCATCAAATGACTGCATCAAAGTGAATATAATTTTTCATCTGGATGCATACTCATTCTGTTTTGGGCGTGAGCTAGAATAAAGACTATAGCTTTGACTTGCGTTATAGCCCGTATAAGGGATTGAAGGTCTCGAGTAAGGAGTTGTACGAGATTTCATTTGATATAAGTAGTTGTCATAAGTTGGTGTATATGAGCACACATCACTATGATAAGGCTGAGAAATGGGACAAGTTTGTTGATTAGGAACATGGATGTTGCTGCTGAGTGCTCGGTTGAAAATAGACCCAGAAAGCTGATCAACTTCTTCATCTAGAAATAAATATCACAAATGTTAACTATTTCATATCTTTACTGCAAACACACAATCAATTTCCTAACTACTAGATCAAACAACAAATTATTTGCCTCAAGAGAAACCATGAAAAATCGGAGATAGGTCTGTGATGTTTTGGGCATGTTTATTATTATTATTGTGATAGAGCAGGGATCTCTCCCTTAGGGGACCATCAACCAATATGTTTATTTAAATATTTTGGATTATAAGATGTTGCCTTTCTGTCAACATATTCATGATGATTACTGAATATTTTTAAAAGTATTGCTGTTGATACCTTTATTTTTCAAGACGATAACAGCTAACTTCATCCAGCAGAAAGAATGTGTGACTGGCTTTTATGAACGCTCCCACACTTAATTACATCTCGATTAGTCGGAAGAATAACTTGTAAAAATCTCCGGCATACTATGGAAAAGCGTCGAAATTAGTATCCTTTCAATTTGAGGGAAGAAATCCTCAGCAAGAGGTTTAAATAGTATGCAACGTACCGGCAAAATCTTCGGACTCATTCACTTTCTTTGTTTAAGTTGCGTTTGAATGATAATTATGCGGCTGTTCTTTGCTGACTGAACTTCGACTGCAAGAATGTTTGATAACAGATCCTCATAGTTTGATATTATTATAAATTTGTTAAATGAATAAATAAATAAAGCTTTTATATATTTTTATTTGGAACAAGCTCCTTTGATATCTTTTCTGCAAACCTAATTTTGAAATGGATTCAATGGATGTAGAGTTAAATAGAGCAAGACAACTTTTAAAATGTGACACGTTGTCTTTGTTTTTCAGCTAATAAGGGCCTAAGATATGGTCATCATTTTCATGAGACCGTACGAAAAAATGCGGGTTAGTTCCACCGAAAAACCCTCTGTGAAGGCTGGTTTGTCCCAATTTTTTGGTTTGAGTTCACAATTACAAGGAGAGTTGATCTTCGATAGTCGTAAACTCAGAATTGAGTTGGCTGTTTAAAGCCGGTTATCTTATATATTAAAAATATGTTATGAAATATGCGCACAAATTAGCAAAATATTGGGAGGGACTCCATTTTTAAACTAGCTTCTTTTCCCAAAATTAAAAAATAATTTTCTTATTCTAATTTTCTAGTTCGTAAACTAAGTTCATTCATAAATACAGTGAGTGTGTTGCACATTTTTTATCACTACAGATGGTTCTTAAATAGACTTCATTTCATACATCATTATTGAAATTATGACTTTAACCTATTACATGCACAAAAAGTGCATATCTAAAAAAGATAGATAATATTTTTTAGCCTAAGAAACGAGCGAGGTTTCATAGAACGATTGAGACAAAAGTAAACTTTTTTTTTTCTCTAATAATTTGCCGCATCCTACGCTAACATCTGTCGCACAGTTCCGTCTTTTTCTTATATTCTTCACAAAAAATGATAAATATGGGTTGGGAATTTCCAAAGGCATTTTCCTTCTTGATGAATTTATTTATCAAAAAATAAAAACTATTATTGCTGGCTTTTTATATTGAAATGCAAAATGTGCCTATTTTACAGTTCCTGGCCATTTTATTAGACGCACTAAGATTCTATGTAAAATTATAATTATCAGTTGATACTATACAATTGTATTGTTTTTACTCGGATGAAACCGGTTTGCACTTGTTTACGCTCCTGTATCATTATCCTGTATATTAACATTGTAATGCAATAATTTAAAAATAAATACAAATAGGAAGTATATAAAAAAATCTCCTCGATAAAAACCAGTTACATGTTTCTTTAATTATAAAAGTATTGCATATAAACTCGTGCAAATCATATAATTATTAAAAAACTACAGTCTAATAATTTGATCTAACTATTATAATATACTAATATAATGCTTGATATAATAAATATTCTATATTTATATAATATATCGTCTAATTTATCCTATCGTCAAATTGATATTATATATCGTCTAATTTAACCAATTGATACACTAACGTAAACAAGTGCAAACCGGTTTCAGTCACATTACAACAATAAAGCTGTATAGTATCACCTGATAATTAAAATTTTGCATAGAATCTTATAGTGCGTCTAATAAATTGGCCAGGGACTGTATATTCTATTAATATTAAAATATCGGCACTGGGTTTTCTGAAGCAATAATCTTTTATGCTTCCCATTTGTTATTTTTATTGTTTTTTTTTAAAATATATTGTTTTAAAAAATATATTGTTTTTTTAATAAATATAGAATTATATTTAATAATATTCTGAAAACTACTTTATTTTACGCTTGTTTCTTAACTTTTTTCTTCATTTCAGGAATGAATGTTTGTAATGTTAACAATATTTTGAGAATTACCTAAAAAGAAATGTCTTACATTATTAATATCAATAGGTTTTTTAATTGTTTAAGCTTTTAATTTTTGAAAAAGTGATCACATATTAAAAAAAAAATAGCCTTTGATAAAAATGCCCCAACTGGCTACTGACTAGTAACAAAATTTTCTAATTTTGCCCTAAATATAGTCATTGATATTGTGATATATTATTTTGTGAAAGTTTTCATGTTTAAAATCCTTTTCCTTCTAAGCAAGTTAATAAAGTGTTTTTTTTTTCTTCTTCTTTTTTTTTTTTTTTAATAACTATGTGATAAATAAATTTTACTATTGCAATTCGAAAAAGCTTTTTTTTTTACTAAAATGGAGCATCATATTCAATTTATGTAAAATTTGGTGAGTAAATGTTTTGTTTTTCATTTGATTCAATTTTCTTACTTTATAAATAAGTACACACGCTGTTTCAAGTAAATATTGAGATTCATGAATAATAACTAATGCCATATTTTATTTCACCAGTGATGCTCATTGCATTCTACACATGATTTTATTTGTTATTCAATAGTTTAAAAAGAAAAGATTATTACTGTTATAAAAAAAGAAAATTCTCTACTTTATTTTTGAAGATTATCCTTAACTATACTCATTATTGCTTTTTAATTCAAGCTATTTAATTTTTAGAAATGCTTCGTTATTAAACGGCAGCTAAATTTTATTTCCTCTCATTTTTCGAACAATTATTTGTCTATCACAATGATTTTTGAATCCTTTGTAAACATAGCTCAAATTTAAACCCCTCTTGTAAGCGTCCTTCCTCACCCTTGGTGGCTACGTAACATTTAAATAACAATGAAAACGAAAGTTAATGAGACGAAAGGTTAAAATGATTAATAACAAAGAAAGGTATAAATACGTAAAAGGGAAGTGAGGAAAATGAGATTATTTGAATAAAAAAAATTACTAATTATAAAAATAAAAAAATTACTGTTGGCAATTAGCAAAATTTACTCAAACTTTGCTTATAATCTCTGAATAATAGCGTGTTTTCCGATGATGAGGAAATAAGCAACAGTAACCAGTTTCTAAAAAAAGCGAATTTTGATTAAGTCTAAAACGGCAGAGCAATAAAGCAAATCTCAATCTAAATTTCAAAGCAAATTTTAATCTGTGCCAGTTTAAAATTACTATCTTCTTCGTAAAACTAGTCCCCTCCCTTTTCAAACAGTGGTATTAAATAGTGATTTTTTTATTGTTATTATTACTATTATTATTTAGAGCAATGGAATCGAATTGAAAAAATGATAAATAAATAAAGCTGAGTATGCAGCTTTATATTGCGAAGAAGAAAAATAGACATATCGTTCTGTTTTAGATAAGCAGACTCTTTTCCTCCAATGCTTTTAAAGAAAGGAAACAAATCCTTAGTAAGTATGGTAGCTGGTATTGTAAGAATTTGGCTTTTATTGTTATTATTATTATTTCGAGCAATAAAATCGAATTGAAAAAAATAAGAAAGAAATAAAGTAGAGCATGCAGCTTTACATTGCTAAAAAAAAACGTAATGTTTTGGCTTAGAAAAACATAATCTTTTCCTCCAATGATTTTAAAGGAAGGGAACAAATCCTTAGCAAGTGTGGTAGCTGGTATTGTAAGAATTTGGCTTTTTATACGTGAATTATGGTGTTTCTCTTTAGTTTGACAGAATATGAATTACCCTTATGCCAGAAGATCAAAAAAGAAGAACTTGTTCATTAAGCGCCTAGAATTCTCTTGACATCTCTAGATGTCGCTAATGGGGCTTCACCTTGCGAACATTCATTAGATTGCGGTATGCGTGAACATTTGGTTGACTTGTGACGTGATGTATTGTGTCGTGTGGACTTAATGCTGGATCAGGGTAAACTTTTATTCCTCAGGGGGGTACCAAGGGGGCAAGTCACCATAGCTGTTATTAGAGGGGGGCTCTTTTTCTTAAATATTAAATACGATTTTGTACTTTAAAACTGTAGATTAGATTTGGATTATTCAGGAAGGTATTTCTTATAATTTGGGGCGTGGGAAGTGGTGTTGCTTTTAAAATCATTTTTGACCGGGGATATTTTTACATCCAAATTTATTACATAATCATTAAATTACGTAAAATTACAGAAGCACACATTCAACTAGCGGTTTTGTCAGAGTGGAACGGGAATCTTTTTTAATAGAAAATAAATTTTAAGATCGTTTTTTTTTCCTTTTTTATTCGGGACTGCTTTTAAGCAACACTATTAAAACTTAAACTCAGTATTTACATATTAAGAGAAGCACGTTTATAATCAACTTGAACTAAAACATTAGCTTTGATTTATTTTTAAGGTGTTTAATACTGTTTTTAGATGGTTATAATTTTGATAATTTTCATTAAATCCTAATTATATCCGAAAAGATATATGAGTTGTCAAAGAAATCTAAGTTTTCCCGTGCAGCAAATCCTTATTTCTTGTAACTGTCAATCACGTGGTAGGATCCAGTTTTCCCTTATTCATTTCCATATTGTTTTGGTTCTCACTAGCATAAAATTCATAAAAGTATTGTTTTTCTATAAATATTTTTGCATCCCTAATTTAATGTAATTTTCCTGTACCGCTATTATTACGCCTTTAATTCAAGAGTTTAAAACTAAGATAATTGCTTTTTTATTATTTTTTTTATTATTATTATTGTAATGTAATTCTGCGCTACATTTTAAAATAAAGTTATGTAGATAGGTGGTTGTAAGCAATGTTAATAAAGTTTGTCTTAAAGAAACAATAGGATTTCACTGAAAATCAATTTCTACCCCTTCATATTTTCATTTCCACATTACGAAGTTTATTATTATTATTGTAATGTAATTCCTCGCTACATTTTAAAATAAAGTTATGTAGATAGTTTTAATACGTTTATTTCATACTCTTACTAGGGGATCAAGCACTTGTTCATTACCGCTCACCAATCACGATGATTGGTTCGCGTTAATTGCTGTTTCTTGGCATAAAACAGTTTTTTCTACCTATGTTAAAATTCTTCACTTAAAATATATGTACTATAAGGAATTCTGTTTGTTTACTCTTGTGCCCCCCCCCCTAACTTTACAGTCCAACATTCATTCCTTTAAATTAAATGTTTATTTTGAGTCAAATTTGATTGGTAAATAGTATGAAAGATCAGGAGAGCTCTTAGTGACCTCTCCTGAGTCCGGTTTTTGTGTTTTTAGTTACAATGTCAAATTTTCGACTTCAGTGGAATTCCGAGTAATTATAAATAATTAATAAAAATAAAACTCCTAAAAGTTAAATACCTTTTTCAACTTTGCCGTATGTTGGAGACTGGTTTACACTGAGCAATTGTAAAGAGCTTGGTCTGTGTTGATTTCTCGCCCTTTGTTGTGGAGGTACGTGGGCTAACATTTCTACTACATTAGGAGGCAAAGACCTATGAAATAATAATAATCTCATTAGTTCAATAATATTTTAGAGGCAAAAGTTTCATATAGGATTAATCGGAATTAATAAGGCACTCAAAATAATGTGGGTTATGCGAGACTTGGTGCTCTGTAGTCACCGTTCTTAATATGTGATTTTAGAATTATTGTAAAATGAAGTGAAAATGCACATTAGGGATCGCAAATCAGTGTATAAGCAATGAAAAAATGAAAATTAAAAAAAAATATTAAAGCTTGATGAATCATTACCGAGTGAAGCCAGATTTAAAATATCAAAATCTGTTTGGTTAACTAAGTAAATTGAAGGGAGATAAAAGGCGATTCTTAAAAACTCCTTCAAGTTTCGCACTGCAATCAATTTAATTTTTATGCTTTTAATCCCGCTTTTCGTCATTATTATTACATAGATATTGATATTATATTATATAGATATTGCTATTATATAGAATTATTATTATATAGATATTGTCCATACTTTTTGACAAGGATTATAAAATATAAGTTAAGGGTGTGACTACAATACACCTTATATGGGGTTACGTAAATATACCGCCGTTTGTTACATACGACCGTCCACGGAATAAAAGCTGAATCTTTCTTATTTGAATGAATATTGCTATATACTTTTAGGACTACGTTCTTAAATGTGTATGCTGCATATTGCAGAAATAGGCAGGTAAGAACTGTTATAAAATTCTTCAAATGATTTCCCCTTGCAAGGAGCTTGCTCTAAAAAAAAGGTAGTGTGACATAAGTCTAAACCAAAATTGGTCTATCAAAGTAAAAAGAAATTCTTATGAAATCTGTATTGCTGTAAGAACAATCTAATTTCGATTAACTACTTTAAAGGATTGTTTATTCTGAAATGAAACATTGGGAACTTTAATCAGGAGCTGACATGTCAAAACATTATGTGATGGCATTAGAAATTTCTTTTATTTCATCACAATATTTTGGGAAAGTATTTAATAGCAACAGTAGATGTTTATGGCATTATAGATTTCTGTTTTAAGATCATCTTCAAAAATGCAGAGTTGGGATAATCCAAGGCGCCTAGCTTGTCATGCGAATGATGATGAATCGTAGCGTACGTCACAGGCAAAAACAAAGACCGCCCCCTCGTTTATCTTGTCCTAAATCATGACACTTGATTTTTTTTGTTTGTAATTGGAAATAAAACAGCATTTTTATAATTTATTATTTTTTTAAGGACCGGAATATTTTTAAAATTGTTACAAATTCTATAGTTGTAAGCCTGATTATTAGCAATTTGATAAAAAAAAAGTTATAAAACAAGAAATTTTTTTTAAACATTAAAACAATAATAATGTTTTGCATCTTTAATAATATAATTTTACATCATTTATATAAAATCATTTAATCATATATGACAGTTATTAATCCTTTTAAATGTAACAAAAATAGGTAAATGGTTTAAGAAGATGCAACAATTACCAAAAAAATGAAAGAATAAATAAAATAACCATTTATTTATATAACCATTAGCCTACTCATTTTGTATTTATATTTTTTGACATATTTTAAAGGATTAATAGAAACACTTTTCAATGAAACAAATTGCTCCAGTGGTTTGGTGCAAATGGAACTATACTTATTTCACCAAACTTTACAGTCTTACTACATTTTTCAGTGTTTTGTTATCATTTACATGACTTAAAATTTTATTCATCCTTTTTTTCTTCATTTTTTAACAATTTTTAAGTAAGTCTCTCGGGATATATTACTCCAAAAGAAAATTGTGCTGGTCTATTTGAAACTAAAATTTTACACACTTATATTTCGAGAAGAGAATGATGTAAAGCACAGCATTTCTTAAACTGACGATCGAGATCACAACTTGTATTGCAAAAAATAAATAAATAAAAAAAAAAAAAAAAAAATTATAAAAAAAAACGGGACTTCGCATTGAAGAAAATCTGAGAAATAAAATCGATAGCACTAGATTTAGCAGTTGGTTAAATTTCTCCGTTTCCCATTTAGTCTTAAAAATTTATGTTTTTATCGAAAGCTTTCAATTTTTACACAAATTGTCCGTATAATTATGACATACTGACTTATATAACACATATAATTATAATTTTCCTCACCAAAAAATTTTTCTTTGCAAAACAATCTGGCAACTTCTTTGGGAAATTTAACTGTGAGACCATTTAAAAAAAAAAAAATTTTTTTTTCCTTTCTACACAATTGAATTTTTTTTTAATACTGTGAATTAAAATTAAATTTTCTTATCTTGGAAGCTTTGAGACTGATCTAATATTTAAATGTAAACTTTATTAGGAATAAAGGAATTATATTAAAAGTTAGGACTAAAACATTTGAATCTGATAGCATTTCCCTTTGTCACGTAGTTTCAAATCGAATCATAGGCGTCTTTATAATTTAGAGCTACCAATAAGGTGCTTCGGCGCATTCTGGCATACGTTTAATAACATGGAAATTTTTCAAATAAAAAGAGTGCCAAAAAGAAAATTTTAAGAATTCCCGATCTGCTCCACCCTTGAAAAATGTTTTACTATTCTTTTAACTAAAAAGTGTTATCTGAGTACAGTTAATTTACACTACCCTGATATCATTTACTCCTTTTCACAACCTTCCAATGAGACATTTACATTTCTATTGAAAAAAAAAAAAAAAAATTTGAGGAAACATTTTACTTTACCATTGGAAGAAAATAACTTTTTAATAAGAACTACCGTCTAGCAAAGACAAACAGAAGGTTTGATCTTTTAGTCACCATCTGGCAACAAAAGATGATATTCTCCAGATGGAAATAATATTTGGAGACTTCAAAAAAAAAGATTTTGTTTGAAACGAAAACAAATTACATTTTTATTCTATGGAATTATTTGCCATGTTTTCTTCCTTTTGTTCAATTTTTTTTATATTTCTATCTCAGGAAAATGATTTTTTTCATACTATTTAAGTATTTTTTTCTTTTCTCTTCCTTTCTTTATTTTACTTTTTTTTTAAACTATGTTATATTAACTTAAACTCACCTACGTCAACTAAAATATCTTCCGTTTAAAATAATGGATTTTTTGTCCTATCATTTAAAATAATACTATTATTAATAATAATAATAATCATGACTGAAGAGGAGAAGGTACAAAATCATGCTAGATTATATTTACGAACTAGTTAATATGTGTTCGGCTGACCACCTAACAGGAACATATGCTCCTACACCCCAGAGCCCAAGGGCAAGAAAACTGAAATGGGCACAGTAGGCCTTGGCCCTCTATGTGTTGTCGCGACCGCGCCACTGAGTTTAGTTTAGTTAATATGTAATGTAACGTTTAGAAGTTTTAGACAGTTGTTCTTGATGTTATGGAAGTACTATATTTTGCCGAAGAATATATTAAGTAATTGAATTATCAGTGACGTTTATATCAAGCGATTTCTGTTGAATTTTAATAATCACACATTTTCAGGTACCAAAACTTTATCAGGTAAAGTTATATAACTATCTAATTGATGACGTTTTGCTGTTATCATATCAACTACACAATAGTAAGTAACATTTTGTTCATCTTGAACAATAAATAACTGTAATTGATAACTATTACTTTTTAAATAAATTCTAAGCACACTATTGTATACTTGCAATGCTTTCACCCATGTAATGTCATTTTATTACCGGTGTTAAACAGCAGACCTACTTTTGAGTTTACAGATTTTGTGTTTACAGATAAGTTCAACTTCGTAGCTTTGCATTATTTTCCTCCATCTTGAAGACAAGGGAATTCTTGGTTCAAGCACCGGGACGAAAAAAACAAGCCTTCGAGAGGGACTTTTTTTTTATCGAGCTTATTTGCATTTGTGTTACACCCAGAGGAAAACCACGAAGAACTGCCACAAATTGCCCGATGGCAACAGAATTCTAGCCCATGATCGGCCAACCAATGAGGAAACTAAACGTCTGTGCCGTGGGCGATGCGAAACAACCAGCCGTTGTTACAATTTTAACCAAGGTCACCTCATTCGCTGACAAGCGGTCTATCTCTTGAGCCATCGCAGTTCACGCTCCCGTATTTGTCTATACTAAGATTTGTAACAACGCATGGATTTATAGCAAGGGTCAGTTATTAAATGTACCACATTTTTTTTTTTCCTCGTTAAAATGCTTCCCTTCTTTCCTTTGTCACAAGGTGTCACATGTCTCGCTATAATACATAAATATAAGCTGGCAGCACAAAAACAAAACACTTATGAATGACAAATCATATTTCATATTTTGTTTTTAAATTGTTTTCAAAAAGTTAATATGAACAATGGCCTTATTTGAATATTGATAAGTTTTATTAAAAAAACTGGAATTACCCTTACTTTCATGTTTATACAAGTCATTTATATATTATTATTATACCAGTATGCCCCCAGCTATTTCTACTCCTAAACTAATTGCACAACTAATCCGACAATATAGAAAAAAAAGAAGAAAAAAACATTTCTATACACTTGCATTTACATACACTTTAAGGCTCTGTATTTGAAAATGAACAAAGATGGAGTTTGCTCATTATTCACACACACACACACACACAAATAGGGCATCCAGTTATACTTTTCTATTCTTGATTGGAAATGGGGTTAGGTTAGATTTACATATTAACATCTTGGAAACTATAATCAAAATCAAACATGAAGCACATTTTGATGTAACTGGTGGTAGATAAAATTAAAATACTAACATATTGAAAATAATCAGCAAAATCAATTATGTAGCACATTTTTATGTATACTATTTTCCATATACCAATATTTAATTAAAAGTAAGATATTAAATTACAGTCATCAGGCCTTATCACTTACCAGTCTTCTGGATCACAATCTCGAAAACCTTTAGCGAAGGGATTGCTAGCGATTTTCAATTGTGTTATCTGTAATAAAACCATGAAATTAGTCTTACTCTTCAACTTTTATATCATAATTACTGTGAGAAAAAAAAATTTTAAGCATTTTTTTAACTTCATTCTGTAAATTACGTAATACTTCAATAAATTTTAATGGGTGGAATACTAAAAATTTCGAATCTATTATTCAGGCTTTGTTTTCATGGTTAATGACGATGAAAAATGACGACCTCTGACGACGATGAAGTCCTCTGACCAAAAAACATTATTGTGTTGACATAATCACTTAGGGCATCAACATCCTACGAAATTCGTATGGAATACGAGTGGAATTAGTACGGAATTAAATTTTACACAAAAAGTTTATAATCAATTTTTACTATTTTTAATTAATATTTTACTATTTTATTAATTAATTTTCAATTAATTTTTACACAAAAAGTATTCCATAAGATTTTTAATGGATATTTTACGATTTTAATAATTAATTTTTAATTAATTTTTACACAAAAAGTATTCCATACGAAATTCGTATGGAATACTTTTTGCGTAAAAAACAGCTTGTATTGTGGGAAAGCAACAGGGTTAAATGCTAAAAAGCTCTTCATCAGACGAGCAGTAATGTTGTTTATCATTATGATGAAGGAAAAAAAAGAATTATTTCTGAAGTCATGCATTATTATATAATAGGAGTGTATAATAAGTATATAATAATATATAATTTGTATGAGATTTTTACAAGATATAATACTTTTTATGTTAAGCATCTGAACAAGTTTTAACATTTTTTTCCCCTACATAAACCATTTTCAAATAGAATAATACAACGAGAAACTCAGTTGTTCTCTTTGAGACTCAATTTATGGTACAATTAACTCATACTTTATAACTTCTAGTTTTTTCAATGCGCGATGCACATTAATAAGATGAACATTTAATAGAATAAAAAATGGTAAAAAAAAAACTAAATAGTTTCAAAATATATAATTTTGCAATATTTTGTGTAAATGAGTGAAAATAATGTATATTTGATGGGATTTATGCCATATTTTTTTGTAGTCTGAAACATAAAATCTAGCTTTAATGTTAGAATGTTTTATTATGATAATCGATGAAATGCGCGTTCTACTTGGGGTTATAATTAGATTTCATTTGAAACAAACTGAGAAAGCATATTCATCGTTCACATAACCACAGTTTAAGAATCTCTGATTTAAGGCCTTGTGACAAAGACGTGTCTAGGTAGGCGGAAAGAAGCGCACCGGAAAAAAGCACCCGGAAAAAGAGCACCGGAAAAAAGGACTCAGAAAAAAAGCACCGGAAAAAAGCGCTAAAAAGAAAAATACCATCAAATCACTCCTTAGAATATATGATTACAAAATTAAGATAAATTTTATTAATTTTGTTTAAGTATAGAATTTCTTTACACTCTTTTTCCATATATTCAATTAATGCTTGTACTATGGAAACTAATCTTTTAACACATTCTAAAAAAACATTATTCAAAATAATTAGCTGAGAAATTTTGTTTCTTTTATTGTAATTTGAAAATGGATATTTCTGAAATGCTATTATTACTTCTCAACTGATATTTAATACTATTAATTTTCAAAGTGTAGCTTATAAAATAAAAGCTAAATTCGATTTAAATAATAATTTTAAAAAATCTTAAAATTAATTTGTCATTGAAACAATTTTTTTTTACTTAGATGGAATAAAGTTCTGTTAATTATAAATTAATGCTCATTACGCATTAATTTAATAAGTAATGGAATTATTTCTTCAGACTGTATTTTTAGGATAAGATCAGTTCCATTTTGATTATACTTTCTCCTTTCAAAAGCAAAAATAGTTTAAATAACCAATTTTATTGCTTGCTCCCACTTACCCCATTACCAATTTAAGATCAAAAATCTAAAAATATGCCTAAATTGATCGTAAGGTCATTAAACAGCTGTATATTTTTATTAAAATTCTTCACATCAAAACTAAATGATTCTGCTTTTTTTTTATTCATTTTTTTGTGGTGTTACATGGATTCTTTTCTGGTCCATTTTATCGGGTTTTTTTTTTTTTTCGGGTTTTTTTTCCCCTAGTGATATGTATTAATAGCACAGACATGCACACTCAATAAGACATATAGTTGTTTAATTAATTATCTAAAACACAACAACCAGGGGCCGGAGTAAATCTATTTCGTAAGCTATCTCGAAATATTTCTTTGTATTTTTTTGCTGATATGTTGGGCATATAAAAGAAAAGGACGACACTGAACACATTCCTTTCGAGTATATCAAGGTGTATGATTTATTACGAAGCTGTAGCACTATTAAATGGCTCTTTAACTTGGCAGGGTGGTAAACCATATCCCATTAATACACTGATGGAAGGTTCAGAATGCGATAACCACCCAGAAAGCGATATATCCTATCCAAATGCGAGAACATAAACAAATGTGACTCACGCGATGGTATAAACAAAGTGTGCAGCACCCTGTGCTCTGGTATTTGCCAAGACGACCCTTCCAAATCTCCGGAGAGAGACCCAAAAGAAGGCCCTGTGTAACTGATTTATTGGATGGGCTGGAAGAAAAAAGGGATCGTGATGTGGGGAAGAGTTTGGAGTGGAAGGTGTCAAATATCACGGATAGCATTCCATACACAAAAGTTTCAAACTCAACGCATAGGGTGGTCTTCTACAGTGTCCTGTCAGTGTCACTTTGATACTTTCTGCTTTTTTCTCCATTCCCTCGTCCCTCGTTGTTTTTTTGTGGGAGTGACTCGTTTTTCTTCAGTAACCATTATTTTGTTATTTTTTTAAGGACTGTTCGCTCATCCGTTTTGTATTGAGTAATATTTTCTTTATAAAGTATTCTCTACTTATGTGATGTGTAACAAGTAGCTTTTTGAAATAGCAATTTGTTTTTGTGGTTATAAATGACTATTTAATTAAACTTTTGAGCTGGGTTAGGATGTTAATGCATATTTTTGCATACCTAGTTTTTTCTTCCTTATACAGCTTTTGTAATTGTAGGCTTTTTTGGTCATTTTTTTTAACATTTTAGATCCTCCCTTTTTATGAATCTCAAATTATATATTTTTATTTTAAGCTCATTTTTGTCCCAAATAATTTTTTTCTTTATAATTTAGTATAAATTTTGCACTAATTCTTGACATTTTAAATATCTTTCAAGTACAAATGTTGATGTTGAACATAGTTTTTCATGACATTAAAATTTCATGAATTTATATTTCATGAATTTTATATGTTGCAAAAGATTGCCTTTGGACAATAGGCAATCTTTTAATTTGGAGAAAGTTAAAAAATATTTGATGATACAACGCAATTCTGATATCCTTGAAAAATAAAAATTGATAAATTTTTATTTATTTACATTTTACTTTATTGATATATAATTTTTTGCAATTGTTATCTTATATTTTATTAAGTTTTTGAATACAATTTACAATTAATCTTTTTTTTTTAATAAAAAAGGGTAATACCCAGTTTTTGTACATTTTTAAAGGAATTGTTTTTTCATTTTAAGGGCCTTTTTTGATACCTTTTAGGGGATTTTTTCTAGATTTTTAAAGGCATTTTTTTTTAAGAATTATGTCAATAACATCCTATCTCTGCTAATGAAAGAAAGAAATTTCCCTACTTTCATATTGCTACAGTCACGTGACACAAATAGAATTCAATATGGGTGACAAATAGAATTAGTTTTATCAACTTCTAGTCTAAGACTGAAACTTGTATTCTAAGACTATAAAGATAAAACTGATTACTAAATTGTAAATAATAAGTTGCTTAGTGAAATGTAGTAATTAAATAAAAGTTTACCCTATGATTTTGATAAGCGGTGACTGCTGTGAATTTTGTTTCTGCAAAAACGAATGTTTTGAAATTTTGTGTTTGACTGGCATCTTCCCCTTTTGGATTGACATATACAACATGAAACCTAGGTTGATATCGATGCATGGAATTTAAAATAATCTAAAAAATAAAAGAAATAACATTTATTAGAAAATTTTGACTTGTGTTTAGCAAATTTTATATAAAACAAAAGAGATTAGAAAACATCGATGTTACTCATTATAAAGAAATACATAATATCTCGAAATAGGTACAAGAAATTTTGCTTTCTATTCCTGTAAGAAAAAATAATTAAAAAAGGGAGTGGAGGCTGTAAGTCAAACAGCTTCTATATTCCCTTAATACGATTTTTTATTTTTAATTATAATTGTTTGTACAAAATTAGAATTATTATATATTTTTTTTTTTTGAATTTAAAGGCTTAAACTTTTCATGATAAAGAATAAATAATGATAGAGGAAAGTTAGCCGAACCTGGTCTTTTAGTTTGCTACTTTTTTCTTAAGCAGATGTAGATAAAATTACTTAATTTGATTAGTTTAATTTGAATGAATAAGTAGTCCTCTAGCTCCAAAAACAAATACTTTTTAATGTTAAAAACTATATTGTAGAAGGTATATTACGCTGTATTACAAAAGCATACATTTGCATTTCAGATACATAGCACTACTTTACAGGCCATAGTTTAAAATAAATTTTTTAACGTTAACCAATTGTGCCCATAATAATAATAAAAATTAGTCATAAACTTAATTTGTGTAAATTGAGGTTGTATAAATATAAACGTATTTATTCTGATAATTTTAAGCCATTTTATTTTAATCCAACTGTGTGATGTTAAACTTATTGCTTCCTGTTCCTTATCATAAACTGTCTCAATTTCACGAATCTGCAAAGTACAAATAAATACTTTTTTTTACTATTTAGAATTGTAATCTAAGACAATGCAAATAGGTAATTTTTTATTTATTTTTTTAATAATATTACCTTTCCTTTTAATAATGTTACCTATAAAAAAATACTTAATAAACTGAAAATACAAAATAAACTAAAAATACTTAATAATCTAAATAAACTATTCAACATCCGATTTCTTTTAAAACTTGTCAATTTAAACTGAATTTATTTTGCTTCATCTTTTACTAATTATAAAGAGTATTTTTAAAAACAAACTTCAAAGCCACCGTTCATACGTTACGTAAGAAGAAAGATGGTTGTGATTTGCATATTTTTGTTAACACGGGAAGAGAAGGGTTGTAAACAATGCTAACATAAGACCTTATAATTCCATTATTTTCAAAATTTTCTTAAAAAGCAAAATTAAAAATTTAACAAAAAAGTTACACGTGGAAAAATTTCGAATTTCAAATATATGTTGAATTCGGGGGTGAAAAAATGTAAGGAAATTTTTTTATTATTATTATTATTTTTTTTTTTTTTTTCTTGAGTTTTGAATTTTGTTGAATTTTGAATTTTGTTTTGAACACAGAAAGAAAACATAATAGATTCCTAAAGAATATTCTAATCAAAATCTTTAATAATACATTAAAACGTAAATTTTATTGTATGCAAAAGTTGCATAGTTTATTTGAATTTCATGCTAAAATTTGATAATAATGTTTTTAAAATTTGTTGATAATTTGATGAACGTTGAAGTTTAAACAAAAGCCAGAGGGAATGTTACAACATTCTTACGAAAGCATAGGAGAGGGTTAGAGATTTGCTTATTTTTGTAGACAAGGGCTTAGGGAGAATCCAAGATTGTCAAAAATATGCTTACGTAATATTTGTACATTTTCAAAGGAAAATACATGAGTATGTAAATTCAAAGTAAGTATGCATGCAAAAGATGAAAGATATAAGTTGAAGAAGTTACTAACATGTCCGTTGTCATCCATTTGATTATTCGTGAGCTTGAGTTTGTCAAATGAGATCACTTGTTTCATCCACTGAGTACCTTTGGCTGGTGAATCTGGGTGAAGGTGCATTCTTGGTGGCATGTTTGGATCTGCTTTCCCCGCAACGACCCAGCTAGAACTGGTTGAAAAAAATATTAAAGATTATATTTATCCACAATATTTATCAATAATATACTTATTACGAGTTCAAAAATGATGCATGTATAGGCATTTTCAAGTAGATCTTGTTCTCGTATGGTGTACTAAAATTATGTCTGAAGTTAAAAAAAACAACAACAAAAAACCGGAAAGATATGAGCTTAAAGAGAAACTTGAAGTTATGGAAGCATAGAATTTAAATCTTCCGTTATTATCATTCTATTACTGATAACTTCAAAACTATTTGTATCAAGTTAAGATATAAATTTTATGTTAAAACTTATCCTTAGTGGTATGTTTGTTTCTCCGCAACGACCCAGCTAGAACTAGTTGGAAAAAAATATTAAAGATTATATTTTCCCACAATATTCATCTATATACTTATTACGAGTTTGAAAATGATGCATGTGTAGGCATTTTCAAGCAGGTCTTGTTCTCGTAATGGTGCATGAAATTATGTCTGAAGTTAAGAAAAAACAGAAAGAAATGAGCTTAAAGAGGAAGTTGAAGTTATAGAAACATAGAATTTAAAGCTTACGTCATTATCATTCTATTGTTGATAATTTTAAAACCATTTATATCGAGTAAAGATATACATTTTATGTTAAAACTTATCCTTAGTAGTATGTTTGGATCTGCTTTCCCTGCTACGACCCAGATAGAATTAGTTGGAAAAAAATATTAAAGATTATGTTTTCTTACAATATTCATCCATAACATACGTACTAAATTGCGATAGTAAACAGTGAGTGCGTACTTTGGAAAACTCATGAAAAAACTCATTAAACTCATTAATTTCGCCGCGAGCATAGTTACACTGTAAAAAATTCCGGCCCAAATTACGGTATAAAGTACTGACTCTTTGAGTGCATCATCCGTAAAATCCATTTTACTGTATAATTCATTTTACTGTAAAAACCATTTTTACCGTAAAATATTATACCGTAATTTTTTCAGTAATTATTTACTGATAGTGATATAGTGATTTTACGGTAATCATTACAATAAAAATTTCGGTATGCCAGAATTTTTGTTCCGTATCACGTTTCTGCAAAAATTACGGTAAAATTAACTTCTGTTCTATAAAATTAACTCGAATTCTATAAAATATTCTATAATATATTCTATAAAATTAATCAACTAATTTGTATCGTGACTTAATCCGGTACTTTTTACTTTCCCGCCAGTATTACATCGCTCCGAACAAAAACGAAATTACGTTGGCGATGCTGTTTTATTTAAGCCGAATTAGATTCAGATACAAAAAGCAAAAGCGTCACTATGGTGCCTCAGGGTCATAGAATCCGTACTTAATAGCCTAAAGGGTAAACATTTTAACATATTAACTGACTTAACTAATGAAGAAAAAAAATAATAATTCGAAGTAACCAACAAATAAAAATAATAATAAATACCTGTGAAATGCGTATCGATACCTCTTGTCATCTACAGGCACGAAGTCCATCATCAATATATAATCTGCCATGGGGTCCATACCATACAGTTTAACTTGAAATGTTGGAAACATTCGCCTGAAAAAAGCGTTCGACATTAATATTTAATCAACATTAATAATAATATATAATTATGAATTTGCAACTTAAAATTATAAACAATTTATGATTTAGAAAGAAAAATTTATATAAATCCATAAATTTCTCAATCACATCATGTTTTACAACATTTCGTACAAGCTGAGTACTCGTTCTTTGTCCGGAGTAAAAAAATGTAAATAATTAAAGAAATGGTATAAATTATCGCTTTTCAATCATGCACTAATCTGAAAGACATGTGAGGAACTGAGTGGAGGAAGCGGGCTAGTGACATTTTCAATGTGGCGACAATCAGAATAAAAAGAAATAAAAGTGGTATTTGAACTTTTAAATTTAATATTTAGGTATATTTGAAGGAGAAGATATTAATTATTTGCCTTGTTTTATTAACCTAGTTTGAAATAATCATGCAGGCAAACTATAAACTAATGTGGATTAGTTATGTTAAAATTACATTGAAACAAAAACAATCCAGGTATATTAAACATACCCATATTAATGCGACCATATTATGTCATTTCTCCTATTTAATAAATGCCCCGCGAAACGTCACTTACCTGCTTCATCAACTAAATTAGCTATTCAACTTCTTATATCAACATAACTATAATTTTTTTAAAAAAAAGTTTGTTTTTTAAGTTATTATATTTCTTAAAGTTATTTGTTGCTTTTCCTGGATAATTTTCATTAATAGATTAAGCAAAACTTAGTTTCAGACGCCCAATTCATACTCATCATCATCGATAAAAAAAAATAAAAAAAAAAGAAAAAGCTAGCAATACTAACTTTCCCAAAAATAAAAAGATGCAACTTATAGCTGCCAACAAATGATAGCCAGAATTTACCTCGAAAAAGCAATTTTTCCGATGAATTGACACTTTAGCACAATACTTTCCTTTATACCAACAGCGTTTTAATTTATATTTGCGTTTGTAGAAAAATAATCCAAATCATAACTATAAACAAAAGTAAACACTTAGTGTCAAATAGTTTCAAAAACACTGATTCCATGACGTCGCAACAGTTGGTATTTTCATTGATTTGATCTATGATTACCAACATAAATAATTATTAAAAAACACGCAATGAATTCTCGATAAATGGTCGTTTTTTTTTTTTATCAAACATAGCTGTAAGCTAGAAAGAATTAAGTAGAATTAAGTAATTGGATACTTGTATTACAAGAAGAAGAATACTGCGGATACCCACACATATGACCTATGACTTCAACGCCAGCTGATCGTTTTATTTTATTTTTTAATAACCGTCGTTGAACAGCCGACCCAATTCTGGGTTTATGACTACTCATGTTCAAATCCGTAGTCTTGTAATTTTGAACCCATCCAGAAGACAAAGGAGTTCCTGGATCAGTACTTCCAGAGGTCTGATTTGCTATGGGAACATGATCGACAAATTTAACGTGCATCAGTCACCATTTACTACACGGGGAGTCTTTGGCCGGCGGGGATCGAACCCACGACCTCTTGGACATTGGCCCAGTGCCCAACCACGCAGGCTATCCCCCTCCCCCAAGCTGATCGTTTATAAGTAAAATGGAAAGTTAAAGCTAAGCTAAGTTTCTCCTCATACGTTAGAAATTTAATTAACTTGTAGTTACTTAAATACAGTGCCGTATCACACATCGAATTTATTGAAATATAATTCTTTCTCTTCTACGTCTTTCACTTAACTTAGATGTATTATTTGCTTATGTATTTCCTTCTAGCCGTGATACATTTTTGTTTTGTGTACCTGGTAACTTCGATGTACAATTATTTGTTTATGTTCGACATGGCTTTATGCCTGTCTTTGATTTAAGTAAGAAACATATGGTAAAAGAATTGAAATCTTTGTGTAAGAATATGGAATGTATCATTTAAGAGAACTGATGCTTGACAGACTTGGTTTACTCAAAATAGAATGGTAAGAACAGTTGCTAACGTAAACAAAAGCCACGTTTCAACAACCAATCAGGATCAAGATACCCATACTACGTCACTTGCAGGTATCCTATTGAAAACAGTATCTTCTGCAATTTGTTTGCAACGATGCGCAAGAGCAGTGCTAATTCTGAGGAGAAATTTTTTTTCCCTTATTCCTCTTTTATCCCCCTATTAGTATCCCCCTTTTGTGTATTTATTTCCTCACATCTATGTGTATTTTTGAAAAATTTGGCGCTTACTTTGTAATCCGAATTCCTCATTTCCCAAAATTATAAATAATTGGACAAATGTCCTCCAAAGAAGTTAACTATAAATATGCTTTTAACGTAGTATTGTTTTGAGTAAATAAATCCTTCTTAAAAATTTTGAGTACTTATTTCTTAACACGTATGGGTATTTTTGAAAAAATTGACGATGTCTTTGTAATCTGGAAAAAGTTTCAATTAATTTTCTCATTTCAAAAATTTTTTAAAAATTCGCAAAATAAAACTTATGTTGACTACATACATGCTCTTCACATAGCATGGTTCGGACTAAACAAATGCTTCTTAAAAATTTTGAGTATTTGTTTCTTTACAACTACGGGTATTTTTGAAAAATTTGACACTTACTTTTCATCTGAAAAAAGTTGCAAATGAATTTCTCATTCATTGCAAAATATTCACAAAGTGTCCTTCAATATGTAATCACTAAATATGCTCATACCGTTAATAAACAAATCCTTCATAAAAATGTTGAGTACTTATTTCTTGAAACATATTGGTATTTTTGAAAACAGTGACGCTCACTTTGAAACTTCCAGAATATAGTAAAATTTACCATGTTTTTGCCTCTATGGGTACACCAAAAAGCTCGGTAGTTTTTAACGAAGTGCTTCTATTAAGATTTTGGTAAGGTTAACAATAAAACATCGTTTTGTAATGTGTGATAAAATTTGGTAATTTTGTCATGATACCTTAGAACATGGCATAAGAACCCTTTATTTCGGTTGAATTAGCTTTTCAGTTTTGTAGTTTTCACTAAATGGGCATTGAAGGGATAAATTACTAAATGAAAGGTTTAACTACCGTCAAAAATATACAAATGTATGTTTCAGTTTTATTAACCAGAATTGTCATTATACAGAATGGTTATTTTACCAGAATTGTTTTTCTCCCTGTCAATACCAGGAAAAAGGCTTTATATAAGGCTTGCTTGCGAGATTTTATAAATATCTAAATACTTTTTTTTTTAATAGGCTGTGTTTAAAATTAATTTCATAAAGGGCTAATTTTTTGAATAAATAAAAAATCTATTGCTCTATACTTATTTCTTAAAGTTCCTTTCCGCTTATGTATGACAAAATAACTTATAAAATGGTTTGCTGTTTAAAAAAAAATACATATTACGTTCATTTTGGCTGTATAAATCGAAAAGACACAGTAAAATAGTTTGAAATTTAAAAATAAAAATAATTTGCGATATAGAATTTTTTTAAAGGAATTAATATGAATCCATAAGTTTCCAAGTCATATATTTTCAACAACATTTTGTACATTAAAATTGAATGTATTGGGATCTACAATAAATTAAGCTGTAATAATAAAAAGAGAAGTTTAGATATGTGTATCTGTGTGGCTTTCCTATAACTCTGGAATCGTTTGTGCTCTAGTCTTGAAATTTGAATAGTGGTTAAAAGGGCAGTTTTAGCCCCTGATCCAGAAAAATCGTTTAAAAACATCCCTTAGTCCTTTCAGAAGAGACATTTGAAAAAATGAATTTTTTTTACTGGTTCAAAATATGCATAAGCTATTGTTAAATCAAACTAACTTAAAATTTAAAAGATAGAATCAATGATTTTTGCTAGCTTATAGCTCCATTTACTCAAAAAAGGACTTTTTCTCACCTTCTTTAATATTTGATTATTTTATATGGGTTATATCTGGTAAACTCAATCTTGAACGTGGATGGCAGGTGTGGGCTACGTTGCCAAATTAATATTTCTAAAGTTATCAGAAACCAAGAGCTAATTTTGTTTACATTGCTTTTAAAAGGTGTTTTTATGAAGCCGATAATTTAAAACCAATTATTATTAAAACAAAAAAATAAGCTATGTACTCTAAAGCAAAATTAATAAGAAAAGATGCTTATGTGTTCAGGAGAACCGTTAAAAATCGCCAAGCTATCTTAGGCGAAAATTATGCTTTATTAATTTTGATAATGGATACGATTGTTATCAGGTTATAACCACTGTTTTAATTGTTACCAAATATACTAGGCATGGATCGGTGAGCAAAGCAAAGAACTAGATTTTCTTTAAATATAAAAAGTTAATTATTTTAGTTTTGTCTCTGTAATACTTGAAAAATTTCTATTAAAAATATAAATGCTATTTTATCAGATAAAAAATCTTATTATTTGTGGTCTTCATTTTATGATAAAATAACAAGCTTAATTAACAACATTAAATAAGTAATCTTAAGAAACTAAAGCGGTAAGATATTACTTGATGAAAAAAACTTCCTTCCCTTATAAAATATACAAATTGAAAATAACAGTCGACACGTTTCATGCGCTCATAAATAGACGACCATTTTCAGATAACTTTTGCTTCTTTTCATTCAAGACCGGTAAATCTTTAAAATGGTTGTTTATTTTTGAGCGCTTGGAAGATGTCGACTGTAATTCAAATTTGTTTTTTGAAGCGAATGAAATTTTTAATCAAGTAATAAGCTTAAATAATATTAACATTGTGTTGTTAAAAACAAGATTAAATTTGTGAGAAATTAAAATAACAATAATAAATTTATGGTGAATTTTATTGTATAACACATATGAAAGCATCAATTTATGTAAGCTATTTCAAGATAAACAACGTGAAGTTTAAACATATTATTGAGATAAGGGAGGAAAAACACACTTTTAATCAATTACGTGTTGCGAAATATAAACACCGTCCAAATAAATAATATAAAAATTTTAACAAGAATTTTGTTGAAATTTTAAATTATATTCTTACGAAAAACATTAGTTTAATACGTAATGAGTATATCAGACGCATTTTTTAAAAACTCACTCTACGTTCTTTATCAATTTATAATAGAATAAGAAAAGACAGCCATATTTTCTTGAGTTATGTATCACATTTTAATGAACTGACATAGATAGTTTACTGATAAGAAGTATTATTTATATTTCCTTTTATCTGATGATCTCATAGTTTACACAATTCTTTGTATCACTTTCTGTTTACACATTTTTAATTTGCTTAATAAGAGCAAACTATTTTACTTGTTTATGTTACGTTTTTTCAAGAGAATAATGACCACAATAAGGATAAATTATAAATCTACAATAATTGATATTTTTTGATACCAGAGTGAAAAAAAAAATTTTTTTCAAAAATTTAACAAAGGTTTTTGATTAAAGAATTATAAATAGAGTATTTTTTGAATTTTTTTTAATCCTCTCTGTCTTTTTTCTCATTCTTCTAAAAAAGTATTAGAGGTGAATTTAGAATAAACAAAATAGATTCGTTAAAATATTTTAAAATCAGCTTAAAAAGTAGATACTCTTGGCAAATAGAAAGGAAGTAGAACCATAGATAGCCTATGAAATTAGGAAAAGGGACGAACTGTTGATATGCAAGACAATTGGGGAAGATGTAGAAATGGTCCCTCAAGTACGAACAACATAACTAACAAGAGAAAGGGGAACGTCTTCATGGTTCTAATCAGATAATTATTAGCTGGTGAGGAATCTGGAAAGTAAATCTATCAGAAAATTTATAAATAAAACAAAGCTACACTGGATTTTATTAGTTTACATCCACGTATATGACAATATTTAGTTACTCCAAAAATAAATTCGAATATGAAGGTCACAGATTTTAAGAATTTTTATATTAAACGAGGATTCTTGATGTGCGCAGTTTATATGCGGCCTCAATGGGAGACTGTTACTTTATTTGACTTTACTGAAATATATTCTGTTAATTTTCGTAAATTTTACTTCATGCTTTTCAGCATTAAAAAAAATTATATAAACATAAATAGTTCTAAAACCACGATTTTCACTTCTTGGAAAAAAGTCGTCTGCCATGAAAATCAAAAGATATAACTTTATCTAAATTATTTTATCATTAAAGCAATAAACACTTTTTTTTATTTTTTTTAAAGCAATATTTTGAAAATAAATAGGTATCAATATTGAAGAGAGTAAACCAAAATTTTCTGTTAATGTAATGACAGATTCGGTTGTTACACTCTTGAAATTTATTTAAATCTTAAAATTCTACTGATTTCACAGCAGATCTATCATTTCAATTAAAATAAATTATAGATTTCAAAAAGTACATACTAAAAATTTCTTCCGTAGCTTGGTTTAGAAAAACGTGATTCTGTGGTTTAAAATCGTTTGCTTCTTTTGATAATTTTTTAGAAAGCGTTTAGAAAGCTACAAGAATTATTTAAAATATTTCTGTAGTTTTTAAAATTCTGAAATTGTAAAATTCAGGGTTTTTTGCTTTTAGAAAGATCGGTTAAATGCATAAAGTATCCTTTCATGTAAGTAAAATGGATGCGTACAGTATTCTATAAATATTTTTTCCTTTTAAACATGTGTCTGTAGTTAATTAAATTAGAAATTTATTATTTGATATTTTGGAAGTTATTTTAAACCTTTAACTTACAATATATGCTTCGAAACTGTTATTTCGAATTATCAAAAGATTTATTAAAAGATTTAATATTAATTTACTTCACATTAATACATAATTATTAAAATATCCAAATTTATATAATAAATAGTAGTAAGTTTTCTTTCACTGTAATTCCTTTAAAATTAATTGGAGTTAACATATTTTCAATTGTGGCCCTTATGTTATATTTCGACAAGTTCTTCTAAATATGAACGCTGCGGAATGAAAACACAGTTCCCAGCGAAGTCTAAAGATCACCTAAACAGTAATAAATCAAATTCTTTTATAAGGCCACAAGCTCTAATAATGTTTAATAAGCAATGGGAAAGAGAATGGCTATCCATTTTTTTCCCTCCTTTATCGTCATTATATTTCTAGATTACAATCCCTTATCAAATAAACAGAAAATAGCTTATCATCCTTAGAGGTTACTTAAGGGTCAATTTTTAAGGTCTTTTGATGCTACCCAGTCTGCATAAACTTGCTGTGGCTTCCGATAAAACATTTTAAAATGCCTAAAGACCGCATCCATGACTGTGGGAATACTTGAATGACCTGCACTTTGGCCTTTGGGTCCTTGACATATACCGACATTTTCATTTTATTGTATTAAACGGACTTCTCATTTTAATAAAGAAAATTAATTTGCTTTACATTTTGAAGTAATGATTGAAGATTGTTGCTTAGACACAAAAAAAAAAAATTAATTAAACTTTGCAAATTTTACCATTAACATTGTTTTATTATAAGGAAATACAAATACCACTTGAGCATATTTTTGAACCTTTCCTTCCTTTGGCAGCATAAAAGCAAACTCAACTTCCCCTTCAAGCAATATTTTCGAAACAAAAAAACAATTTTGGTGAATAATTATATTTACCAATTTACATAAATTAGTAAAATTTACATAGATAAGTTTAAATTGCTTCGAACCAATTTGAAATGAAGCTTGCTTAAATGATTGCAAACTGATTCAGATACAGATAAAAGTAAATAGTGAGGTTCACGTAAAAAAGCAGGGGAAAAAATGCATCATACAACTGCGAAAAAAAGTGTGGTCAGAACTACAAGAATATGGTAAAATTTACCGTGTTACTGGCTCTATGGAAACACCAAAAATCTCGATAATTTTTGACAAACTTTTTGGTAATGATTTTGGTAGCATAAAATTTTATTATATGTGATAAAATTTGGTAAATGTGGTAATTTTATCGATATCCTAGAGCATAGCATAAAAACCATTTTTTCGGTAAAATTTACTTTTCAGCTCCGTATTTTTTATTAAATGTATGGTAATAAGAACCGTAATTTGAAAAAACAGAATTTCTGTTTAACAGTTACCATATGAACAGAAAAACTGCCAACAGAATGATTTAAATACCGTATAATTTGGTTTTATGAACCAGAATTATGATTTTTTTTTTTTTTTTTTTTTACCAGAATTCTTATCCATGTAGAAAGTAAGGCACAGTATTTCATTTTAAAGCTCTTTATTTGTATTCCTGGAAAACTTAAAAATCAGTCAAACTGACGAAATTGAATATTTTTGGAGCATTTTAAATATCTCATGAGTTTTTTAAGTATAATTTTAACAGTTTTTGAAACAAAACAATTGCGTTTCAGGTTTTGGAACAGCAAAAATTATGCCCCCTGTTGATACACAGTGGATAAGATCGGTAGATAAAAACTGTTGTGTAATTTTTTTTTCGATTTTAGAGCTGAACAGAACCAAAAAATTGCACGAGGAAAACTCTATTTCTAGTAAACATCAAATTGAGCGTTCATGTATATACTTAAATCTGCAAAATCTAAATCTGTTAAGTGTTAAATCTAAATATCAATAATGTAGAATTCTCACCCCAAATTCAAATACATGCATACCATTTGTGAATTATTTTCACTTCTAATAACAAAAAATTTGGACGTACTTTGGATGTCGTCCGTAAATTGTTTACCCAAAAAATTGTACGAGGAAAACTTTATTTCTAGCAAACATCAAATTGGGCGTTCATATATATACTTAAATCTGTAAAATCTAAATCTGTTAAATGCTAAATCTAAATATCAATAATGTAGAATTCTCATCCCAAATTCTCATACATGCATACCATTTGTGAATTATTTTCACTTCTAATAACGAAAAATTTGGATGTCGTCCGTAAATTGTTTACAATCGATTATGAAATGGTGTTAGTTTGTTGTTGTTTTACACACTGCTTTCATCTACAGAAATTTATTAAAAAAATTTATGAACTATTTTTTTTTAGTTGTGTAATAAGGGTAATTATATTTTCATTTTTAAATATCTCTCAATTGTACTGAATAATTTCGTAACGTTTAACTTCTATCCTCTTCTCATAAATGTAATTCGAGTTCATCGTAATATTCTTCCTGTGCTAGGCGTATATTTGATTAACGATCTAATTTTATTTTAAGAACTTGTGTGTATACATTTTAAATAAACTGTTCTTTCTTTTAATAGTACCTTATAAAGTAACTTTACTGACTCTTATATGTATCATATCTCATTGCTATTATAAATTTTAAAGTTATCGACGGCAAAAATTTTGGCTACGATTTTATACCAAAAGTAGTGATAATAAAAATTCTCAGCATTTCCCTACACCAAACACTATGGAATTTTCTGAGATGCTTCACTTTGTATCACTTTGGTGTGAAATTTTTTTTTATAGTGTACCATCATCTGTTTTCTGATATAAATTGCGATAAGAGCTAGTATTGTCATCGGATTATCAATAAGGATAAATCACAGACCATAGCAATTAGTGTAGTAGTGCTAAGTAACTCGAATATAAAATGAAATAATTTAATCACTATCACATCTTTTAATTTTGATGTTTATGGTTATGGCTTCGGCATAGTCCAACACTTGTCTAACTTATAGTTCTAATAATCTACAGCAATTTGGAAAAAAAAAAAAAAAAAAAAAAAAAAAAAAAAAAAAACTTTTACCACCTTCGTATTTGCATAGTTCAAACCTTCAGCAAGTGATTTCTTGTTTCAAAATATGACTTGTGTATTAATGGCTACCGCTGTGGGAATAAGTCTTTAGATATTCAAAAGAAGACCAAGAGATTGTTCAGAGAGATCCCGACAGGTGGCACTACAGATTTTGATTCAAACCTTTTTAACCTTTACAAAATTATAATAAATTAAAAATAAGTGCCAGTTTTCATTTCTCCTTATTATTATCCTTTATTGTATTATTTCAGCTGTATTACAATGGCCCCCGTATGTCAAGCAAAAATTTAAGAGTAACAACTAAATTCCAAAAACAAAGTTTTCAATTTATCAAAAGCTTTTTTAGCGAAACGCTTTCCATTGTTTTTTTCTTTCCGATCTAAGAACCATGTGCTGAAATTGACATAGCTCCTTGTGTTGCCAGATTCCTGCCTTCCTTTATTGTAACAGTTTCCATGATCGATGGCTATAAAAGAGGTGGGGCTAGAGTGGTAGCACGTGCTGCAGTGAGCCATAGCTGTCAGCAAGATGGCTACCTGACAAATGGTCGGAGAGTCCTTAATGGTAGCCACATGCCAGCACCCACGGATGCCATGTTTTTTTAAAAAGGGAATATTTACAAGGCTTCGTTAAACAGTGTTTAGATTACGGATATAAACAAATGTGTTTGCCATACAATGGAACTTTTGCGTGTTCGGTTGTCCATCAAGTTTGTGTAAACATATTGGGTTCAAGGGGAAAGAATATCCACTCATATTACTCTTTCCTTCTAAAAAACGCAACTTCATTCCCCTTTCAAGAATTGTGTGCCTTAATTTGTATGTTCCTTAAATTTTCATGAACTAATTAAAATAAATTAAGATGTTGGAGGTTTTTCTTACTTTCTTTTTTTGATACGTGACTAATAGCTTGTTTCCAATATTCAATAACGGTAAGGATTCCCAACGTCTAAGAATAAACTTGTAAGTAGGGGGGAAAAAGCGAACTTAAAGGCGCAAGTATATGCCAGAAATGGTATGTCATAAATCAAAACAGCTATCATATGAAAAGAGAAATGCAAAATCACATATGATCTGTATCGAATAAAAAGTTTCTAAATCACGCTTAAAAAAATTGCATGTTTCAGACATTATTTTCTTTTAACTCAAGAAATTAGCTTTTTATTACCCTAGAATATTATAGTAATTGGTTGAAACAAAGGTAGGGTAAAATTCATTATTCCTCATAGTATTTAACTATTAAGTATTTATTTAACTTAGTTATAAGTTAAGAACAACAATGTCTTCCTCTTTTTAGTTAAAAAAAATAAATAAATTAGGGTTTGTTAAAATTACATATTGAAGTACGTAGAAAGTTTTAGATAAATTTTGATGTTTTTAATTAATATTTCAAATTTAATTATTTATTTATTATTATTTTATATGACTTTGTTAGCCGATTGAAACCGTTTTTATATTGCTATCAAAAATGTTATTGATATCGAAATAATTCAATCACACATTAACAAACTTTATGAAATTAATTACATTTCACCATATTTTAAGTTACCAAATCAGAAACAAAATCGTATCTCCTCCGAATAAGCATATGCTTTTTTTTAAACGGATTTAAACTCTTAACTCTAAAAATATGACAGATAGCTGCAATCTGAAAAGTACAGTCTTAATAGTTATGTCATGAGATCGGTTAAAAGTTTGGTACTTTTAATGTTAATGTCATTCTTGTGTATTTAGCCATTATTTAAATGTCATTTTAAATTACGTAGATAAATTGGTGTAAAAACTTGTATATCTTTTAATTCAAAATTATTTCGACCGTTAGTAAATTAAGTAATAAAAATTTATGAAAAATAATTTTTTTAGTCAAAATTATCTTCAGATAAACAAGTTTTATAATTTATTGAGAGAATTGATTGCATTAGAATTGAGTTCCAAAAACATTTTGAAATATATATATATATATAAAAAAAAAGAAAGAAATTAAATTTCAGGGATCTAAACCTTTAATTGTTCTCTTGCCCAAAGCAGTAGGACCATATTTTCCTGATTATGGCTACCTGCTTTATTTTGAGGATCAATAATCGAAACACGTTAAAGAAAAAAGGATGTTTATTTTTGTGATTGATTTCTTAACTTAAAACAAAATCTACACAGATTAAGTTGCATATTTAAGGTTAGGTCTTTCTTCGAAACGTAAAGATGGAGTCTAATTCAAAGATCAAAAGTGTTAATTTTTTTTTCTCGTGCTGTACATGTAGTTTCAAATTATCGAAATGATAGAAAATCATGAATTCATACACAATTTATGTGGTCGCATTTAACTTAATAATGATAAAAATGTTAAAATGATAAAAATGTTATTCTGAAAACTTAAAAATCATATTTTATTTGGCAGAAAAAGAAATATTTTTTTTTTTTCTCTTCGCTTCTGTGGCACTTATTTGAAGACGGAGGCGAAATGAAAAAGATTAACGCATCTCTTATTGTTCTATGGAATACTAAAACTTTTAAGCCAAAAAGTCAATAAAGTAAAAATTGTTGGTCAATTTTTTTTTATCTCATAAGTAAGAAAACCATTTTTTTTTTCTTCATTCAAAACGTTTTGAAATTAAAAAAAATTATAATAATAATTATTTCAAATTGTACCCTCAAAAGATGGATATATCACTTCTGCACAATGTTTCCAAATACAGATAAAAAATTTTTAATATAATGCTGTATTTTACATCATTTATGGAATAAGTGTTTGGATTTTTATCAAAAAACATTTGATTTTCATAAGAATTTATTTTCTAATTATTATTGTTGGGGATTATTTTTCGAAATAAATGCTCTTTTTATTCTATAACTGATTCTGAATAGCAGAACCGTATCGGATTTGCAGCTATCAATGCTAAGCTCAAAAACCTTATAATTTTGAACCCAACTCGGAAGACTAGGATATTCCTGTATCAAACATTGGGCAAAGTCGTCTTCGAACTTTTTTTCCCTTCAATTAGCCAACCCGCACTTGCTTTACATGTAGAAGAAAACCTCCCGTGGTTAGCCTGACGCCAAAGTGATTCTAATCTATGATTTATCTACCACTGTGAATTTGATATTCACATCAGCATTGGGGTTGGTGCGAGCTGGATGATGTATTCGAATAGATAGACGATCACCAGAATTCGAGCGAGTCACTTTTATGGAAGGCTAGCACTCTTTTCTCTGAATTATCCGGCTTAAAAAAAGGACGTTTCTTACAATATAATATATCACTGTGGAATAATAAAAGAAATTGGGATAAAGCCCGATAGATGAAGCTTTTTTTATCTTTTAATATTAGTTTGGCATCCGAGCACCTGTGCGTTGAATACGCTCTTAGGACTGTTCAAAAAAGTTTGTGATTCTGGAACTGTACCCTCTCAGTGATGAAGAGCCACTATTACACCAATCCATAAAAAAAGATAAAGATCCAAAGAATCTGCAAAGTTGCAGACCAATCTCTCTAACCAGCATTATGGGAAAAATGATGGAAGGAATAGTAACTAAAAGACTCAGTTGGTTCCTTGAAATTAATACTCTCCTCACAAAGAAACAGGCTGGATTCAGACAATTCAAATCTGCCAATCAACGGGTATCTTTTCTCAGCCAGATTATCAAAGATGCCCTGGATAAAAGCGGAATACATACAGCGGTTTTCATTGACCTCAGGTCTTCTTATGACCCCGTTTGGACAGACAAACTCTTGCTAAAACTAGCCAATCTTTGTATCGAGAACAATATGTTTACCGTGGTTTTCTCTGCCAGCATATATGTAGGGTCAGATATGGTAGAGGCTTTTCCAAATACGGTGTTCTAAAAGCTGGATAACCGCAGGCTTCAGTACCCAGTTTCATCTCTTCAATATATACATTAATGATCTCGTCCACGAACTTAAAACAATTCCTAGAATTAGATGCCTGCTCTATGCAGATGACCTCCTGCTGATATGGTTTGAATCCTCCAGAAAACAAGCGGCACAAAAAACTAGTCATGGCTTGAATTTAGCTTTAGAGATCTTAGAGCAATAGTGTGAGGAAAATAATATGGATGTCAACCTGGACAAACAGTTTCAGAGAGTTTCTCACTGACACACCAACCTATACATATAGATATCACATATGGAGGACACGTCATCCCAGATGCCGACAAATTCAATTATTTAGGTGTAACCTTTGATCGGAAACTATTCTGGAGAGCCCATACTGAAAACATTGTAAATCGTATCTCAAACAGATTGTTACTTTTGAAACGATTGGCCGGATCAAGATGGGGCTGATCTAAATATACCTTGAATCTAACTTATACACTTTTTATTTTGCCAATTATAACTGCTGTTATGAGCCTCTGATTACGGCATCTGTTTATGTTGCTCAATTACTTGATAAGGCCAAATTTGGCGTTACGGATCATTACAGGAGCCGTGAAAACGACGCCGATTGACACGATGATATAACGGAAAGCAGACTCTTACCGATAACGCAGGGGTAGGGGTTTATGGCCATCTTTTCTCCATTAATCGGAAGTTGCGCAACTGCTTTTGATGGTGACGTTGCAGCTATTCATGTAACCCTGTCACAATTACACTGTACAGTTTTGAAAGGGTAGTTTATCTTCTGTGACACAAAAGCGGGAGTCTTTGCTGAGAACTCAAACTCCACTTCTGCCTCCTCTAACATCTTCCAACGCAAAAAACTTCTACAGAACCTGTTTGGGTTCTCTTGAGAAATTTTCTGCAGTGGATTCCAGGACACTGCGGTATAGCCATAGAGTTGAAATTATTACTATTCAACTACTTACTATTTCAACTCTATGGGTATAGCTGGTAACGAGTCAGCAGACTACCTCGCAAAGCAGGGAGCTTCTGTCCCACAAACATCAATAAAAGATATCCCTCTTGCTAATGTTAAGGGCCAAATCAAGAAAAATATTAAGGATCTCACTTTAAACCAAATCACAGAAAGAAATTTCGGAAAGATCTGTTGGAATAATCTTCAAGATCTCACTATACTGCCAAAACGCAAAGTAGTCGTCGAGTTTCGACTAGACACTGGACATTGCATCTTCATCGATTTCATGTTGGCTCCTATCTGCACACTCTGTGACCTTCAGGAAGAGATGGATGCAGTCCACCTTCGCCGTTCCCCGGCATTAACATCTCTTTGTGTGACCGTTACTGGAGCGCATGGGAGGTAGAGTTCATAGACTTTTTCTCGCCACTGCTGTTATGTTTTTCTTTTCTTTATGTTCTCATTTGTTCCTCCAATATAATAGGCTATATAATATATGATGCTATAATTTTCTATAATAATTATTTTTCATAAATAAAAGAAGTTACATTTATACATTTCTAATTACAGTTTGATTGATGAATAAAATCATGTTGTATAAATATAATGATTCTTTGTTTTCCATCTTAAAGTATTTTATTAGTAATGTTACTTCTGTGGACACGAACTTAAGTTTTGGACACTTTAAAAATAAAAAATAAAATTTTTTCCATTAAATCTATATTGAGATGATTGATGTAACATTCATAAAGGGTGTATAATCTATAAAAAATGATTTAATTCAAATTTAAAATTTATCTTAATTTTTTTAAATTTTAAAATTAATTTCAGTTACATTGCTGCTTTTTTGTAGAATGACTCTCACAATAATTGGAGATAAAAGAATTTGCTTTTAAGTAAATGCTTATTGTAAATAGTATTACCAAATGAAAACGATGCAATAAATAGGTTTTTCTATAACATCACCTTGTTATGCATTTTAGATTGTTTTGTTCACCGTTATTACCTTTCATAAATAAGAAAACGCGAAATCCTACGCTACTCAGGAAAATTTTTAGAATCCTATATTTCAATACGATGAGAGAAAGACAAACTATAACATGTAATTAAATTTATACTACAAGAAAAATTTTATATTTTATAATTAATAGGTATTTAAAACTTACACTTTATGATTTTCTTAGCACGTGAGGAATATTCAATATCTACAGTTTAGGGTTTCCATATTATATTAATAATTAAATCCTTAACTGATAAATGCATACGAATGTTAATGATTTGAAAAAGTATACAGAATGAAAATAAGATAACAAAATATTCGCAGCTGTCGTTTGAAACACCCCTTCATAAATAGAAGGATTTACATCCTAGTGACACAAGTTTATCCTGATAATCTTATGACTTTGACGAATCATATGCCGAGCCGCGTGTGGTCCGTCATACTACTTGACCTTACAAGTATCAGTTTTAGTAGATATCATTCCTTTGATGATATACTCAAAAGTTTTCTGAATGTTTATAGGTATTATTGTATGGTTGATTTGCAAACCATGATATTCCTTGAAAACAAACATTCAATTCTAAATGTTATTTAATTTTTTAGGCTTTATAATGTAACATATATATTCGATAAGATTGAAATTCTTGTTTGAAATTTACACACAAAATGAATTTGCAGTTTCAATGATGAATATCAAAACTTTTCATCCAATCCATTATCTTTCTCGCAACAAAAATAGTTTCTTTTAATTAAATATTTTGAAATTAGTTCCTGAAAAATTAAATGTTAAATATCTGACTTTTTTTAAATTTAATTTCTCAGGAACTATTCTACTGATTTTGCTCAAACTTTGTATTTTACCATGTAAAATTATATTCTCTTAAATGATGCAAAAATTGTATACCTAATAATTCAAAAATTTTTCGACCTTTATTAAATGAAATAATTAAAAAAAATAACAAATATTTCCTAAAAAATATTTTTCGCATGGAATTATCTTTGGACAAACGAATTATATTATTGTTTACAAAAAAATTTCTATTCGCTTAAAAAGTTCTTGAAATATAGCCAAATACGCAAAAAGTAAAATTAATATTAGGGGTCCAAACTTTAGAGCGCTCTCCTGACCGAACTATTGGGACATATTTCAGGGGTCAAAATTCCGGATCCGTCCAACAACAACAAAAAGTATGTTTATTCAGTGTACGTTTTTGTGTCTGATTTCGTAACTTAAAATATCGTCTGCAGTTATTAATTAGCATATTTGAGGTTACTCTCTCGATCCATTAAGATTGAGTCCAAGAACGTGAAGATAACGTGAAGATCCGATCAATAATTCAAAATTTATTCTGGGTAGTCCGTTTTTTTTTTCTTGGACGCAGTGTTCATTATATTAAAGCAAATTAGAATCATACAAATATTTACGTAATGTACATTATTAAAAAAATGAGATAAATGTTCTCAAATTCTCAAAGTAAGTTAAATATAAACACCAATGTACATTTTTTTAAAAAAAATATGATATTTAATAATAATTTTGGGAATAGTCAAAATATTACACATCTAGTATAAACAAGCAAAAAAGTAAATTTTGTTTTGAATTAAAATTATTTGATGAAAAATAATTAGAGCATTTTCTAAAATTTAACTACATATATTAACACATTTGATTTTTAACATTTTTGTTTAATTTTAACAACATTAAAAAAAAAAATTCACCGGTATCTACAAATTATGAACTAAATAAAAAAACTTAGCTAAAAAATATTTTTAAAACCGAATTTGTATACAATTTTCAAACGGAGGATCTGATCTTCAACAATTCTGAAATAAATTCACTTATTTCATACTATTTCCACTATTATCAAATTACTATATTTCTAAAAATAACAAGCGATAGATAAGTAATAAAGCAATTTAAAAAAAAATAAATTATAATTTGATTATAAGAAATTTGAGCATTTTTGAAATCTTATCTATGAAAGAGCACATTTACGTCTATCACTTTTATTTAATTTTGCTCACAATTTAAATATATTTAGAAATTATAAGCTATTTAAGAAAACTTCGCTAAAAAATTCGTTATAGAACTTGTATAATTTAAAATGAATATGTTTCTTTTTTGAAATTTCAAATGATGAAAATAACGGCTGACAAATTTATTCGATTATAAATTCTAAATTTTAGCTCATATAAATTAGTGACGACATTGGCAAGGACAAAAGCTCTTCTATCTAAAAGATTTAATACAGTTAAATATTAGGAAAGGACTAGACATTCCCTGCAATTAGTAAATCACTTCTGTTTGCGTATTCAGAAGGATGAAAGATGTTTATTTTGAAACAGATCCTCAGATGGGATGTTGAAAAAAAGAACAAGCATAATGTATGATAATTGGGGCGGGGTCGTCTTAACCTTAACTAAATCATGCAGCATGTCCATTATAGATTATTGAAGACCTTTAAATTAGAAATTTTGACATTTTGCGGACAATTCGTCAGTTGTCTCGCCCTGTCAACAACAGGGTGTTGTGTTACAAAGGGTTGCCAAGATATTGCGTTGAGTAGAATTTTGGATGGAAGTAAATTTACTGATGAGTGATCCGTGGAATTTGCTTTAATATCATAAAAAGTGTACGTTAACCAAATTCTTGACTTCATTTTGATTATAATCAGTTTTAATGGTTGCATTTTATTACAGCCAACTACATGTGCTGGTGATGTTATAATGAGAGTTTTGCAGGAAATGTGTATAAACCTTTTAAAAGCTGTTGATAGACAGCTCTATTTAGCCTTCAACTTGGAAATTCATGTTAGAATGAATTTTTTTTTTTTTTTTTTTTTTTTTTTTTTTTTTTTTTTTGCGTGGAAAAAAAATATTAACCATTGAAATATTAACCATATAAAATATTTAACCATTGAAGAATTTAGCACTTTTTTTGCGATACTTAAATTGTAAGCTTACTGAGCATATTTCATTTCAGTTTTCGTTTTCATTTTTATATATCAGATATTGTTTTACACAAATCATGTTACTTTCAATAATTTTAAAATTAATATATAACGTTTACTAGATTTCACACTATTTTTGTATCATAGGTGAACCTGAAATTATGATATAGTGGATTTTTTGTTTATATCGTTATAATATGTTCTTGAATATAAATTTAGAACATTTTAAAGACAAAAAATTGCTGCACTTTTAAATGAATTGATAAAATGGTAATGTTCGGAACAAAATTTCCATATTTGATATTAACAATCTAGTTATTTTAATTTTTTTTATTTATATTTATATATATATTTATTTATTTTGCGGAACAAATATAACATAAAAGAAATTGTTTCTATCTGCTATACACACTGGTTGGGTTTTTTTTTTCTTTCTCGAGTTTTTCAACCGGAAAATAGTAGTAGGAGAAGAAAAAACTTAATGTTACCCATATCAAACATATAAGTTTGAATTCAGTGTTTAAAATTTCAAGTAGTTTTCTGTCACAACCGTTGAATACAATAATTTGTAATTCTAACAATGTACGTAATGTACCACTTAGCGTTGAATTCATAAGATATTGGTCACGTGTACATACGCAACTAACATAATTTATGAACACCTATCATTTCTCACATTTAAAAAAAAAAAAAAACTTGTTTACTGTTTGTCTAAGATAGGTACTCTGACCGCCACTAAGTCTGCGGCAGTCTGGTGCTATGGAAACAAGAAGAGGTCATTTTAGGGAGGGTAGCTTCGATGAAGAGGTCTCCTTTTCTCTTGCCGAAACCAGTCCTAAAGAGGGACCCCACACCCCTACTTGAATTAATCTTACCTCGTTACCATAGTCACCGCCACAGCTCCAGACGAATGTCTGGCAGAGTACCTATCTTAGACAAACAGTACTTAGCAGAGAAAATAAAGGTAGACTTTTGTTCAAAAAAAAAAAAAATAATAATAATAATAATAATAAATTAATTCAAAGGTAAGTTCGCTTCAATATTTCCACCAGAAGGTTCCTTGTTTTGGATTGAAACTACGAAATTATGTTTGCGGGAGCTTACATTTTGTAAATCAAATCTAGTTTGCTCATAAACAATAACGAAAAAATTTATTGACTAGTGCAGCAGTTATACCATATATAAAATAGCTTATGTTTAAAAAAAAAAAAAAAATGCTTTAACCTTAATACACACCTTTTGTTTACTAATACATAAAAAGCAATACTTTAAACCTAATTTGATTGTTTTTCCATTTTAATAAATGTATACAGAATACGTTTGCAACATAGTTCGTAAAAATTACCACATTGTCAAAAAATATTATTTTATCTGAGGAGATTTTGTTTAATTTCCAGAAAGCTAAACATTTTGATTATTCCATATTTATTTATATTAAATAGTGTTTCGTTGTTCAGACTCATTACCTCATATTTATTTAGCCCTTAACACCATGTTGTCTTTGACACTCATTAAAAGTCCTGTTTAATTTTAGGCGCCAAAGTTTAGCTTAAAAATAGTCAAAGTCTGAAATACCCTCTTTTGTTGGCAATCGCTCTTTTACCCATTCGCGAAGCATGAAAGCTGACACCCAAAGCGCCTGGTGCCTTGACGATGGAGATTGCATGATATATAGAGATTTTTCTTCGGATTCTCTCACATTAATTGTCTCGAAAAAGTAAGGCGATAACCCTACACCCCAAAAAACTATTTCTTATGATTTTTTTCCCCTTCCTTATTCTTATTTCATGACCTTCTGTTTTGACTAGCTTCGTTACCAGCGAAGGAAAGTCGTAAATTCGGTACGCTTTTACGTGTGAGAATTCGTCGACGATACAAGATCGTTTGTCGCCTGCGACAACTGCAGTGACTATCCTGGCCATTCATTCTATTTTATATATATATTTATATGTTTGCTTTTTATATTCATTTTTTTTTTTTTTTTTTTTTTTTTTTTTTTGTCCTCGGGACTGTTACTTTCTAAAAATGATGAATGAATCTTTTTTTTTCAAAAAAGTACTCGTAAAATGCTTTTTTGATGTTTGTTGAGCAATGAAACGCGAGGCAAAAGTCAAAGACGCATTAATTTTAAGAAATCTTGAGATTGTTGACGTTTCTAATTTTTTTATACAAATAATATGAATGAACATAGGCAAACTTTTTAAAACCTTTGAGTTTGAAGAAATATATAAATTTTTGAAAAATTAATAAATTACAAAACATAAATTTCAGTATAAAGTGAATGATTAAGCGTTCTAGGAACTAGTACAAAATTGTTAACTAACACTCTCAGTCATTAGTACCTGTTCTGAACTGAGACTCGCTTATCTGATATTCAGTATTTATAGACATTGTCCTAAGCAATGCTTTTTACGATACTCTCTGTTAAACTGGTAAATTTAGTTTATATTAACAAAAGATATTTTAACAAGTTAATAGTGCAATAGAGATTAGTTAAATATTTTAATGAATAATTATTATTTTAATTTATGAATAAAAATATTAATGTTTTTATTTTTGTATAAATGTGTAATTGTAGCAGACGGTTGCAATGCAACCGTCAATGTTTATAGAATGCCTAATCATTGTATAGCACATTGATTGCATTGTAGAGCAATCACACACCCAAAATCGAATGGCAAAGTATATTTTACACATTGCCTAAGAACACTGTAGAATAACTTATGAAAAACCATTAAAGTATGAAAAAATTAATATTTCCCACGTTACCTAGGTTATCTATAGAATGACCAATGAAAAAATTACAGGTATTCTGAAAAATGACAGTATTTCATACGTTAGTATGTAAAAATAATTTTGAAAATAAATATTTATTGAAACGTTCACCATAAATATTAAGAAGGAATGTTTTTAGTTAAAAATAACTAATATTGTATTGTTATGTAAAGTTAAACAGTAATAAAATTCAACAAATATATTATCTATAATACATAATTAAGTCCAAGAAATATGTCATAGCCAGTTCAAATAAATTACAAATCTCTCAATACGTTTGTAAATAAACATTTTGGTCCATTTTAAACAGATACCTTAGTAAGCTACTCTTAATTAATTTTAAAAGGATTCAAGTATGTAATAAATCTTTGGGGTTTAACTTAGTTCTTCACAAAGTTATTTATAGGGCAATTAAGAAATTTTGTAATCATCCTGCACGTCCATTGTCAGCATAACTAAAAGTTGTCCATAGAGATGTGAGAACTGAAAACCATCAAGGACCATTTTTAACTTTTCAATTAATGACCAAATAAAACAGTTACTATGACCGGAAACTATAATAAATAACTATTATAAAACTTATCAACTTATTTGTTTGAATTAAAATTCTTTTTTCACTTCTCTTTTCTTGTTTAATAACGAAAATGTATTATTAGATTATAAGTTATAAAAGGTGATTGGGATTTATTTTCTATCTACAACACATAATTCTTACTTATTGTTATTTAAAAAATAGCTATAGTATGATCAAAATACATTTTTATATCTAAAGTCTTTAAAAATAAAAATATTACAAAAATGGTGATAGTTTATTCAAGCTAGCATTTTAATGAATAAAATAAAAATCAATTAAAAATAACAAAAAACAACACTATTTATTTATATTTTTAAAAGAAATATTATTAAAAATAATTCTTGTTGACAGAAAATATGTATTTTATAAGATATTTTTTTGAAGTTTTTTCTACACGTTTTTCTAAATTATTACTGAATTTTAATTAACGTCGCCAACATTTTCTTTCTTTAACGCCTTGTCTACTTATTTTCGCTTGTCTTCAGTGCTCAAATCAAGACGATTCACCCTCATCTTTCATCACTTAATTTTTCAACAGACTAGAGCAGCGCACATTAAAGTGCAAAGAGAAGGCAAACGTTTTTAACGTTTTCGAACAAATCTTCGAACATTTCATCGCTAGTCCCATCATTTTCAAAACCTTAACCGTTCTTCTTTGTTTGTCGGTCTTCGTAAACCATAGCAATATAAACATTTCTCTATTTAGCTGCTATGGACGATACAGAAAAAAAAAAGTATATTTCCCTCCCTCCTTCTCCATCCAAAATAAAAATCTCGTAAAAATCTTCAAACATCAACTAAGGATAGCGGAAGTGAGAGAAAGAATTTTTTTTTTCTGATATTTTACTATTTTACACTTTTTTTTATTCACTCTCGCTCTTCCTTTCTCTATCTTCGCTTAAGTAGAATTTTTACTCTGCTTTTTTTTTTAAAGTTACAGTTTTATTTATCACAGAGTATGTTGTTGAAGAAGACAGATCTAGATTGGTACAGAACATCAATTAGCAAAAGGCGGACTAACCGTGATTTGTGTTCAGGAGGGAGGTTATTTTCTTAAATGCGGTTTTTTTTCTTATTCGTTTTGAATTCCTGTAAAACACATCGACGAAGTCAAGCGAACATTTTTCTTTCCGACTTGACGGACGTTTCGGATGCATTTGCTTAGAGAAATCTTCCTCTTTTCTTTCATCACGGAAAATTCTCTCTCCACTCTTTGAACAGACAAATAATAAATTATTCTCTTCTTCATTTATCAAATAATATTCTTAGTACATCTAAATTTTAAATCGTACCGAAAGAAAATGATTAAAACATAGATTTAGTGACAAAGTTTGCTTTTAACCCATATTTTCTCGGATAACGTGAATAATGTTGAAAATGGTCCAAAACATATTTTTAATTAGTATAATATATATGTATTTATAGTATACTAAAACTTAAATCTAATTAAATTGAATAATAATTGAAGTCGTATAATGAATTAGTTCTAAGTTATGTATTTCACGGCAGAGATTCAAATAATTTTAATACTTTATACAGCCTACTATGCTGAAAATTATCGAGCTCGTCTTATAGGGATTCGTATGATTTAATAGCTATCAGACAGATTTCGAATTATTACTAAAGTTTTTGAGTTCTCCGTCTTATTTCATGACAGAGATTCAAGTAATTTGAATACTTCTGCTGCTAACTTTTAATACTAAAATTTACCGAGATAGGCTTACAGAGGTTAGCGTGAGTTGAAATCAAAGGCAGAGTAATGTGAAATATTTTTAAGGTACCTAATTTTACTTTAAAACAACAATAAATTACATTTAAACAGCAATAAATTCCTGTTACCAGCCAAGGCTTTCCTAAATTGTCTTTACCATCCAGTTCTATCCGCAGAAAGGCTATTCCAGTTAGTAGTTCATACCATAAAAATAAATAATTTATTATCAAAATAAATTGTTTTTGCCAGTAGTATTATTTTGGCATGATGCTATCAATTCATGATAACACGAGGTCAATTCAAAAAAACCATAAATTACTGTAATCAAGCAATTTTCTCTGGTACTTGTCTACTTAAACATACTTAACACAGTATCGATATTACAAATGCACTTTATTGGCGCAGTTTTAATCGGTACCAAATATACTAATATAATATTTATATTAGTATATTTATATTAGTATATTTATATTAGTATATTCCTATATATACCTATATTAGTATATTTGGTTCCATATTAAAGCAGTACCAATTACCATAATACCAGTAGTACCTGATACCAAAATTAATTTAGTGCCGTTGGCGACAATAATAATACGGCAATTTTGTACATTTCTCCTAAACGAATAAGTACCATTTTTCAATTAATTTTGCTTTTTAGTAAACTGCTTATTTTTTTAATTTCAATTAGGATCTGTTAACGAAATTAATTAATCATCATTGGCGTCAATTATAGTATGGAGATTTGTTCCTTTATTTTATTTTATTATTATTATTATTATTATTTTTTTTTTTGTTGAACGAATAATAAGCATTTTTGAATTGATTTTTCTTTTTAATGCATAACTTATTTTTTATTTCAGTTAGTATCTATTACTAAATTTTAGTTAGCATCATTCGCGTCAATAATATTATGGCAAATTGTTACGTTTCGTCTAATCAAATAATAAGTAACATGTCTCCATTAATTTTCTTTTTAGTAGTTTACATTTTATTTCAATCATTACCAATTACTAAAAGTAATGCAGTATTATTGGCGTCAATGTTATTTTTTTAAAAATTATTACCTATTACCAAAATCAAATTAGCATCATCGGCGTCAATGTCGTTAATTTGTTTTTCTTAAACGAATTAACACTATTTCTCCATTAACTTTGTTTTTCAGTCCCCAACTTATTTTTAATATTTCAATTATTATTGATAGTAAATAATAAAATTTATCGAACAAAATAGCAAATAAATTATGAACAAAGTAAACACGAGGACAATTGTTATTTTAAACAGTCATTAGGAATACTAATTCCATGCCGTAGTTCGCCTATGTCACCACGTTCAATATTATGATTGAGTTTAGCTGGCATAGCGAATAAAAAAACAATTAAATGTTAAGAAAAGTGAAATAGACTCATTTTTGACCAAAAGAGAGCTATAAGCTAGCATATATATCCAATCTTTTCTTCAAAATATTTGGAGGAAAATAAAAGTAGAATCGTCTCGTAACCTAATGACTAATGCTTTACCAATGAAAAATTTCATTTTTCAAACATCTGTCCCGAATGAATTGAAATTCTTGAGCTAATATCAAGATCAGGAGCTACCGTATCCTGCAAACTAAGACAAAATTTCAGGACAATAGAACAAATGGCTTTTAAGTTATAAGAAAGAGAGAGAGACATATGCAGACAGACAAATGTTTCATCATTTCACCATTTTATCATTATACGTAAAAATATCATTAATGATTATAAAAACCCGAAATTTTCCTTACCACAGTGCATTTGTTATACAGGGTGTTCCAAAATTCTCTTTACAACTTCAAAAATTCATAACTTCGAAAATAAACAAGATATTTATATTCTGTCTTTTGCATGTATTACTGCAACTAATAAAGTTTTGTTTAGTACACTTCAACATGCGCACCATTGGTGGCCCTAAGCACTTCCAGTCTGTAAGCAATTTCAAGTCAGGTATTGTAAAGATAATTTTGGAACACCCTGTATATTATATTTTAAGTGTTTTTGTGGAAAGTATAAAATAGGGCCCACTTATGAATCTTGTGGGAGGAACGCACCAAAGTCAATGTACAGGTTCACATACATTTCTTTTATAAAATAAGTTCTCAACGAATAATTAGTTAAATTTGGACACAATATCTTCTTAAACGTTCTGAACAATAGTTTTAATAACATACATTTGAAAAATCAATATTTTTAAACATGGAAATTGAACAGAAAATTTCAGGGGAAATAAATGAGTGTTTACTATGTTAATTTTTAAACATTAAGTCCAACAACTACGAAACTAATATGAAAATCATGTTTAATTAAAGTCTTGTTCAGAATTAGAACATATTCAAATTTTAGCAAACAATAGGTTCAGGATTTATTCCACTGATTGTTTAGATTTTCTTTTTAGAATAAAAAACTGTCCGTTTTATAAAATTTTTGTTGAGAAGTAAAGTAGCTATGTAATCTTATTTAAAATCTATCTATGTAAACCTAAAAGTAACCTATGCATTTTTCGCAAAACTTAATGAGAACCAATTATTGTAAATTTCGCTCTGTGATTGTTTATTATTACTGCTATAAGAGCATGAATTCGGAAATTAATATACAAATAACATTTTCACTCCCCGTCCCTTAAATAAAATTCATATATAAAATTTCTTAAAAAATTGATTTAAATAATACAGATGGAAAAAAAAAATTCTAAATACTTAATTCACATCTTTAAAAAAAAGAAAGAAAAGAAAACTGGTCTATAGTTATTGCTGAAAATTGGTCTTTAAAAGAATTACAATCAGACTGGAAATTTAAGTTTATTATCGACAGTAAGTCATCGTTTTGACCATCTTCATTATTCTAGTAAATAAAAAATAATGACTACATTCTTTCCAATTTCATATGAAAAATAAATATGTCTTCCACTGACATTAATGGGCCGGGATAGCCTGGTCAGTAGGGCAATGGGCCAATGTCCGAGAGTTCGTGGGTTTGAACCCGGCCGGCCTCTGTGTAGTAAAATGGTGACTGATGCACGTTAAATCTGTCGAGTCGCAAAGTCCTCCATGTTCCCATAACAAATCAATACCTCTGGGGCTACTGAATTGGAGATTGATCGTTCTCTGATTCAGGTCAAAATTACGATCTGTGGATGAATGAATGGGTCCTCCCTATAAACGGGCGTGACGTATAGATGTGGCAGAAATGTGGCAGAAGTTGAATTCTTGGCTATAGATGGCGCCACAAGAAAGCAATTTTAACCGTATCCCTCTGCCTTAACGAGAGAGAGACTGACATTAATAACACGTCACATTTTTTCTTCTTCCTTTCTAAAAAAATCTTTTGCAAGTATGAAGATTTCAATAAATTCACTTTATAAAGATACTAATTAAAATAATTTATTATTTGAAAACAATCGCTATTACATTTAAAATTAGAGGATGGTTAGCGCAATAATGAAATGAATAAACTAATATGAGTACGAAAAATCGCATTATCAAGCTAATTAATACATTGGTGTAGTCATCAAAACTACTGAAATTTAATAATATTTGGCTGTACTGTGCTAATGTTAATTTGAAAAATATACAATAAAAATTATTCGAATTTAAGTATGATAGGTACCTTGAACTTCAATACTTTCTTTTATCAAATCATTTATTTTATTAGTAAAAATGTTCGTTCTATGACTCTTTAATTTTTTAATTTACTCAATAACCAGCCAATAGTAGTTAAAATTCATATTTTAAAAATAATATTATGGATCTTTCTCATTTCCTTATTATTAACATTGTTTTTTTATAAACATAAATCTGAAATTTTAGATATTTCGAATTTTTCCCTTTTAAATTTCTTATACTTGATAACTTTATTTAAATCTTATAAACATTTCTTGCTTGCCTTTTAACTGTCCAATTTATTTATAAAAAAATAAACAGGAGAGCGAGTTGTTAAAGGCCGCTGGATTAGTAAATCGCGAAAGGATATTGGAGGAAAAAACTGACCGCTTATGCATTAAAACTACTTTTATTACTCATTCGGGGTACGATCGGTTCAATCTTAGAATTACATTAAAAGTGATATAGAAAGTACAAATGCTCGGTAAATAAAAAAAAAATTTTTTTCTTAAAATTAATATTAACGATGATTTCACAAAATCATTTAATATTCAATACAAAAATTCGATATTTTTAAGAATATAAGAAGATTTTTTAAATTCTTAAAAATTATAACTTATTAGTTAATTCACATCATTAATGTAGTATGCGATATTCAATTAGTTGTAAAATTATTTTTTTTTTCTTAAAATTAATATTAACGATGATTTCACTAAATCATTCAATATTCAATACAAAAATTCAATATTTTTAAGAATATAAGAAAAAAATTTTAAATTCTTAAAAATTATAACTTATTAGTTAATTCACATCATTAATGTAGTGTGCGATATTCAATTAGTTGTAAAATAAAACTAAAATTAGGTATACTAACAAATTTTAAGTATTGCAAGTTGGAAAATTAAACTCATGTGTGTAAAAACTTTATGAAGTTTTGTATTTAATCTCTGGAAAAAAATTACTTTTTTGAGCTATGTTACTAAATTAAATTGAATTATTAAATCAAATTATGTAAAATGTAATCATAGAAACATTTTTAAGTCCACCTGAAGTACATTATGAATATGTAAACCATTAAACATCATTTAGATTTCAAAAATTCCAAGTTTTTTCTATTAAATGAGGTACCAAGATCATAGTTGATTTTAAAAAATTTGGTTTAAAAGCATGTTTTAGTTTATTTTAACATATGCTTACGAGATATTTATATTATAAAATTTTTACAATATATAATTAGTACTAAATTATAGGATTCTATTAATGAATCATATATAAATTTACCAATGATAAATTATTTCGAGCATTTTTATAAAATTTCTAATGAAAAATTACCAATAAAAACTAAATTATAAATAAGAGAATATCAAACTTTTGTAAATTATCACTGACTAATTTGTTAGTTAAAAATTTGTGTAATTAAGAGTGAAATTTTTGAAAAAAATATATATATATAAACTTTTAATAAGGTTTGAAAAAATATAAAGTTTATATATTAGAGTGAAAAATTCAAAAGATTGCAAACAAAAGTTTTTCTGAAGTTAGAAATTAAAATAATGATTAAAAATTTTGCATTTATTTTGTTTATTGACAATTATATGTATTTTTATTTAAAATTTAATCTTTTTATAAAATAAATAATATCAAGAAATAATAAAAGAACAAATTCTTTTACAGTACTACGCTGTGTCGATTGGAATGACACTTTTATAGTTCTTAGAAACAATTCAATATAATCATTTTAAACGTTTAAAACATGTGTTGTTAAAAAAAATTATTTCATGCATAAAATAACTTAAAAATGTGTTGATAACATTGTTTATTGTTTTAAATTTTTGAGAAAAATTTTAAGCAATCTTTAATATATCATTGCCAGTTTTATACATTTGGAAAAAGAGAAAACTTATTATATTTGAAAAATTTTTGAAGTAGAATAAAAAAGTAATCAGAATCCATTTTCAAATGATGTCATGCTTAGATGGTTAAGAGAGGGTGAAATTGTAACATTTTCTAACAAAGGAAAGAAAGGAATAAACATAAAATGTGACACATTTTTTGTTAATATGACATATTTTTGTTACAATACAAACATTTAAAACTAACAAAATAAAAAATTGAATATCATTTATTTTTGTAATTTTTTTCATCAAAGAGTACATATATATTCATTGTTGTTGTTAAGATGAAAAATTTTATTTAAAAACAAATAAAATTTAAAAATAAATTTGAAACAATATCCATATATTAGTGTTATGTTTCTGAACTGGAAGTATATATTCATATAATGTAGTGTGACAAGAAGTATAAGGTGCATGATGAAGTGTGCCACTTTGTAACAAAGGGGAAAGGAGGTTCAAAAATATTGACGACAATATGATATTTAATTGATGAACCCTCAGGAGAAGACAAAATCAATTATCCACTAAGTAAGAGAAGTTTTAAAAAATTATTGCGTTCGTAATTGAATTCTATTGATAAACACGAAAGGGGTTTAAGTTACAGAGATAGGAGATTGTGCACTAAAAACTAAGTGAAATTATAACGAAAGTAATTATTGCTTTTTTATATTTCAAAAATATGATTCGAATTTGATAATTCTCACTGTAAATGAGGTAAAATTTGAGAAATATCGGCTCAAACATAAAAATCTTCCTTTTATTAAAGTTAAAAGAAAAGAAACAAAACACTAAATCACCGGTGAGATGTGAAATTAAGTCTGTAGCATCCTGTAGCAGTTATTAGAGCACCCACATATTATTTTTCATCGAAGTTTTTGTTTTACGAAAAATTCGTACAGATGAAGATAATTAAGAAAAAACAAGCTAAAATATTAGTGAGATGAGAAATAAAAAAAAAATCATTTTTTAAGTCCTAAACTTATTCAATTACTATTTGTTTGGTAATCTGCGAATAAATAAAGAAAATTAAAAGTTGTGACTATCGAAATTTCCAAATAATGTCTTTCAAGTAAAGGAATTGGAAAAAATAAAGAATGCAATTTTTTTTTATTTTTAATTATATCATTCATTTAAAAGTATACAGATTTTTTTTAACAGAAGCAACTAAATACAAATACACAAAAATTATACACATTAAATAATTTGAGGTTCTTAATAAAATTTATTTGGTTATCTGCAGATAAATAAAATAAAGTTATGACTATCTAAATTTCCAAATAACGTCCTTCAATTAAAGGAATTGCGAAAAATAAGGATTGCCATATTTTAAATTTCAAATATTTGTTCATTTAAAAACGAATTTAAAAAGTTTTTTTTTTTTTTTTTGGAGCAGAAATAACAAATTTGAGCAACATTTTTGTGTATAATTTTTATCTCCCTTAAACTTGCTAATTTTGCTGTACACGTGTTAAATTTAGTTTTTACTGTAATAGTCTTTTTCAACTGTGTTAAGCTCGCAGACAAATTTGAATTTATGAAGATAGAGGTACAAATCGACACAATAAATTCTGCTACCAGATATGTGAGTAGTTTTTTTTTCACACATCGTCTCAACAATGTGTGAATTTAACAATTGTTTCAAACTACTGGAGTGTTGATAAGAAAAGTCAGTCTCTCAGAGGTCCAATTTTGCCTGGAACTCTAAAATAAGATGGGCTACTAAAAGAAGGAACTTAGAGCTGATGATACAACTGACTTATTTGCGAACTGGTGACAGAAATCAGTCTTGGCTCCAGCGACCAGAATCAAGTGAAGATTACATGACTACGGAATTTGTCATTGCTCGGTTTGTTTTACTGTTTTTAGACTGTTTATTTTCTAATGTGTTGTCGGACGCTTTCAAACACCTTATATTTCAAGTTACGGAGCAATTCTGTAGAAAGCTAGGATTTGATGTATTACTCCTTGCATACGTAGGCTAACAACGCCAGATAATTTCATCAAAATATTCCAAACGACTAAAAAAATCAAGTAAAAAATATCTCTTTTCAACTTGGGTCTAAAATCTTTCTCAGGGAAAGGAAGAAAACATGAGAAAAAAGTTTTTTAGTTCTTGCAATAGTATTTGTAAATGTGTTTTTTCGTGTGGAATTCGTAATTGATAAAGTATAAGATATATCAATTGCGAGAGGGTTTTATATTTATTGTAATATTTGAAATTGAGACACAATAGACAAATGATTCTGCTACCAAAAAACAAAATTTTTTCTTAGAAAAAAATGTGTCAGAAAAATAACAATAAAACAGAATAAAAGACAGAAACTTTGCAAATGGTACATTTTAAGAATTACCCTAGAATTTGATCATAGATTCATCTCACTTGATAAGTTATAGAAAATATGATTCAATTCATGAAAGAAATCTAGAAATTTTTTATTTGCAAATAGTTATCGAATGCAGTTGGGTAGATTTCAGAAAGTGCCAAGATTTGTAAATTCAAATCCTATTATATAAAAATGCCATCTTCTACCACAGTCTAATTTTATGCTTTTTTTTCTCTTCTTTTTTCTTTATTTATTATTATTATTTTTTGTTAATATTGTATTTATCTCAGTAATATTAGAGCTTGTTTAGTTTTGTTTTATAGCTCTATTAATATGATAGTCATTTGAAATTTTTTTACGTGTAAGGTATCATTGTAAAAAGGAAGGTTATTTTTATTTCGCAAAGCGTGCATCGGCTGTGTTCCTCTGCTTTTGATTTCTAATTTATCTATTTATCTGCTATTACTTTCTCATGAAGCAAAATATTTTATATCTTCATTTATATGAGCAATGATAGATCGCATTTTACTTTCAGAACTTTTTATGTTTAAGCTAATTAAGGAATTTATATCACACTCTTCCCTAAAGTTTTGTTGAAGCCAAAAACTAAAGACACATGGTTTCAAAGATTCGCTTTCTTAGATGTAACATTTAAATTTCGTAGTGCTGTTTTGTAGGTTTTGTAATTTTCTTCTTTAATACATTTCTTTATACTTTTTGTCACTTTACATATTTAGCTTTAGTTTTAAGAAATAAAAAAAAAAAAAAAAAATCGCCGGTCTTAAAATAAAAGTTAACTCATCAGAGTTGAATATCTCTTATTCAACTTAAATGCTAGTAAAGATAAGCCATTAAGTCACTTTTATGTTTAATGACTTTTTCTTCAGGGGAAAAAACATTACGATAACATTTGTCGAAATATTTAGCTAATTTTTTTCTCCTTGAAAATTTACGTTAGGAAATTCTTTTACTGAATATCTTTTACAACTCATCTTTCAAGCGAATCTCGTATAAATATTTGACTATAACATAACCCATATCAAATGCTTAAAATAGTTTATTAAATTAACATTCTGAGAGGTAGCCTTAAGATACAATACATAATAAGATTGCAGTTATAACAGTTATGTACCCGTGACTCAACATTTTTTTTTTTTTTTTTTTCTTTTAAAAAGAGAATCTGGATTATAAATCTCGCTGTACGCGTAAGTGATTGTTCGCACTACACCAAAGTGAAAACGGAAAGATTTATATGACTTTTGGGTGCACTTGAAGCACTTGACTAGAAATGGAAGTTCTGCTACGCATGGTTGGGAGCAAGTCGATAATGTCAACCTCAAGGGACCCTCATCTCAACAATATTTTAAAAGAAATCTGTTTGGAAATTTGCGACAGCCTTTTTTCTTTTTTTTTTCTCTCCTTATCCTTCATGATTTTTAGATTGTTTCGTTGCTTCAGATAGGTGAAATAAATATTGAAACAAGTTCCTAAAAATGAGTATTTTTAATAATCGAAAAATAAAGGTTTTTAATCATATATCATCTTTTATAATTTAAGTTTTTTCTGTCTCTTTGCACTCTTTTTTTATTTTTTTATCCCGTACCACAATAATTCATTAATAATTGGCAACCAATAATATTCTTTTATCATAAAATCGAAAGACACACTGTCAAATGCGCTAATTAATGTTCTGAGAGATAACCTTAATATATAACTTGTAACAGTTATGTAACCGTTAGTAATTGGCCACCATTTATGTTGTTTTATCATAAAAACGAAATTTACTCTGTGAAATATTGCTTCTAACTTTGACAGGTTGCATAACTTGTTAGATTTAAAATATATATATATGACCAAAATAATTTTTTTTCCGTATATATTGTTTTGGAAGGTGTTATGCAGTGATCAAACTCGGTGTTTTCATACCGATCTTCATATCGATGCTCGTGCTCGTGTCTTCATACCGATTTATCTATAGGAACTAAAGAATACTAAAAACAGAGTAAAAACAAATGTACGAAGGATTATGATAAAATTTTTCCTAACTTGATTTTCTCGTTAACGTGAAAATTTTAGTTACCTCTTTATTCCAAAATTTAGGGTAGAAATGTTTTAAAACCTCATAATCAGTGAAAATCACTGGCAAAAAGTTTAAATGTATTTTTAGTAAAACAATTATACAATTGAGGAGATGGTATTCTTCTAGTTTTCCGATCTGATTTTTTAAATGTTCCAATAATAGCATCTTGTCTTGAATCATATTTGATAAAATTTTCTATTTACTCTTTGATTTAGTATTCAAGATCATCAATAATATTCAAAACGATAATAGAAATGACATTTCAAGAAACAAAATTATTCAACTCTAGTTTTTAAAAAAAATCTTAAGCTTGACGGTTCAACTTAAGAGCAACTGCAAAAAAACAGACGATAGTTATAAGTTAAAGACAAAGAGAAAACTGCAATAGTGAGAACAATGAGTTGAAACATCATCCGAATTCCTCAGTTATGCAAAATCGTAACCGGGTGGTGTTCCAGCTGACGACTTTTGGAGCCAGCTTTGCCAAAAGATTAAGCGGGGGGTTGGAAGTTGCGCGAAGGTTTTTGTTGGTTCACTTGAATCGTAAAAACTGCCTTTTGATGGACCGCGTGCGCTCTGTCTGTCATCAATCCTCCCTTACCCACACCCCCCAAAAAGGAAGCTTGATTTAGAAGACTGAGATTTTTTTTAAAGCTTTTCTATTTGGAAGTTTGTGTTTCTTTTTATAGGGGTGGGAGGGCATAGAACTTTTTGAAATAAGCTGTTTTGTATGTCTCTGATTATTACACCTTAACATGAAAAATGAATAGGATTATAGATGTCACAAGTTTCCCCCACCCACTATTTTTTCGGTAACATAAATCTGCTCTGTAGTTTTGCAACTTGAGAAAAAGCCTTAGCATATTGCGTTACACACCTCCAAGGAAATAGTTTTTTAATATATAAGAAATCTTTTTATTTTTATTTTTACATAGACATTAAGTCTATATAGCGACTTTGGAATAAATTTTAGAATATTGCGTTATGTACCTTCAAAGAAATAGTTAAAATACAAGAAAGCTTTTTTTCCTATATACATTAAATCTATGTAGCTTTGCAGCTTAGCATATTGCATTTCATACCCTTAAGGAAAGAATTATTTAAAATATATGAAATCTTTTTTTTCTTCTTTTCAATATACATTAAGTCCATATGGCTTTACGACTTAAGAATAAATTTTAGCGTATTGCGTTTAGATAGTTTTTTAAAATGCAATAATTTTTTTCCCTATATGCTATGAATCTAAGTAGCTTTTCAACTTAGTAATAAATCTTAGCATATTGCGTTACGTATCTTCTACGAAATAGTTTCTTTTTTCAAACAGAAGAGATATATTCCTTTTATATACATTAAGTCTATGTAGTTTTGTAACTTAAAAATAAATTTTAGCAGACAGTGTTACATACCTTCAAAAAAAAAAAAAATTTTTTTTTTTTTAAAATGTAAGACATTTTTCCCCTTTTTTCAAACTTAGATATGTACATAAGAAAAATTTAAATACTTGAAAGTCAAAAACTAATATTTGAAAGTAGACGAAAATAAAGTATTGAAAATACATAATTTCCAATTCGAACATATGCTTTTATGCATGAAATACACTCACGTTTTTGAAAAATATAAAATTTTACACAAATGAAATTACTGTTCCAAAGGATTGATTTAATACCTTGTTCAGTGGTAATTATTTTGCTTATTAAAAAAAAACAATAAAATTTTAAATGAAAGAAACGTATATCATGCTAAATTAATCAGGTGTTAAAGAGAAAAAAGTAAATAATCAAAGATTAAAAGTAAATAATCAAATATGTATAAAAATATTAATAAAATGAAAAATAAATTAAAATAATAATTTATTTTAATAATAACTGTTGAGCTGATATCTATTTAATGATAAAGAACAATGAAAATTGAGCAGTATTGATAATCAAAGTTCATAAATACTATTATTTTTGTAAGAAGGATCAGTTAAATTTTTTTTTTTTAATTTTTTTTTAGATAAAAAATAAAGTATTTATGAGAAGAGAAATATAGTTTAACAAGGTTTAGAAGAATGTAGAACTAGCGCGTTTCAAATATATCAATGAAAAATACGAAATAAGAAAAGAAGAAAGAATCTAACTGATATTTCATAAGTGATGTTTTAGCTTTTTTATTTTCAAAATTTATGTTATAGTTAATATTAAGTTTTCAATGTATTGCAATTTGCGAAAAAGTGGAAATTCGATGGTAAGTAAAACAAATTTTATTCGAACATAAGCATGACGAATTTTAAATATTATAGAAAACGTAAAAGCATTTAAGATATGGAAGAGATATGGATACATGACAAATAAGAGACTGTTTGATTTATATCTTTTTTAAATAGTTAAAACTAGCTAATTTTAAATGTATTTGGCTTGATCTCATTTGGAAAAAATTATTATATTATCATAAAAGTGCATGAGCATAATGTTTTATTGCTTTTGAACAATATTATTGCCAAAAAAGCTTTTTTAAAAAAAATTTAGAATGAACTCACAAAAGTTTAAAACTTCTAGAATATACTCCCCGTATACCTGACATCACCAATATTGTCAACAAAAAATTACCAAACAGAATTTTCCTTACTATCTTTAAAAGAATAATCCTAACACACATCTTCTTGTCAATGGCTCCTGACAGGACTTATCTAAGTAAAAGGAGCCACGCGAAAGGCTTGTTTAAGACGGATTGATGCCTGTCCATAAGCTCTCAAACTTAGAATACGCAGCCGCATATAAATGTACCGCTAAATCATGGTGACAAATGCAGATAAGATTAAAATACTCTGTTCTGGTCTCAGATAAACGTTTGATCCTTTGAGTTTATCAAGTTCAATGAGGGTGGGGCTTTCCTTTCGTTTGAAAAAGAGCGACAATGATGTAAGTTGCAATATAAAAGTTAATGTAAGAGTGAGAAAGAAACACTAAGAACTTCGTAAGAGCTAATTAATATAAAACAATAAATTTTGAAGCTAATCATCAAACTTTTTATTTATTTCGAAAAATAATAGAACAATATCACGTTATTTGTAATATCTTTATTTAAAGGGAATTTTCCAAATGTATTTGTTTTTCCTTTATTTGATGATCTAATAAAATATTTCATCTGTGAAAACTTGCGATGTTTGTATCTACTTCCCTATATTAATTCTGAAATTAAATGCTTACGAGCGTAACAATAAAGTATTTTGTACTTTAATTCTGATTAATGAGACCAAAATATACGGTATATTACCATTCCATTTGGTAAATTTTCTGGTTCATATGGTCGTGTTTACCAGAAATTCTGGTTTTCAAACCAATAGTTCTTCTTACCACACATTTTATAAAAAAATTAAAACTGAATTGTATTTAAGAATAAATTGTTCTTGTGCCGTGCTCTAAAGTATCATGATAAAATTACCAAATTTCACCACGGTACCAAATTTTATCACGCATTTTAAAACCATATTTTTTTGCTAGTTTTATCAAAATCGTTACCAACGTACTTTGGTAAAAATTACCTTTTAAAATTTATTTAATTATCTTACTTTAATACTTGTTGCGATGCTTGAACATTTTTTTAAAAATAAAATCCATAAATTGAAATACTATCTCAATTTTATTTTTTTGTTTTATAAACATTAAAGTGACTTACCTTACTTTAATTTTTAATTTCATTCCAAAATTTGTTTTCTCTATTTCCATTTTCTCAAAATTTTTGTCAGGAAAAGGATAAATGAACAGTTAGCTAGTCTATAATCGTGATAACTATTTATTTGACAACGTTTTCAAAAGAGAACGGAAAAAATTTATATTATCGAAATATTGCTCATTTTTATGATATAAATATGGATATATTATTTTCGAAATTTTTTTTAGAAAAGTTGTAATCAAAATTCTTACCAATAATTTTTTTCAAATTCTTTTAAGTTTCTTTTTTTAAAATGAATTTTAATACATTATTTATGTTTAAAAAAAAAAATAGGTACATGGAACATACTTAAAATGGTATTGGTTTTATTAACAATTCTATGCATAAACACAAAAAATGACGTTTTTTTCTGTTATTTCTTATTTTATAAAAGAGCTGTTCTAATATTGCACAAATATCTAACGGTGGGGGTATCGACTTGTGATTTGCTTACTCTTGTTGACAAAGGGGAGGAAGAGAATGAGCAATGCTTACGTAAGATATTAAAGTCCTTTATATTTTAATTTTTAAAATTAAAAAAAAAAGAGTGAAAATTTTTTCAGATATAGAATTAAATATAAATTTGAGGAAAGGAGGAGTAGAAAAAAGTTTTCATCTGATATTTTCGGAGATCAAGAATCTTGTCCACAGAAGGGAAAGACAAAAGATTCCTAAAGAATATTTTATTCAGAATTCTATCGAATGAATAAAAGCGTAAATTTTGTTTCATCCAAAGTTATATCTTTTTGTAATTAATTCCAAGTATTAATCGCTACTATAAAAGCAAAAAACAAGTGGGGGTTGTGACTTTATTAACTAAGCATGACAGGAGTTTTGAGGTATGTTTCTTTCACTGACAAAGGGTGGAGGGACTCCAAATTACCCAAAATATGCTTACGTAATATTTGAACGGCCCCAGGTCAAACTTAGTTTTTAAAAAAAGTTCATTACAAGAGTTTATTACTGAATTTCAAGGAATGGTATTCCACGTATGAGATGAAATTTCTCCTTTTATATAATACTTTACTGTTGTTGGGTCATAAACACACTTGCTTTTATTCTGATAAAGCTACTACAATATTCCCACTAACGAATTCTCCCACCAATAAGCAATAAAGAAGAGTAAGCTCCTTCAATACAAGAGCAATGCACCATTGTTAAAGAGCAAGTTCCAGAGGCTGAATTGACTGGGCGGCCTGATTTCATTCCGTTTTTATTATCTTTGCTGGTGTAAGAAAAAAATTCCTCAAAGTAATCCGCTTCTGCAACCAATTAATAAATCATTTTGGTGGCTACAAGCCGCTGAAGTAGTTGAGATTTATTTTTCTTTTTTTAATTGAGTAGGGTTAGGAAAAAATAAGACCTGAATATGTATACCACTTGACTTTAAAACTCAAGGCGTTTCCGGTGAAAATTAATCTCTCCATCTGAATTAGTTTGATAGACTATGATAGGGCAGTATGTTTATTTTGCTTGGAGTTTTATTTTTTTTATCAAGATTACTCTAAGATAATTAGTTGAAAAAAAATATGATTCCAGAATAATCCTTCTAAAAAAGATCAATATCTACTCTGATGACTAATAACGCACCTAAATTAACAAATTATGCAAATTTAACTATTTTTTAATTATTTAAGTATGGGTTTAATAAAATTACCAAATGTTATAACTTTTATAAAAAAAATCATTCAGAAGATGTATAAAACATCACTCCATCTTAGGCTGTTACAGGCTATAGATTTTTTAAGAAGAGTAATCTGACTAACTTTCAAAAGGTATAAAATATCTAAGAATAATTGCTAAACATTATGAATCATATCACAGTAACAGTGCAATATATAGTGTGCTGATATATATATATATATATATATATATATATATATATATATATATATATATATATATATATATATATATATGGTGCCCCGTGAATGTTGCGACAAGCTTCTAGGGGAAGTAGGGCATGTCATAAGGATTAAGAATTTCTTAGGAAAACCATGACCGGAAATGTCACCTTACGCTGCTAGGGGCGCTTTAATATTATGAACATGTTGTTGTGTGCCTTAGAACTTGCATTTTCATTTTTCTAAAATATTCTGATTTCATGTTTATTTTATGTTACTATTATATTTATATTTTATAACCGTCGTTAAACAGCCGACCCAATTTTGGGTTTACGACTACAAATGTTCAACTCCGTACTAATGTTCAACTTTGTTACTATTAGCTATTGTTGAGAGTTTCATTAAAATAGGCTTAGAAATGCTGCTCTATCGTAATTTAATGATTAGGCGACCTTGTTCAGTTCGTCGCCAAATCATTAAATTATGATAAAACAGTCAATACTGTATTCGAAGCAGTTTTTGAGAATAATTAATAGAAAACAAAAAAAAAAGTAAGTTAATTTAGATAAATAAAAGTACCTGATGTTCCAAGGGATGTGTACCTGGTGTTTTTGTGATGTTATCTAAATGATTGAAAGAATTGACATTAAAGATTCAGCTTAAATTGCACATGAAGAATTCTAAGTGGCCTATTAGTTATAAACACGCATTTTCTTAAAATAAGCCTACTTTTTTTCTTCTTTTTATGCCTGATTTAGTTTCTTGTCTCTAAAAATCGGTAGGAGCAATTTGAAAAATCAGTTCTGTACAGTTTAGTCAGAAGAGCGGTTGATCGCTCTTTGTCTGAAACAATTATATAATTTTAATTACCAAGTTCAAACTTTCAACAAAATTAAGCGAGTAGTAAGACATTAAAAAAGTGGCATCTTTACATTTACATTTCTCGGAATTATTCGGTCAATTCCGTTCCAATTTTGAACTTCGTAAATTAAAATAACAATTATTAAAATGAGGTTAAAACTTTTATCACACTTCACATAGTTTTATCACATTCAAATTAAAGTTGGAGCAATTACTCAAAAATATCTTTTACTTGCAATTATTTTTGAGTAAATGGGTTTTATAAAAGAAAATTTTTTGATACGCGTAAATAGTTATCTAGTTAAAACTATAATAATCTAGTTAAAACTATCTAAATAATCGTCTTTCTGGCTCTATGAAAACAACAAAAAGCTCGGTAATTTTTACAGAGGCGCTTTGGTACTGATATGGTTTCATAATATGCGAAAAAATTTTGTAAATGTGGTGAAATTGGTAATTTTATCATGATCCCTTAAAACGAAAACCATTTATTCAGTTTCAGTTTTGTATTTTTCCCTGAATGTGTGATAATAAGAATAATAATTTTGTAATATATATATATATATATATATATATATATATATATATATATATATATATAAGAAACATTTCATGCAAACGCTGTTTTGTTGATGTTATGTGCTGATTCTGATTCTTTAGATTTTTAATAAACACATAACAAGCAAGTTTTATAAAACTATGAAAAATTTAGATTTCTTTTAAATAAATATTTTTAAGTCTTCATTAATTGAATAAAAAATTAAATTGAAAATATTGTTTCCTTATTAGAAACATGTGCAAAAGAATAATATAATTATTCAAATTCAATCCATGTTATCTAAATTTGTAATTTGAGAATTTAGTCACCGAAATACAACTGAAATTAACTTTCTCAACATAGCAAACAGTGTAATATGTTGATTTTCGTATCAATATTTTTATTCTTGTAAAATTTACCGGTAAAATTAAAGCAAATTAATTATAGATATTTAACATTAAAAACTAAGCAGAACATTTTTAATATAAATCAATATTTTATAAAGACTTTTCTTCGTATAATGAACAGCTAAACTTTTAAAAACTTGGTGGGGGATAATTTTTTGCGCGATTCTTAAATGAGACCGAGATACACAGTGAAAGTTGCTTGATTAAACTAAAATACTCAATAATTACTCCTAAAGTCAAACGCAAAATTTTTTTTGTGTCTTTTTTTTCCGGGGGAGGGAGATTTTTCACAAAGTGTAGTATATGTATTTTAAATATAAATTAATTACATTATAATTACATTATATTATATATATACATATATATACATACATTATATATATACATATATAAATAGATCATTACATAAAATTTTTGACGCTTTCTATAAATCAAATAAAAAAATTATAAAACTGTTTCAAATAAGTACTGAAGAAAGTTGTAAAAAATTATTGCTGCATAAAGTATAGATACAAAAGTAAAATAAATGCATAGTCATTCTTAGCAGAGAAAAAAAACTTATAACATGATCAAAGCAGTTTTGTCTTTAGACTGTCTTGGAGCTTGTAATCCATAGAAACAACACGAAAATATTACATAAAGTGTATAGACAAAAGTAGTAAAATCGAAAAAACATTGTGTTTATAATGACAAAACATGCAATTAAGATTATGAATAAGCTGAAAACCTAATTAAAAATAAATGTAAATATCGTGAAGAAGAAAATTTGCTATAATATAATAAAATTCTTGCAGCGTCTTTAATTCATTTATAAAAAAAAAAAAAAAAAAAAAAAAAAACGCACGCTAAATAAATTTTTTTATTTGGCTCCAAATATCGATTAAAAAACTTTTTATCGCTTATTTTAAACAATTACACTCAATTCCAAACTAAATTACAACTTATAAATGTGTTGTTTTCTAAGTATAATTTACAGTGAAATTTAAAATTTATAATACACAACTTACAATCTAGTGAAGAAATACAAAACTCACAAAGAACAAAGATACTTAGTCGTTTTTTAATTCTTTTATTTTAAAACATTATTTGAATGTAATGTATATATATATATATATATATATATATATATATATATATATATATATATATATATATATATATATATATATATATATATATATATATATGTATATATTACGAATTTTGTTTTTTACAACAAAAAAAAATATCAAGAGTTTTTTTTCCCTCAAAAAATATTAACTCTAAAGCAGTATTTACAAGATGCGTAAAATCAAAAAAAAGAAGATAGTTTTAGATAATCCGAAAGCAATTTGATTAAATGAATGTAATTATTCAAGCAAACTGAAGGGGTTAAAAGTCAAGGAACTGTAATATAATGAAAGTTAAATTTAATAATAATTTATGACATTAAAAAATATTAACGGGCAAACTATTTAAAATAAATTTGAAACTAAAGGAGTATTTGTATGCAATCATGAAAACCCATAAAAAACTTAAAATTTCTTTATCATCAATTATTTTTGTATGTGACAGAAATAATAATGTTGTAGTAAATTCTTACCTTCCAGCTTTTGTAACAATCATCTCCGTTCCCAGCTCGTTAAATTCATCCCACAAAGATTTTGTCTCTAATGTGCCATTGATATTAACCAATTTTGGGTGTAAAGGTTTCTTTATTTCTTGCCCTCCACATTCTCCATTTTCCACACCATCCAATTCCGAGGATGAATCGGATGGACTCTTGTTGGAGAGTTCATCACTGTCTTTGAGATCGCAATCCGCAAGGTAAGATCCATACGTACTCCGATATGTTTCCACCAGACTAGGCCGTTCCTTGGCGGCTGAGAGTAGACAAGCTATGGAAAGTAGAAGCGAGTATTATCAAAAGAAAATATTTTCGAGAGTTTTCACTTCTCGATTTATTTTTTGGGTGTGAATTTTAAAATAAAGAGGTGTATTTAAAAACAGATATTACATTTTTAAATTGCATTCATTTTATAACACAGATTTTATTATGACTAACAGATAAATAATGCAAACTTAAAGCAATAGAATCTTCGTTTGAAAATTTAACCAAAAGCATTATTCCACCTTAATAATTAGACTAAAGTTTATAAAAAATCAAAATTTATGAATGGAACATATGAAATTAAAAAAACAATTATGATTCTTTTCTACCATTAAACAGCATGTTTGAATTCCATGTCACACACTGTAAAAAATTCCAAATGAAATTACGGTATAAAGTACCGGCACTTTAGGTACATTATCCGTAAAATCCATTTTACCGTAAAATATTAAACCGTAATTTTCATAGTAATATTTATTCAATAAGAAAAAATACGAGATCAAATCGTCAAAAATTTCTAGATCATATTGCGGTATAAATTACCGGCAATTTAGGGGTAGCATCCGTAAAATCCATTTTTCCATAAAATCCATCTTTACCGTAAAATCTATTTTTACCTTTAAATATTATAAAGTAATTTTTACAGTAATATTTATTTAATTAGTTTGATTCAGTGATTCAATATTACTGTAAAAATTACTGCATATCAAATTTTTTGTTCCATAACATGTTCCGGTAAAAATGGATTTTTGGGTAAAAAGTGCCGGCTCCCTGAGTACCTGTTTTTTTCTTTCTTTTTTTCTCTTTTTTTTTCTGGAATTTAATCCGTAATATTTTACAGTGCAATTCGCACCTTTACTGGTAACAAGAAAAAGGAGCCCTTCCCGAAACAATCTGGAAAGGTCGTCCAATTATTCCAAAACTGGATTTCTAGATTTTAGTCGAATTTGAGTTTTAAAATCTCTTCTAAAAGCAGCTGCAGCTCACTGTGTTAGAATAATAGCAATTAATTTCCTAAATTCAGAATATATGAAAAGATCATACCCTTTCTATGCTCATTGAATGATTTTAAAAGGAACTTATCTTTATTTAACAACAGGAAGAAAGAAAAAAACTAATAATTTTTAAAAAAAATTGTTTATTTCACTCCTAGAAAATTTTCGAGAAGTAAAACTCAAATGTGATGCGTGAAATACGAGTTTGCATGCGTTATGGCGAACTATGGAAGAAACATAATGACATTCGAATTACTATTAATCACGAAAAAAGAGTAATCATATGTTTTGGGCCAGGATAGGGTTGGTAGAGTGCTGGACCCATGTCCAAAAGGTAGTGGGTTCGATCCCCAACTGCCAAAGATTCCCTGTGTAGTAAATTTGACTGATGCTCGTTAAATCTGTCGAGTCACAAAGTCCTTCATGTTCCAGCAACAAATCAATACCTCTTCGAGTACTGAACCAGGAGTTTCCTTGTCTTCTGAATTGGTTCAAAATTACAAGGCTACGGAGTTGAACATTAGCAGTCGTAAACACAAATATTATTTCTGCTGTTCAATGCCGGTTATAAAATCAAAACAAATAATATGTTTTATTTAGAGAGATCAATTACAAATCTGATAAATAAATTGTACTTATTAAATTCTGAAACAATTGGAAAATGTCGTTAAAAGAAGATATTTTTTTATTTATTCAACTTCTTATTTAAAATGAATAACATTGTAATAGTGAGATCAGTTACAAATCTCTTATTAATATTTCTTAGTAATTTCTTTATTTAATTCTGGAATATTCTTAAAAAGTATCTAGGGGGAGATATTTATTTTCGATTTAATTTCCAGTATGAAAAGAATGATTGTATATTTATTAGAGAGATCAAAATGATTAACTATAATAATCTCAGCAACAAATGATATTTATTTAATTTTGTTAGATTAAGATAAACATTTAAAGGGAGACACTAATTTCTGATTCAATTTCTAAATTAAAAAGAATTATTGTATAAATTAGTTACAGATATAAATAACATATCTTATTTATAACTGTTGTTTATTTCATTTTGAAATATTTGGAAAATATAGTTAAATGAGGAAAATTTTTACGCGATTTTAAATTTGAAAAGAAAAATAATCATTTAAATCGTATTTATAAAATTCTGAAAAGTATGGAAGATGTAGTTCAAAGGAAGTATATATGTTTGATTCGTTTTGCAATTTTCTTCGATTTTTCTTTTTAATACTTAGCTGTAAACGTCATGTTTTAAAAATTCTTTTTTAAAGAAAGGATTAAAATGTAAATTAACTTTTTAATTGCAAAATATTGGTAAACTTTTCTTTAAAACAATAGTTACTAATCACATGCATGCATTGATATATTCATAAATTTTAATTTCTGAAAACATTGTGCTAGTTAAAAATTGTTAACTTTTGTTGTAATTATTTAAATTTGCGTAGCTGCCATATCAGTCTCTTTTAAATTTCACAGGCACTTTACATCACATAATCACCAGGTTTTATATATATATATATATATATATATATATATATATATATATATATATATATATATTGAATTATATTATAATCATTTAACATCCAGTACAAAGAAAAATACATTTACTCAAGAAAAGAATCATTGTTTTAAAAATCATGTCATTAACAAAGTTTAATTAAAATGATAGTAGAATATACATCTCTGACTTTGCATTAACAGAAAAATAAAAGTCCTTGCTTTCATTTAAAACATCCACTTCTATTAATATAGAAGGATATAAGGTTGAAACATTAATTCATTTAATTAAGAATCGACTTTTTTCTATTTAATTTAAAAACAATTAGAAGTAAATAGATCGAGTAAACTTTATGTTTAATTTGCCCTTATTTAGTGAAATTATGGATTATTATACAATGAGATACTAAAACAAAATGTTAAAAAATAAATTTAAAATGATTAAATAAAATAAACAAACATTAAATATTAAACCAGTGTAAACATTTCAAATAAAATTGTTAGTTTTAAATATTTAAAAAAAAAAAAAAAAAAGAACTCTCCTGTTTCGAAATTATTTAAAAACATCTACTATTTCAAAAACTATTTTTATCATGCATTTGTAAATTTTTTCCGTAAATTAGTGTTATTACGATTTTCATTCAAATTAATCACGTTAATGTAAATAACCAAAATGAAAATGTTTTGAAAAACAAATATTTTGTATTTTTAAAGTAATTACTTTATAATTATTCAAATTTTTCTAGCCAAATTTATTGCAAATGATCTTAACGCGATTTTGTAATGATTTTCAAAGAATTTAATTCGTATAAAACAGCTGGTCTAGATAAAATTAAACAAAAACAAGTAAAAAAAGAAAAAGTTTTGAACAGAATTTAAACTAAAAATTATTACAATTTCTCTCAAACTTTCTATCTCATTAATAACTCGAATTTTAATATTCATATATTTCGGATAACCAAATATGAATCCAAAATATAATCATCATTATTTTTCTGATATTATTATTGTATTTTAAATTCTTTAGTAAAGTTTGGATTATATTGAACTATTGCTGTGCTATTGAGCACATTTCCTAGAATCTAAATAAATCAAAATGGACCATTTTACCGTGCACATCATTTCTTGTTTGACTTCATTGCAACTTAGTATGGTTCAACTTGAACAGAAATGAGATTCAGCTACGCCCCTAACTAACTTATTAATGTTGTAACAAAATATGGAACAATTCTCAAAGTTGTACCATTTTTTTTAGAGTAGCCATATTCTATAATTAATGAACTAATTAATAAATAAAGTGTCCAAAAACTAAGTTAATTTGAGCTTTTTTTATCCCTAGACTTATACTCATTCCACGTAAAAAATTTCGGGATATTTTACAGCAAAAGATATTAATAATTTTATAATAATTTCCTTCAACACGAAAATACAAAAAATAAGATTTATTTAAAATAAAAAGAAAATTATAATTATTATTTTAATGGAAGAAAAAGGTGAAAATATTCAAGGTTCCTTTAAAATTTTACTTTGCTTTTGACCTTTTTTCTTGCCAAGTATTTGGTCCTGATAATATCTTTCTAATTTTATCATAATATTATTTATTGAAGGAGAATAAAATTCCATACAGTAATGCTTTAATCTCTAAAAATCATTGGATTTCATTTGTAGATTATTTATTTTAGAATATACATTTATTTGTCGAATATTTTTTTTAGAATATGCGTTGTAGAATATAATTATAATACTTGATAAAGGTTGAAGGTACCTACCTTCCATTTCTTTCATAGTGTTTCCTGAATAACAATTCGTCGTGACCGGCGTCCAATCATAACAACATTCTATCGGACCCATGCTGCGTTGACCCACAGTAACCAGCTGTGGAATATACTCGTTTGTGTGTTCCGACATTAAGGAATCGATGCTAAACGGATTATTACGACCCAACCCAACGCCGTTGACATCCATTCTAAGCATCAAGCATGGGATTCATCTTGGTGCTCCTACTATGAGGCGGAGCTTTTACGCTCCGCCCATTCTCAAAAGGTACCAGCCTTTCCCCACCTTTTATTATCGTAATTGGTTGAAATAGTAACAGAAAGTGAAGACGAAATATGATTGGTTTATTCTTCGCAGGTAAATCATGCAGAAGTTCGTTGCATTCCAAAAAGATTTAGTTTTAATGAAACCTTTCGGGATGAACTTACGGAGTATAATCAAAATCAATTTGTAAAACTTTCTTAGTCAACTTGTTCTAGATATTTAATGAATTTTTCTCTAGATATATGTGTAGTTTGTTAAATTGCTATGCTAAGCTTTATTATTAATTTGATTCATGATTATGACAATTTGTTCTCTACTTTCAAGTTCGCGTCTAAGCAACAAAAAAAAATTCCTTCTGGTACATAAACTCAATTTAACGAATTTATTGGATATTTAACTGCAGAAATAACAATAAAAATTTAAAAAAAACAAACAAGAGCTTTCGAAAATACAAGAAGATTTTTTACTGAATTCTTTAAAAAAGAAATGAATGAAATTACTTTTAAATTATTAAACGAAGGATAAACTGGAGACGAATATACATTTTTTATTGTCAAATTTTAAAGAAAAATGTACACTCTCAGAAATAAAACTCTCAACTTTTGATGATTCAGCAACCCTTGAGCTTCATTTCGTTAATTTTGAGAATTATTTCCTCACGATAATCACGAGATTTTGTGACGAAACGCGAGCTCTCAAATATATGACGAAAATGCTTCCTCAATAACGGAACCTCCTCGTAGTGTATTGTGGGTGATTGTTAACTATAATGACGAAACTAGAATGAAGACTAGACGATCGGAAATAAAGTGATGACTTATGCCCACCGACTGTATGGAGGTCAAGGAGTTGGCCTGGTACCAGGGAGATTCCGGGTACAAATCCCATTTCTGGCGAGGTTGTAATTTATCTCCGTGTTCTGTGTATCCGTCATATGTTGTTGGGGGTGATAATTGGTCCACCTATATGGTGCCCAAAGTAAAGTTTCTATTAGAAAAATTAGACACATTAGGCAAAGCGAGTTTATTTTTTCTTATTTATTTATCTATTTTTATTATTTTTTTTATTTTTCGAAAAACAGAATGACAAAATATTTTTATTTTGACGAAATTCGTTTACTCAGAGGAGGGACGATAATTTCATCACTTTTATGAAATCTTTACTCGGAGCATATACCAGAAAACAGTTTCGTCATAAACGAGGAAAGTTTCGTGAAATTTGAGTATCCGTTTTTGACAGTGTATGGCTTAAATGTTAGGCTTATTCCCGTGTTTCAATTCCTCAGACTGATAAACCTAAATATGCTGGTATGTTCACTTCAGTGGGGGAGGGGGTTAAAGATTTATTTCACGAAATTTTATTTAACGTTAATTTTAAAAAAATGATACTCGCAGTGGATTTCAATTGGGTATGGTGATCGATCATCGATATGAGCATTTTAATAATGTCCGTCACATTATTATTAGTATTCTAAATAATACCACTAAGGAACAATTTTGCTTTCCTGTTGCATGAGATTTTTTTTATTTTTTTATTTATTTAAATCTAATCCTAGATACTTTCGTATCTCTTATTTCTAATCTTAGATATTTTTGTATCTCTTATTTCAAATCTGTAATCGGTTTCTCTCTCAAGCTACATTTTTCAAATTACATTTTTAGTTAATTTTTTGTCGAAATTTACAAGTTTAAAAATGTTATATATAACAGGAATCCTCATAAATGTTGCTACAGACTGTTAGGGAAATTGGGGCACATCATCAGGGTTAAGACTGCATGGAAGCCCATTCCTGGAAATGTCGTCATGCGCCATTAGATGAGCATTTTATTATGAACTCATTATTATGAAGTATCACCTCAATTGACATAAAGGAGTCGAAATTGGAAATGTACTTCATAAAAATATTGTGTTTGTTTATATTCAAAACAATACAAGCAATCTATATTGCTAGTATTGTTAACAATAAAAAAAAAAATCTGAAAAATATATAGAAACACACAAAAATTTCATGCAATAAAATAGAAAAAAAATCGGGTAAAATATTCACTGGCTAAAAAAAAGTATATAAGTTGGAATAAAAATAAAGATACGCTGTTGTAGATAGTTATATTTTAGAAACCCAGTTGGTAGTCCAGCAGTTTCAGCATAATTTGTCGCTAAGCATTAGAGATAGGGTAGCATATCAATATAAATTTTAGTTTTCAATGATACATCATCAGATTTCAATTTTATTTGTCTTGCTTCAGTTAATTTTCTGTATTCATCATTCAAATGTTGTTCACATTACTCAGAATTTGATTTATTTCAACACTAAGCAGCAAGTCTAAGGTATTCATCTATCAGACATGAATGTACCGAAATATTGTTCCTTTGAATACCTGTTCTCACACAAAACGAGAATGTATGGAGATTCTGAAATTAATAACAGATTAATAATATCGATAAATAATTTTTTACAGAACTAAATTCATTAAAATATATTTAATGACAAAAATTTCACATATTATATGAGCAATTCAAACAAGCATGATACACTTGAAATTTTAAGAAATTTTCTCCTTAGTTGTTTAAAAAAAAATCTATTAAATGAACACAATTATTATAATTTATGATAGCAACATTATTTTTTAAAGCCTTTTAGCGTTTCTGAAATGTGCTATAACTTTTGTTTAATTCTTTTAAAATGTATTTATTTGTTCAATTTTCAATGGGTTGGAGCAATATAAATGTGTGAAGCTTTTCATTTTATTTTGCATAAATCTATTTGCGCATTGTAAGTTTGTAAATAAAGATTAATAATAAGATTAAAATGTTTTAAGAGAGATTAAAAGCTCTATCCAGTTAAGTTGGGAAAGAAAGAAAACAAGCTTTAATAATTTGAAAGCTTTTTTTTACTTGTTTATAATTTATACATTTTTTTGGCCAATAAAAATTTGTTTATAGGAAAATATTGTATAAAAATGCATATCAGGAAATAAGAAATGTAGTTCGTTAAAAAATGTGCTGATTTGAAGGACTTTTTTCTCTAAATTATTGAGGAAAAACTTAAGCACTGATGGGTTTTGTGTCCCAAGCATTAAACACATGTGATTGATGCCTAGGCGTACACTGTTAGAAATTTCTCGGTAAAAATGATTAACTAGCAATTTATTAATTGTTATTTTGCCATTTTTAACCAAAACAGTCAAATAACTATAAAAAAGATGACATTCAAACTGTTATGTGTGAGAAAAACGTTTGTTGATTGTTTTTACCTAATCTAGTTTCACAATCACAATTCTAGCCGCTCCAACTAGACCCACCTTATGGAGCTATTAATTCTGTGCAACTGGGTACATACCATAGCTGAGAGGGATAATCGGACAATCTCATGACCAGCTGAACAGGGGGTTCGAATCCCAGCGTTCACACCACAATATTTCTTCCATTTCTTCAATGCGTGAAGAGTTTCCAATATTCCACTCTTCAAGTGATCCTTGATTATTGGTATACGAAACTCACTCATAAATGGCGCAACATCCACAGAACTACAATGTCCATTTAAGTTTTACTTTTACTTTTATGGTTTAGAAAGTATGCAAATTGTAAATGGTTACAAAACCGAACAGTTTTGTATTCACGGTTTTTTAACGGTACCAGTTGTTAATCATAAATCATAAAGGTAAATAAACCATAAACATTATGGTTCAAAATCATAAAGGTAAAAACTGTTCATAATCGTAAACATTATGGTTCATCGGTTGGACATACTGCTACCGGTTATTTCACCATAATTTCAGTATGAAAATTCTAATAGTGTACGAAAGGCTATATGCATAGATATCTACTAGTTAGTTTTACAAATTATACAAGTGTTTTATTAATTTGAGAGATAATTCTTCTATCCTTTTGTTGCATATTTGATCGTAACTGTATGGGTTTTGCATAAAATGCATGTTTAACATCAATTAATATTTATCAGAATTCGCATTTTATGAATAGTTTTTTTAATGGAATAAAAAAACCAAAAGTTTTTTGAGTATTATTAAAATTTTTTACTAAACAATTCGTAACATGAAAGAGGCATAAAATATATTGAGTGAAATAACTTGCTATCCAAAAATGTATTTGAATAATTTTTTTCAGATTCATTTTATAAGTTTTTTTTCTTCTTTTGTTCTTGTATGAATATAATATACCATTATTTTGAGTATCAAATAGTTGATTTTTAATAACTGTCTTGATAGTAACATTTGGAAGCTAATTTAAATTAGGGTATAACATTTTGAATGTAATTTAGCTTATATTTTGAAAATTAATTTTCATATATTTCAAATATTTTATATAACAACAAGAAACAATATATTTAAATCCATTTTAAAAAAATGAAGGGAAAGAAGAAAGTATAAATTTTTTAAATATTAGCTTTTATCATAGATACTACGTGCTTTTTTATAGTAATTTTTTTAATTTTCTGTATCATTTTATTAATTTTATATGGCTTTCCATTCTTATTCATATGAATATCAGCTTTTATGTGAGCTTTAACCTCAGAATTAAAAAAATAATTGTTGTGCTCAAATACCCCGCCCAATTCGAGCTAATTTAACAAGAATTAAACCATAGACCATAGACTAACAAGCAAATGCTATTTGCAAAATGCTATATGCATTGTGATTTGTATACTGACAAAAATATTGAAGCCTTTTTTGTTTATCTACGATACTATATCTATTTTATCTATAAAACAAATCATACACTAATGTTTCGTAACTATGACACAAGATTATTCCCCACAAAATGCAAGAGGGGGGTGAAGCTACTTGTGTTGTAACAAACTCATGTTCTCGGGAATCTTATCTGTGATCGGTCCTTCGTCCGTCGTCGCAGTTGTTGTTGTTGGAGTAACGGATGCTGGGACAGGAGGAAACACAAGTGATATTTTATGGTTCCTGTTTTCAGTTTTGTTCTGAGGAATCTTATGTCAAACATCCACCTTCTCTTCGAGAAAGATATATGGAACTGCTTTGTTGAGTAGGGATCAAGCATGAGAGGGAGTTCGTTGACGTATAAATAAATCCTGTAGTAGGTCTCATGACAGAAAAAAAATTGAAATTATATTAAATGTAATGACAGTTAATAAATTAATTTACTTAGTTAATTAATGTTTCTTTAGGAAAATATTTGAAAAACTATCTTTGTTAGGATCAAAATTTTGAGAAACATTATAATAAAGATGATTAAATACAAAAGAGAGAAAATTGTGATCGTATTTATATCACTGGTTATCCATTGATCAACTTTTTTCCCCCTCATCGATTTTCATAAACGCCACAACATTTCATGTCACGAGTTGTAAAAATTGCATCAATTGATGTTATTCCTCTTGCGTTCCAATGGACAGGATTGGTTTTTAATTCCAACCAATATACTTTTCATAAAACATTGTGAATTTTTTTTCCTTCTTCAATATTCATATTTATATTAAAATCTCCACCAAGGCAGTAGTTATGAACAAGTTGGTCTAAAAAACAAGAAACTCAGTCCAGAAAACAACTCTAAGAAGTTTCAAAATTATCGTCTGCTATTTTTATTTCATCTTGTTGCGGTGTTTTTTTATTAATGCTTATGTTAGCCTGATTTTTTATAACTCTTACAACTCTTTATTTGTAATTGTGGTGTTGAAGCTAATCAAATAGAAAAGTATGCGGACATAAAAACCTAAAACAACACTTATTTTTCTGATGGTGATAAACCATTAATCACTGAATCACTTTGTTATACCTAGTCGTGAAAAAGTTTTAAAATGTAGTTAGATACACATACGAATAAAGAGCAGCTATTACTGAGTTGTTTTAATGTACCCTAGAGGCAACTTGATGTTCAGCCAGCTACAGATCGATGGGTTCCAGCTTTTTTGGGAAGTAAAGTCGGCTGGGGCGCAATGCTGACTTTATATCCATGATCACGAAATTGGTCTCAAAATTGTTGAGCTATGTCCACCTTAGTCGATAGATGGCTGTTGTGAAAATTATTTACTTTACATAAGACTAAACTACACATATGCACCCGTTTCATCATGTTGTTATACATTATTCTGTTGTTGGTCAAAAGATTTTCTTAATCCAGCGCATACGTGATTTTCTGAAGCAATGAAGAAGATAATGCTTATCGCATTTTGCTTACAGTGACGAACGTATTCATTTAATTAAGAGTATTAATTTCTGGATAATCCAACTCGAGAAAAGAAAACATTTTGAGAGTGTTTTTTTTTTTTTTTTTCTTGCATAACACCGTAGAACCGCTAATACCTGTTGAAGGAAAGATGAAAATTTACGAGTACAGAAAAAAAGACAAACACATTGAATACTAAGTTAAATATTTCACAAAATAAATATACTTTATTTGAAAATATTTCATAGAGAACAGAAAGCAACCCGGGATCCAAAATGACAGAGATGGTTAAAAAGTTCAACCAGGGTAAGGACAATGGCTTGTTACTAACACCGCAAGGCTGTTTCTCCTATGTAGGACTCGCTATGCAGTGAAACAACTTGTGAAGGGTGTTTTTTTTTTTTTTTTTTTTTTTTTTTTTTTTTTTTTTTTTAACAATTTTTGCTGAGCAGTGATTTTTTATGATATTATTTTATATTATTATTATGAGCAAAGTTATGAAAAGAATTTCTTCTGCATATTTCACTTTTTGCTTACGCTTCACTTTTCTATTCATTTATCAAATTATTCATCACAAACTAGTGTAAAATGAACCAGGAAAAAAAAAAAATAATAATAATAAAAAATTTTTTAAAGAAAATTAAAAAATTGTCTTAATTTATATATACACTATAAACAAAAATTCCATGAAAATGCTTTTTAAACGAAGTTTTTCGAAGATGATTTCGAAGATGATTTTCGGGCAATGGTTTGTTAGTGCACACCAAAAAAAATTTTTTTAATAATTACAGAAAATTAGTACAACATTAAATATAACTCTTTAAATACTATCTTTATATACTTTAATAGTCACTAACAATGACAATGAATATTATTCTTTTTCAAAAGATTATAATTTTTTTATTTGGAGGGGGGGGGGATCATTTTTAAACTAAAACTCTTTATATAAAAGCAAACCATCACAGAGATTTGTATGATATTGTGGCGTAAAAAGAGACTTACACTAACTCGCGTCCAGTGATTCATCTAAGGATCCTTATTCCAATATTTTTGTCTTTATTAATGCATTAAAATTCTTCAACATAAAAACATTATTATTTAATGGATACCATACAGCTTTCTTCAAACATACACTTTAATTCTTACATAATTACGCTACATAATTAAGTTGAAAATAATAATTGAAACTATTTAAATATTACAGATATTGAAAATCCATTGTTTATATTCCTTACAATCAAAGATAAAATATATTTCCTATGATTAAATATAGTAACGACAGAAATTCTTCTTGCATTAAAATTATTAAATTTTAGCTTATGGAAACCGTAATAAACTAAATTAGAGTTTTTTTTTTTTTTTTTTTTTTTTTTCCCATGAGGAAAATATTTTTTGTTTAAACTTAAAATTATTACTTTTGCGATCGGAGTTACCTTTTAATTACTGAAACCAGCAATTCTTTTATTGCTTTTCTTTATAAAAAATATAGTACGCTCGCCATTCAAAGTCGATGAAAGCGGGTATGAATTATTTTGCTTAAAATTTTACAAAAACTTAACTAAAAAAAAATACATTAAAGTATAAATTAAAAATAAAATGTATTTAAATTTTAAAAAAAATATTTTACCTTTTGAAAAGTCACAGTTTTAGTTTTTACAAAAGCTATTTCGAATGCCAAAAAGTGTGTGAGGTAACGTTTAAATTCAGGTTAGGTGAGAACAAATATGTGAGGTTCAAATTAAATAATTATAACAACAGTAAGAAAATAAGGTAGAAATGGGAAAAAATAGCAGAAAAATAGAAAAAATTTCCTTTTTCGAGTGTAATTTTTATAGAGCTATTATCTTTTATTGTTATTAAAACAATATACAGTAAAAACCTTTTTTCCTTACCAAAAACTTAGTTAAAATTTATTTAAGATAATTTTAATCTTCATTTTTATACTGAAATAATAATTTAAGTCTACGCAGCGTCTTCGATTCAGATGCTTTTATATTTTGTATAAGTTCATTAATTGCGATGTTCTACAAAAGCTCTTTTTACAAATTAAAAAATAATAATAATAAAGAAATAATAATAATAATAAATTCATAAATATTGATGTAATAATTGTGAACACAGTTTTGGGAAACTTAAAACTGTGTAAATTATTTGCCTTTTATTATAGTTTTCTATTAAGATAAATAATTTCACTTCATTATTTGTTTTTTTTTTTGCGATTTATATGATTATAAGAGGCATACTAAAATTATTTTGATTTTTTTCTCAAAATTATTTTATTTGTAATTAGGTATAAACTGTTACTATCATATCTGAGTATCAGGTATAAACTGTTACAATCATATCTGATTATCAGGTTTGAACATAATCTAACTTATTATAAGTAATCTGCTACTGATTGTAATCGAGATAACAAATATTCATAACTAACGATTGCAGTTATGAACGCGACTATAATAACTTATTATAATTAAAATAATATAATTAAAATATGATTATGAATTATCAAAAATGCAGTTAATTGTGATTACGATCAATAAAAATTGCAAATTATCCTGATTCAACAATCTATGAATATGAAGAATCATGATCTACAAATAAATACATGCTTTACAAATAATTATGGTATATGATTGAAAGTATTTACTATATATGATTACAAATAATTACAATCTGCGATTACAAGTAATAAAAATCATTTAATTTCAAACAGTCGAGAAAGCGAATTTTAAAAAATATTTTGTTTCATATTTCTGAAATGTTATTTTTTTTCAGGAATTATTCGACCAATTTCTTCAAATTTTGTATTTTGTCTTATAAAATTACATTTTTAAAAATTATGCAAAAATTTGAATAACTCGCTTTCCAAAATTTGTTTGGCTGTCATTAAATGAAATAATAAAAAAATAATGGATTTATACCATAAGTTATTTTTTTTTTTTTTTTTTTTGCGTGGAGTTATCTTTGGATAAATGAATTTTATAATTGTGTGCAAAAGTTTTTGAATTCGTTTAGTTTTCGGGATATGGCGAAATACGCAAGAAAAAAAAATTAACATTAAGGGGTCCAAATTTTGGATGGCTATACTGATCTAACTATTGGGATCATATTTCCTATAAGTCATCCTCTTGAACAATTGAGACTGAGTCCTAGAAATTGAAAATCCTATCATTAAATCAAAAGTTATTTAAGATGGCCTGTTTGCTTTTTGCGCACTGTACATGTACTATACAACTTAGACATCGCAATGGCAAGTAATTATCAGTAATCGTGACTTACTTTTCAGTTTTGATTACTTGTAGTCATGATAATTTTTATCATAGATCCTGATTACTTATTAGTGTATATTATAAAAAATTATCATGGTTCACGATACAATCCTGCGTTCGTGCACGGAAGTGTAAGATTTGGTGGTGGGGGAGTGATGGTCTATGCTGGCATTTCAATTGATGAGTACACTGATCTCCATAGTCCACATCATTCGAAATGGAACTCTGACCGGTCGCCGATATAGGGAGGAGATCCTGAGACGAGACCTATTATAGTCGAATATTACGAAAGGATTGGTCAGAGTGTTCTCTGGACATAAACCCAATCGAGCATGTTTGGTTCATTCTAGGTAGACGAATTGCTGTACGCAGACCACTCCCACAAACTCTCCAACAACTAGAAAGAGATTTTCGGGAAGAGTGGGATAGAATACACCCGCCCCTCATTAACAACCTCGTTGACTCGATGCTTCAAAGGTGTTCAACGTTTCTTGTCGTTCGGGGAAACCAACCCTACTAAAAACTATTTTCTTTTTAGGGAATACCTTTATTTATTTTTCTCGTGTGAGCAAATTTTGGTCAATAATGATCATTCAAACAATTATTCAGGTGCAAGATCGACCCACAACCTCAATATCCTTTAATTGTTGTGAGCAGTGTCCTTGAGTTTATCCTGCCAAATAAGAAAAATATTTTCATTATGTACTAAATATATATTTATATACATCCAACGAAGTTACAACGAATTAAAAATGCATTTAATTTTCGCATGCAAATTGGTATCGAAAAGCAGTTGTTTTCTTAGTTGGTCCACAAACTGGAAAAAAAAAAAAAAAAAAAAAAAAAAAAAAAAAAAAAAACGTTATTAAGACATCACTTAGCGACGATAAGATATTTGTAAAAAAATACGACCACCTATTTTTTTTTTAATTACCACTCTTTTATTTTTAGAAGAAAAAGATAAGTAAAAAATCAAACAAACTAAAGGGTAGTATTTGTTTATTCTGAATGTTCATAGTAACGAATTTTTTTTCTTTCCTCATTGCGGAGTTAACAAGAAAGCGTGAGTAAGAGGCACGAAAATAACCGGATTTTGAAAAAGGAGAGACGAAGACCGAGGAAGATGTTATTGATGATCTAAAAAGGCTAAAAAAGAAAAATAAAGATAGAAGAGTTTTGGGAGATCGTGATTAGTAGCTTCGTAGGTCAAAAGTCGACAGGACAGATCTCGAATCGTCTCCCCTTTCACAACTGATGCCACAAGAGAAGTACAGAGGAAAAAATCGTTTGCAGGGTGTAAAACGTAAATTTTGGTACAGTTCTCCTAAGAAACCTTTCACTCACATTAATTTCAAATATATTGAAGCTCAAAGCTTAAGTTTGAGTGTACAATGCGTTTAAGAGTACAGAAAAAAAGAAGGGGGGGGGAAGAGAGAAAAAAACAGAATATTTAAAAAAAATTTGACTTGAAGAACGGATTATCACTCACTAATGAGCTATCTTAATTGGGTACTTGTAACTCGAGAAGAAGTGAAGTGATTATGCCTAACCATGTGATTCAAATCAGATTTAATGGGACACCTGTAAGCGACGTTACGTGTGTCTGTCGAACCTGACTGGCTTCTGAATCAACAAATGCCACTATTTATCTACGATAACGCCACTTGCTGGTAGTGAATTGATGGGGACAATGACCAATAATATGCTATTTTTCTTTTGCAGACGATATTTTAAGTTACGAAATTGGACACAATATACTTTTTTTATAATATAAACATACCTTTTCCTTCTAAAGAAAAAAAAATCATATCCTGATTTTTGTCTCGCAAAATATGACAAGTATCCGACATGACTGGTGGAGTCTAAGAATTGCAGGAGACGGAGTCAAACATTTTCTTGACTCCGTTCGGTTAGGTCCTATAGGTTAAGAGAAGGAAAAGAGTTTTTAATCTCATAAAAATTGTTTAAACAAACATTTATAATTAGTACCGAACAAAAATATATCTCAAACAAATACTGTTATAGAAACTATTTATATCTTATTACGTTTTTGCTTATTACGTTTGCTAGAAACTATTTATACTTATTACGTTTGATAAAATTATTAAAAGAGTACATAAATTCCAAAACCAATTTTTATTAGCTTGTTCGAAAAGTTTAAAAAGATATGCAATAGAGCTTTATACATCGTTTGTAATAGTTCTTTAACTTCAGAATATTCCCTAACCAATCTTTTTCTAATATGAAGTTAATATGCTTGCAAGCATGCTAGCAAAATATTAATATCTAGTTCATCTATTATAATGATTTTATACTATTTCAATATTCTGTAGAATTTTGAAAATTTTGTAAAGTTTGCGTTAAGCATGAAATGCTATTTTAAATAAATTACCTTTAACTCTAATCGTGCACAGATAAATTGAAATTTATCTTAGTAATAATATTAATATTTTCGGAGGATTCTGTAAAAATTTTAGTTTACGTAAAATTTTAATAGTCTCTCAGAAAAGTCTGGAGTCGGAGTTGGAATATTTCAACTACTGTCTCAGCTGTGGTAGCAACAATCTGAAAATATTGTCCCAATAGTATGAACAGGAGAGTGGCCGAAAGCCTGAGCCCCCCATAATATTAATTGCGTGTTTGACCAAATCTTTGAAAATGTTTTAATGAATCAAGCGAATTTTGCTTATGATTGTAAGCCTCGTTCATCCAAAGATGCAAAGTATGCTTTTTTAAAAAATTAAGGATTTTTTTTTTCATATTTTATTTAACAACAATAAAAAAAATTACGAAATTTAAGGCATACAAATTTTAACTTTATTTTAAACTACGTAATTGCATATTATAAATTATGAAATCAGAGCAAAATCGGTTTAATAATTTCTCAATAATGAAATGTCAAAAAGCAATGTTTCAAAAACTATTCAACAGATTTCCTATCCAATTTTGGATAAAAATTAATCAGTATAAAATTGTGTACATTTTTTTACCACCCCATAGAATTAAAAAAACTTTTCGATCATTATTATTAGTTACTATTACTAGTTCTAAAGACATGGAAAAATACACAAAAATTGAAAGTAACTTTAAAGTCTCCAACCCCCATGTTTTGAGGAACCAGAACCAGAATCCTAACCAATTAAAAAAAAAAAAAAAAAAAAAAAAATTCAAAAAGGAAAAAAAAAAAAAGTACGCTTTCGCACCTGTCTTAAAATATCACTGCACAAAAACAGCATGTTTCATTTCAGCCTCTAGAACCGATCGTAGTTCATGATAAAAAAAATCACTAGATTATCACTAGATAGATAATCACTAGAACAAAATTATTTAAATGTTCAGTTTTTTATTTTTATTTATTTTTTTAATTATTATTTAGCACTCTGTTCTGTTCATTTCGAATATTCAGTTCATATGCTATATAATAGAGAGCTTTCGCATTACGTTATGGTTTCCCGTTAACGTTAACGCAAACGCTAATTCATTTTCATCACGCATGCGCGAATATTTACGTATAAAAGTAACGCATGCCTTTAAATACCGTTTTGTGCCGTTTGTTTTCCGAAAGCTTTTGTTTTTCTTTATTTTAATTTAATTCATTTTTCATTTGCTTTCCTTATTCTTTTTTGTCATTTTTCTTTATTTTCATTATTCTTTACTTTCACTATATGTGTTTTTCAAAATATGAATAATTTGTTGGAATTGGCGATTAATGATCACATGAATGAGAAGGAAACGCTTTTGCCGAAATTGTTGCACTTTCGGCCAGAAACAAAATGGATTAATCATAGAATAGAACTTGGTAATAGGTACTAATTGAAATAAGCAAAAAGTTTATTTTAAAGGAATTATAATTTTAAAGGATGAGTGCCATATTATGAAAATATTGATTTCATAATAAAAATACTATTTCTATACTCTGTTATGCGAGAAAAAATAGTGAAAATAAATAAAGTCACCTGACACTTGGTATTAGTTTTGGCTGATAACAAGAAGGCTATAACAAACAGCTTTAATATGAATAATAGTTAGTCCAGCTCCTGAAGGAATCGCCGACTCAGGGAGGAATCAACTGAAGTAGGTAATGTTGGCGATGAACTGAAAACCTTAATCTTTATTTCAACTATCAGTTCTCTCTGAAAAAAAATTTCAGTAGTAGTAATTTTTTAATAAAATTAGAATTTTCATATTCTTGTATTCTTCTTTTAAAATTATCGCACGTAAAGTAACAATAGGAGTACATGTAGTACACATATATTTAAACTGGTGATAGTAAGCAATGTAAATGTCGGAGTACATACACCGAAGAGCCATTACATTATGACCACCCTCCGGTGGCGGGGGTAGTATGGTGTGGGTAATGCTTTCATGGGGCACATTAAGACCCATAATCCTCATAGAACAATCCCTGACGTCTGTAAGCTACTTGAACATAGTTGCAAACCAGGTTCACCCATTCATGGCAACAGTTTTTCCTGCGGGGGATGGTGTTTACCAACAGGATAATGCACCATGTTATCGTCATGAATGGTTCGAGGAACATTCCAGTGACTTTCAAGTCATGTCTTGGCCCCCATATTCACCTGACCTTAATCCAATAGAGCATTTGTGGTCCTACTTGGAAAACCAAATTCGTGCTGCCACGCTACCCCCTCGCAATGTGAGGGAATCGCAGGACCAGTTGGTGAGCGCTTGGTACCAGATACCTCAGACAACTTATCAGCACCTTGTGGAATCAATGCCACGGTGGGTGCTGGCAGTTTTGAGGGCTAAATGTGGTCCTACATGTTATTAGCAGGGTGGTCATAATGTAATGGCTCTGCGGTGTATATATGCATGTATATTTCAGTTAAAAGAAGTTTCATATAAGATTTAGATTCACACTTTCAAAAAAATTAACATACGAATTTATAACCACTTAATTTTCAAATTTGACCTGATTTCTTTTCTCATATGCTTCAGATGTAATTTTATATGTTACCGTACATTTCGTAATGAAAATTTTATTTTAATAGCATTGACTTTATTTTTATGAACATTTTTCTTACTCTTCGGATCTTCATAGGGATTCGAAGCTAAACTTTTCTGAGAGAAATATTTCGTCGGTGATACATCAATTAAGGCTGTTTTTTGGGGGGGTGGGGTGGGGGGCTTCCATTTTCATAGTACTTACGTTAAAATTAACTTTCCTACGTTATTTGTGAGATACAATACCCTATTTCTGACCACGCTAAAGCGTGGGAAAGGAAATAAGGCTGCGTTTCCATTAACGTAACGTAAACTAAAAGCTCTCTAATACCTAGGTTATTGAAGCTCTTCTCCACTGCTGGCCATCTAATGCTGTCACCGAATGAATGTACAGTGAGCAAAAAAAAAAAAAAAAAAAAAAAAGAAGACATCACCCTGAATAACTTTCGTTCTAATGATCGGATTTTCACGTACGTACTAAGTGCCAACCTTAATGGTTCCTGGGGGTGACCTGAAATATGCTAGTTATGTAGTACTAACTATTAATTTACGAAATCAGACACGAAAACGTACTTTTTCTGAATAAAAAAATTTTTTTTTTACATATTTGGATTTTTAACCTTCAAAATATAGCAATCTGGGAAATATGGTCACCATAGTTTGGTCAGGAGAGGTATTCAAAGTTTGGACCCTTTAATGCTAATTTCACTTTTTGCGTTTTAAGTCATATTTACTCATAAAACCCGTTTACTGAAAGATAATTTCAGGCAAAAAATAATTTTTAATAATTATTTATTATTTTTGATTATTTAATTTAATTGTGGATGAAAAAATTTTGAATGAGGTATAAATTTTTATACCATATTAATCTACATACCGATATTTTCACCGTATCATACCATATTATTCTACAAATTGATATCTACTGCAATATCTAAAGTTTCAACAATTTTTATTCAGTAGAAGTAAAAAAAAATATTAATTAATTATTTTTAAAAAATTAATTTGGCGAAAATGAAGAAATGGGGCTATTAACATTTTAAATGTAGATAACTTACCAGAAACTTGATTAACGCGCGCGTAACGTAAAATTTCATTAATAATTTTTTCGCTTACAACCGATTCATAATCCTTTTTTGAAAATTATAAAATACGATGTTTCTTTTTGGGCCTCTAAAAATTTACTCGTAATTTAATAAAGACATTTGAATAAAACATAGCAATAAAGGAAACGAAGGAAATAAAAATAATAATATGACCACCGAAGCCGACGTCTTCAGGGGGTACCGGCCTTGGTAGCCATAAAACAAAACCTTTTCTATTGAGAGAGAGGGCAAAAGCCTAAAATAACTCCCTCAGTACCCCGAAGGTTTTGTATAGAAGTCCAGGAAAAAACATTAAATACATAGAACCAATTCAGAAAAGAAACTCAAACAAAAGCATCAGAAAATAAAAAATCATCAGAAAATAATTTATTTAAAAATTTCCTTATCTTCAAAAAATATGAAAATGTAAATAAAAGTCGACATATTTTGAGCACTCAAAAATTCACGTCGCGAGTCATTAATGTCTAGCGAGCCCTGAGAATGGGCGGTTTTTTTTGTTAACGATATTAGTTTCACACTATCTCTCCGGGAACGTGGAAATGCATTTTGCCCTGATTTGCTTTTCCCGGCTATCGCGGTTTTGCTAGATTTGTTTTTGTATTTCACTCATGAGGTACTGCGGTTTTTCCAGTTTTTTTCCACTTTTATTTATATTTGCATGTAGCAACTTCACATTTCTGTTTAATATTACTTTTTTTTTCTTTATTCACGTCCTGCGAGTCTTAAGAAAGATCGTTTATTTTCTTCATATTTTTTGAAGCCAATGAAGTTTTTACCATCAAGTAGAATTAATCTTTTTTTAATCATCATTTAGATCAGAATCTTATGCTGAAAAAAAGCAAACATATGTAAATTATTATTTCAACAGGGTTCATGTGGTCCTTAAATAATTTAAAAAACCTTGTCACCTATATTGAAATAAAGAAGTTATTTTTAACTTTAAAATTAAAATTTCAAAACTTAAGATTTTGTTACCAGATATTTGAAGATCATTTAATACTGTGGTGAATATAACCGTAATAAAATACATTTATCTTCTTAGTTTTGCTGTCACTATTATAGTTTCTTAAGGACCTTATAAATTCTGTTGAAAAGGAGACTATCGTATCAGATATATGTATGTAATGATGGCAAGAATCATTTTCATGAATAAGAATCATTTGTAATTGTTTCAAGAAGAATTTGTAATAAAACAAAGAAAGTATAGTAGCAATATTTGTTGATCGTAACTGTTAAACATGTTGAGTGACATTTTATGGTGAATTTACGAAATTCCGTTTCAAAATGTATGAAAACATCAGGATGCTATTTGCAAATTATCTTTTTCTAAAGAAAGCTTAGTAACTCACATATTTCATCGAATGAAACGATTTTTTAAAAAATGAATCATACAATATTCTTAAACATACATTTTTCAATATTTATTTTTATGGGATCTTTTTCGTGATTTGTCCTACAACCTTGTATATAATTAAAATAATGCAAATTTGGTTTTAGCAAAAAATCTTTATATTTAAAGAAAAAATAACTTAAATACAAATAATGCCTTATAAAAAGGTCATGTGTGCCAATACTAAAATCTTGGATAATTATAAATTATTTATAAATCGATACTAACTTTATTTTAAAAGGAGATGAAAACGAAAATAATATTTGCTTTTTGGGCAGTAATCAACTAAAAACAAATCTGCTGACTAGATACTTCAAGATATTTAATATTAACTATTTTGTTTTTTAAAGAAAGACAAAAGAAAAAGAAAAAAAAAAGCCTTTCTGGCCCGAGCTAACATAAAAAGGAAGAATACCTTCAGTTTCTATTTCATTCTTTTTTATTCTCTCTGCTTGGTTGCTTAACAACGGAGTATTTTTCTTGTCGATTACGCGGTTAAAGTATGGTTACATTAAATTTCTAATATTGGTATGGTAATAATTCTCTGCCTCTTTTTGGGACGACGCCAAACATATACAACTTCCAAGCACCCTAAATTTTGATCCAATTTTTTCAAAATTTTGTCTACCCCCCCCCCCTATTTTGAGGATCAGGAATTCAAATATGTAAAAAAATATGCGAAGGTGTGTTTTTGTGTCAGATTTCGCTACTTAATTAATAGTTACCACTAATTAATTAGCATATTTGAAGTCACCGTCAGAAACCATTAAGATTTAGTGCGTAACCATGAAGATTGTATTTAGTATGCACTTGGTACCTGAAAATGCGATCATTAAAATAAAAGTTATGCAGGATGATGTATTTTTTTGCTCACTGTACAGCTAAAAGAATTTTCATGACTAGGCCATCTGGGAATCCACCAATGGGAAGACTGTAACTCAAATGGTTCGGAAGATAAGAACTTCCTCGAACTGAACGGTAATAGCTGGAGAACCGTTACTGATAACTAGTTAGAATGGAGGAGAATCCTTGAGAAGGCTACGGGCCAGCCTGGGCTGTCACGCCAATGTTGATGGTGTATGACTCAACTAAATGGATATCTACTTCAAAAGCAATATTTTTAAATGAGATAGTATTTACTCAATTTTACAGTACCTTACCGTTACGAGTATAATACTTACAATCGGTGCAATAGGTTACAGTAGGTTTCATTAAAGCAAATTCATGTAAATTAATGAATTTTCAGTAACAATAGAAAAAAAAAAATTATAATATTTTAATTTATATTTAATTTAATAATGTAAAAGCTAAACAAGAATTAATGTCAATTTTCTTTATTCATTCTCTGATGTTAGTAGAAGGGGAACTTTAGTTGTTTGTAAAAACGAAATAAATTAATCAATTCTTATTTTTGTCTGAACCCATCCCCTCCCACACACCTGCATCTGACTACAACAGACAAATCCCAAACCCCATCTCGCAAGAAGAACTAATTTTATTTAAGTAATTGTGAAAATGGTATTGTTATTCGGCACTTGAGAGATGATTTTCATTGCTCTATCTGAGTACAATTTCATTTTGGCAAGTGTTACGAATTCGGACTATTTATATAAAAAAAGTAATTACGCTTGAAATATTTATTGTAATTTTTTTTATGAAATAATGATTATTTATATAAAAATTTACGTATTATTGTATGATGTATATTTGTAGAACTCAAGGAGTGAGTGATTTGTTCGTGATAATGTTGAAATTTAAAAATTAAAAAAAATAATAAAAATACTTATGTAATTTCTTCTTGTTTTTTGTATTTTTTCCCTCATTAATTTCTTGCAGGTTGGGCACCAGTGTCTCTTTCATATATTTTTTTGTGACGTTCTAATTTCAAACAGAAATACATTTAGATATTTTTCAACTATGAAAAACATTTAAATAGTTACTAAAAAAACATGTTCGATTATCGGAATAATATTTGAACTAAAATACATAATCCTAAGAGAGTATTTTTTTTTAATTATTTTTTTTTTAAAAGATTTATTTTATATTCAAAATTTTATCAATAATTGACTTTTTAAATTAAAGAACTTTCGATATGAATAACTACGAATTTGAAAAGCAGTTGTTTGGAAGATTTTAGCTTTAGCGCAAAAAAAGACACCGGTGTTTCATGCGGTATTTCATGACCATAAATTATTACAATTCTGCATATAATATTTTTTACTTATTTTGTCTTAAATTAATATAATTTTGTCCTAAACTAATATATTTGTCCTAAATTCTGGTTGATTTGAAACATTATTTAGTAAAAATAAAAATACATGCAATTAAAGGTTAAACAAAGCAGTTGGTTTCTTCAAAAATTATTTCTCTGTTTCAGGAAGAAGAAAAAAAAAGACCTTTAAAAAAAACCTTTCATCTGGTGCCCACCCACAACCGCGTCTCCAGTGCAAAAATGTAAACATTAAGCTTAACAAATTTCATCAGTGCCCTCCCCACAAAACTTTCAACGCTACAGAGGGGTGAGTAACAGGTGAAGTATATGATCAGGAAGAAGCCCACCCGCGCAACCATGCTTTATGAGAACATTGAGGTTACCTCGCAGGAAATTGCTCGGAAACTAGTAGAATGGCCAAACAAAACCGACGCCAAGAGCGTTTTTAGAAGGCTTAAGTAATTTAGAATTTATACACTGTTTCGTAGAGTTTATTTACTTAGGTGCTTGTTTTAGGTTTATCATAAATCATCCAAAATGGATGAAAAATATTTAGACGTTCCAGAATGAAATTGGAATTATTATTGTTTATTTATAGAAAGTTGAAACACTGAATGCATCATAAAAATATTTTCAGTTAAAAGCTTAAGTAGAAATTTAAGAAAGCTGCATGAAAAGTTAATAAAATGGAACGAAAAAGTTACTGAATAGTCGCTTGACGTGATTACAAATTTAACAAAAATATGAAGACAAATTTTGTTTTACAAAAATGACCTAAACGTTAAGTTATACAAATTAATGACTTATAATAAATGAAACAGTTTTCCAGTAATTTATTTTGCTTTTCGTAAGCATTCCTCCTTTTCTTTTTATAGGAAAAAGGAGAAATAATTTCAAAAATAAAGAATTAAAATAAATAATAAAAATCAAATTACACGAGCAGCATTCTTAAAGAAGCAAAGTTTCTTATTTATTATTGAAAGCTACATTAGACACTTACCTGAACTTAAAGTTACATAACTGGAAGAAGAAAATGGAAATTAAAAATTACTACAAATGACTATAAATTAAACAAAAAATTAAGACTAATTTACTTACTAGGCACTATTTCAAAAATAATTATTTCAAAAGAAACCTAAATGTTATATTGTGAATATTATTAACTTACAATGAATGAAACTTTTTTTTTCTTAATACAAGATGAAGAAAAAGAAAAAAGAAAAACAGATAAAGTTGGAAAACGTTCGACTGCTTCAAGCATTATTCAAAAAAGAAAGTTTCAAAACATAGAATTCTAAAGCAACCTAGAGGGATATGCCTGCGTTATTTATTTACGGCTATATTTATAATAGTTTCTCTTTCAATTATTAAGTCGTAATGCTAACCTTTTTTTTTTACTCTCCTGTTTACTATTTAAATTTATATATTGTTCCAAAATTAGCAGTTACTATAAAAAAAATTTAAAATGTAGGAATAATTTTTCTTTTTTAAAAAAAATTGAAGAATATTTTATGTGATGACATTTATATAAAATAAAATCATTTTTGGATGAACATTCCTCGAAATTCAAATGAATAAAGAACACGAAACTCGTTTTAAATTCCACTGTCTCCATAAGTCTATGGCTGTCTCATTCCAAAAGAACTTATCATAGGTTTAATAAGAGTTTGAAACTTATTCCGCTTCCATTAAAATCTAAAATTTATTCTAATATTTACCATCCTACACGCTTATTTTATGAATTTTTGTCAAAAAGAAAGTTAAAGACATTTATACACAAGAATTTTCTAATTAACATTAAAATTAGGAGGAAAAAAAAGGAAAATGCGTTCTCAAAATTGGACGAATCAAGAACGAAATAAGTACCAAAACATGTTTGATTGCCGGAATAAACAGAAAAGAGCTAAAAGGTTATCATTAAACGTGCCGTATAGCTTTAAGTTACCTCCAGAAATCAAACTGGGTTTGATGTTTTTGATCCTGCTTTTCTAAATGATGATGAATCAAGTTTCGATAACTTTTATTTATTTTGCTCTCTTGAACTTTAATTTGGATCCCTTAAAATTTGTATCTTTTGACAAGGATTCTAAAAATATATATTAATGATAACGAAACATGCTGTATAAAATAAATGAGTCATGAAGATTTTGTCTTCTGTTGGTACACCAAACTAATTAGTAAAACTAACTTCTAATACTAATGTAAGATATGTATTTGCAAAGAAAAGATTCCATCATAACTATGCTGAAGCAGACAAAACATTAGCTTCCACATTGACCTCTCAGGATTTTAACTAGAGGTTGTTGGCCGTTTCTGTATTGAATCTGCTTTGAATTTGATTTGAGGTGTTTTTATACAAAAAATTTATTAGAAAAAAGTTTACTCAGAGATTTTTTAAAAAATACAAATTTTATTAAGAACTTAGATTCCAGATGATTGGAAGTGAGCTTCAATATACTTTTTCATAATGCAAAAGGTATGGCACCCAATGGGTATCCATAAAACTTTTTTTCACTCATGGAAACATTATTATAACGTGCCAAAAAAAGGCTCAAAATGGCCTTTCTATTAGTGTACTTCGAATCTCTCTTCCCCCCCCCCCTCTAAATAGTTTACTCAAAACACTCATCAGACTCACTAACAGTGAGGTAAGGTCGGACAATTGTTAAAGGACATACAAAAAGTAAAAGCGTGCGAAACTATAGCATTAACGTCAATATCCTGCGTATTTTACTTTTCAAATGAGTTTCATAAACGAAAAATGTTTGTCAAAAAAGAAAGGCGAATGTAAATTGCGTAGTTCAAAATATTTTTTTAAAAGATAATTTTTTTAAAAATTTTATTTAAGACACTTTTACCTATTTGAAGTTCTTAGCTGCACAAAAGAGCTCTCACACCCAGTGATTTCTAATCAATGAAAATTCCATAGAATAATTTAAAACAAAACTATCCCTTTTTAATAATATTCTGATTCAGTTATAAGAATGTAAATATATTCCGATCCGATGCGTAGTTGTTATCTCATAAATATGTTCTAAAATGTACATGCAAAGATTTTGACAAATTAATAATTGAGGAAGTTAAGAATTAATTTCTAACTAAAACGCAATGAAAAAGGATGTTCGGGGGAATGAAAAGCATCAAGTTTCCACAACTTCAATAATATTCATTCATTCATTTTCAGGTGACACCTATCGTAGAAGTGACAACATAGGATACGGATGAATGATCTTGGAGTCATCTGTCACCCTACTGAGTTTTCCTGGAGACAGACTAATGACAGGAGGAGGTGTTTTCCATTTTCTTTTGCACACCTTCCAAATTTCTTAGGAATACTGAAAACGATGTGGATAAAGCATTAGGAGATGTAATTTATATTTATTAATTTATATTTATTAATTTATTTTTTTAAAAATAATTTTAAGGACGAGAACAGTATAGTTTTTACTAAAAACGAATTTCATTTAATGCCATGGATTCAGAGAAATGCTGCCAAAGGCTACTGGGACATAATAAAAGCAGCGAGTTTTGTATATCATTTTTACTTAAAATAAATAAATAAAAAACCTTAAAATACCTAATTTCACAGATTCAAAAGAAGAAGAAAAATGCTGCGGAGAGAAGCAGGATAAAATGGAGCCGCAAAGTTGTGAGTTAATGAAGGCAAACCAGCTGGCCGCAGAAGGTGGCTTGTAAATACATAGACATATTATCAATTATAATCTAATATACCTTTTTGTTTGCAATACTTTTTTGAAAGGGAGAGTGTCTCTCTTGTGAATCAGCATCTCGTTGGGGAGTTATTTTGTTCTGACGCAACTCGAAATGCTTGTTCAATAAAAAAAATAATAAACGGACATCGCTCAAACTTCGTATTTTAAAAAGTGAACATATCTTTTTAAGGAAATGGGCATAGTCTTAGTATTTCGCTATTCAAACAACTCTTGAAAGTTTTTTTTTTTTTTTAATTAATTTGCGAGTGAACAATTCGTGCAATTTAGTAGACAATTGAGCATTTGCAATTCGAGAAGAAGAATATGTGATTAGGCTTAACAGTGATTTAAATCAAATTTATTTGGATACCTGTAAGTGACGTGATGCGTGTGTCAAACCTGATAGGCTCCTGAATTGACGAATGCCGTGATTTACTCACAATGACGCCGCTTGCATGTATCCAATTCGTTATTTCCGCAAATGAATCATTCGTAATGTAATGTTCAATTCGCGATCGCAACGAACTATAGGTTGTTGTATGTGCCGAATCCCTGCGATTTTCATATGAACAGTCATTCAGTTACACTGGAGACGTCTTTAATGTAGCATTGTAACGTTCCATCTATATTGTGGCTGATTAAATTTAATAAAGAAAAATGTTTGTTTTCTTTCTTATGCAAACGAAAACAAAATGGTATCTCTTTTTTTTTTTAGAGAAGGAACATCCAGAACACATCGGAAAAATATTTGTAAATAAAGAGAAAAAAATAGGTATATTCTTATAAGAGTTCAAACCTAATGCCTGAGAAATAGTTTTACTAAATTTAATGGTATAACATGAAAGACCCATTTAAATTTTAGCGTAAAATAAAGAGTGCTTACGAAACAAACAAACAAAAAAAAAAAAAAAAATAACCATTCTTTTTTTGTCGCCATTTTTTAGTGTTACGAAAATGCGTCTTTGAGACTTGCCAAAAACAAAACAGGATGCAATTTTATTTTTTTAGGAGCGAAATATTTTATGGAGTGAAATATAAAGAAAATGTACCAATGTCCATAACATGAAACTTTATCTTAGTAAACGTTCGTTTTGGAAATGTTATTTCATTTTTAATCTTATTTATTAGAGTTCATAATGGCTATAGAATCAGGTGAGAGAAAAATTTGTTTTGAATCTATGCTAAACTCTATATCGGCCCATTTTCCACCGAAATCCGATTGACTACTTTGATTTTAAACAAAGTGTTTCATTTTAAGATTTTTTCCAAAAATTTTAAGTGTAGATTGGCGGCACTTAAAAATCTGCCAAATCTGTAGCTGTGGTTAATACGTAAGTACCGAATTTTTCTTCCATACTTTTCTGAATCATGTTACTTCAAATATTAGAATATGCAAGAAGTATACATAAACACATAATTTAATACCATTTATTTTTTCAAAAAAAGTATATTGACAACAATTTTATCAAAAAATTATAAACTAAAAAACGTAAAATAAGGAATTCTTAGGATAAAAACGATTTTAAAAATTCCTCATTTTTCAATAAAAACTTTCGTATTGTTTCTTTTTTTTAATTCTTATAGTATTTAATCAGACGTAAAAAAACCATTTTGTAGAGAACGATCATCAAGTAAGAAAAAATATTATTTACAAGCAAATATTTTATTATAAAAATCATAACACTTACCTGATTTATAAGTCCGGAGAATTCCAAAATGATATGTTCTTTGTTTGAAAACTTAATTCTCAAATAATATATACATAGTTTATCATTCATTACTTTTACCTTCATTACTTTTAGGTAACATACCACACATCAAAATTTTATAATTGTAAGATCTCGATATGAATTTTAATATGTAGCTTAAAAACAGAATAGCTGAATTCTAGTTAAAATTCTTTCAAAACTAAAAAACACTTACCAAGTAAACGAAAAAAAATTTATTTATAATCAGCACAAAAAATACTTTTTCAAGTAATTCGGATTATTCTTTATTGTTGTTTTCTGAATTATGTAGATACAGAAATATATACTATTCTAAGAAGAATATTCTATAACTATTACAGTTCTGTATGGAATTCATTGGAACACATTTATTCATTGGAATGACGAAAGCAATGTTGACTTCATTTTCACTTGTAATGAATTGAAGACAGAAAAATTATTTTACCGCAATACACACATCTGTAACAGCAAGTGATCATGAAATCATGTTATGTTGTTGGTAATAGAAAGGTAAAAATTATTGAGAAGTTGTTCTTCAAATGCTTGGCGTGTTCTGCTTCAATGTTTGGCATGTTCTGATTAGTTTTTTCAAGAAGTTTTACCTTTTCTTTAGAGAAATTTTGCTTCTTTTTTGATGCTAAGAAAATGGCGTCCGTCATTGCCAATGGTTATGTGGGAACTAATGCACGATATTTACAGTCTCCCGCTAGATGGCGTACTCGAGTGCTGCGATCGCGAATTGCATAAATCACTTAAAAAAAAAAAGTCAACCGTCCTTCCTTTTTTGCTGGATACGGGTCTAATAAATTTATAATTATGGTAGAAAATTTACGCTAATATTGGTAGCGATTTCATGTTTTAAATACCATTTTATCGTTTGTCTAAATGCAAAAATCACGCCAGAAAAATTACATTTGCACTGTTATTACAAATGTATTTCCGGGGTCACACCGACCCCGAAATCCGAGAATTTGCTGTGTAGTGATTGATTATGAGTAATGATTAAAAAACTAAACGAAATGGCCTGTTTTGTTAAAATTTGGGTTTAATATTGAAAAGATGCATTTTGAGCAGTGTCCATTTTCTTAAATAAATTTAGGGCTATGTCAGTTTTTTTTAAATATGCTATTTTCTTAAATACGCATTTTGAGTTATGTTCAGGATCATCGATCGTGCATAGATCATCAAGTATTGGATTCCAGTTTCAAGCCTCTAGTTGGTTGGAAGGTGATCGAAATTTTAATTTCACCTTAACATGGGATACTACCAAAGCATACTAAATACACACCTAATGACTATAATCTTGAATCATGGTTTTTCATAAACAATTTTATGAGAGAAGAATGTATGGCGAAGAAAGAAGAATGTATGGAACATAACAAAGAATTAACTCGCATTTGACTAACAACAGAATCCATGTTCGTAACTCGTAATACAGCAATTACAAAATATTTCAATAATATTTTGTAAAAAAATTTTAAATATCATATAAATCCTGCCTGAAAGTATTTTTATTTCATGCACAGAAAAGTGCAAAAATAAATAAATAAGTAATAATATATTTTTTTAAATGAAATGAAAAATTCCAAAATTTAAGAATAACTGAAAAAATATAAATATTCAAAAATTGTTTTAAACTATAATATTTTCTAAATGCAATTCAATGACTACTAAATACTTAAACAATTTTAATAAGTTTTTTCTTTATATTGTGAAATTTAAAAAATACACTGGGGAACATTTTTTACCCTTTTTTGCATGCAACTTTTTAATTGATTTTAGATACTTTGATATCGCTGATTTCAAATCTGCAAATGGTTTCTTTCTCCAAGCTAGTTTTTTAAATTTTTTTTTGTCGAAATGTACAACTTTAGAAACGTTATATATAAAAGGAGGTCGCATTTTTATTTCTTGATTAAGTTTCTCAATTTATAGTTCGAACAGTTTAGTTCCAACAGTCCTTCAAGTAGCTACCCGGTTTTACCCCACTTCCCCCTATCAAAGAAGAGAAGCTAATTTTTCTGTCAAAATTTTTTTTATGGAAGGAATTTTTTGTTTATTCTTCCTTTCTAAATTTTTAGCGTTTATTGATACTTTCTAACCCAATTTATGAGTGTTTTTATATATTAGCCTAGATTCATTCTAATTTCATTTATGATTTTGTTTCAAAATTAAATACCTTCCAATAACTAAATACAATCAGATTTTTCTTTAAAATCAATTGATTGTATTTATGAGACAATAGAAGAAGGTAATTTAGATGGAATTTTGCAAAATCAATAGTTGGAGCTATTTTCTTATTGCATTTAAGTAATTTTAGTGCGCACCATAGAGGTTTTCCTTCAAAATTACTTTAAGAAATTTTAATATAATACTTTGTTAAATATGTTGTTTCCAAAATACATATCTCAAAAAGAAGAAAAGAAATAAAAACTCAAGTATCAGCTTTCAAAACATAAATTTAATGATACACTTATCAACATCAAAGCACTTTTTTTAAAAAATATAAATAAGTAAGCTTTGCCATATATCTTAACAACAGACAATCATTTCAATAAACTTGTGAGCCAACTTTTGTTTCTTTCATCTTCCGCATCCTCTGAGCAAGTTTGACCTCTGCTCTTCTCCAGAAGTCTTCTAAACTTTCTCCATCTTCGTTATCACTATCAGTTAAATCATTTCGAATATGAGGTTTGGAATAGTGACCCTTCAACAGAACATTTGATGGAGCTTTAAAACTAGGCTTTTCTTCTTCAACTCGTTTTGCTTTGTCAGAAAACGAGTTTAATGCCTTTTCCTGTTCCTGAAATAAATAAAAGGAATTTATTGCTTACAATGAGGAAGCCTCATAACTTATGCAGAGTTAACGACTGCTTTTAATTTAAATTGTTAGTATTCTTGATAAAATTGGAAAAAATATATATATTTATTAGGGATCTCAAGTTAATATTTAGGCGAGGAAAAAACGAAAAAGCCATCGAAATTTAATGAATCACTACTAAGGAAAACGGAAAGCAGTTTGATTGCCTGAAGAAGCTTGGAGGCGTTACTGAAAATTGCCTTTCAATTTCATTCTGTTTCTTCCAGCTCCAGCACTCAGATTTCGATGTTTTAAGTCTCAACTTTCTCATTAATGATTTGTTCGGATTTCTATGGCATTCTTTTTCTTTTTTTTCCCCTGACTTCAATATTAATTCGCGATTCTCATGCACGTATTTTTTAAAATTGAATTTATAACAAGGATTCTAAAAATATACATCTTAATAATTTAACATATGTTTTATTTAAGGGAGGCATTTAAGAAAGAACAGAAATTTTATATACTGCTTTGCTAGAAGTTTATTTACTAGAAGATAAAATATATATATGAGCAATTCTACAAATAAACGCCAATTAGGCGGCCAAAAAAAGTAATTTTTTTTTGGAGGGGGCACACTATTTCTACATGAATTTTCTTCTTTTTTACACCCTAAAATGGCAAGAAAAAATCGTGAACATGAAATTTTTTCTTTGTGACATACTTTAAATGTGACATACTCAGATAAATCTGAGCCATTTATTCAGATAAAACGATTTTTACATAAATATAATATTATTATAATGTCTTTCTAAAATGTATTTATAGAGATTTCATACTATAAGATTATATTTTAGTATGAAAAAAAAAAAAAAAAATTTATTCAAAGTTTGTAAATTGAAAAAATCGGGAAAAGTTTAAAATGGGTATTTTGTCATTTAAAGTATGTCACAAAGAAAAAATTTCTTGTTCAATATTTTTTCTTGCTTTTTTAGTGTGTAAAAAAGAAGAAAATTCATGTAGAAATAGTGTCCCCCCAAAAAAATTACTTTTCGTTTGGCCGCCTAATTTGCGTTTATTTGTAGAATTCGCTGCTTTGAAACTAAACCGTAGTAACTCAAAAAAATCGAAAAATGAGATATTTGGCTCATTTTGTGTAAAAAAAATCACCTATTCAGAGAAACAACGTGTTATCTTCATAGTTCCATAAAATTAATTTAGAGAGCAGATAAATCGTCATCGCATTAGAGCGGAAAGTTAGAAATCGCTCTCCTGAAAAACTTGCTTTTTTGAGTTACCATGGTTTAGTTTCAAAGCGACGAATTGCTCGTATGAGCAATTCTACATATAAACGTCAATTTTTGTACTAAAATATAATCTTATAGTATGAATTCTCTATAAATACATTTTAGAGAGACATTATAATAATATTATATTTATGTAAAAATTGTTTTATCTGAATAAATGACTCAGATTTATCTAAGTATGTCAGAAACAGTATGTCACATTTAAAGTATGTCACAAAGAAAAAATTTCATGTTCACGATTTTTTCTTGCCTTTGTAGGGTGTAAAAAAGAAGAAAATTCATGTAGAAATAGTGTGCCCCTCCTAAAAAAATTTAATTTTTTTGGCCGCCTAACTGGTGTTTATTTGTAGAATTCCTCATATATATAAATAAAAATATTGTAATGCATAAGATTCTAAAAATATAAATTTTAATTATTTAATATATATTTTATTTAAAGGAAAAAAAATTTTATATACTGTTTTGCCAGAAGCCTATTTACTAGAAGATAAAAAACTAATATATTATAATGCATACGATTCTAAAAATATACATTTTAATTAGTTGATATATATTTTATTTAAGGGAAGCCTTTGAAGGGAGAACAGAAATTTTATTTACTGCTTTGCCAGAAGCTTATTTAATAGAAGGTAAAAAACTAATATATTGTAATGCATAGGATTCTAAAAATATACATTTTAATTATTTACATATTACAAAAATAACATAATTAATTAAAAGCATCATCTAACAATACATAAATCTAATGAAATTCAATGACTCATTTATCCACACTAAAGCACTTTTTTTTAATAAATATTATATAAGTAAGCTGTGCCATATGTCTGCATAATTACTACACTCATTTTCCTACTCAATGTCATGGAAATCTGCCATAAGGAATTCATATTCAGTTATAAGCAATTAGTTAAAACAATCGGAAGAATGAAAACAGCACCTATTGGAAGTTTTGCATTTCTGAAAATAATATTTTTACAGTAAAAGATTTATTTACATTCAATCAGAGTATTAAAAAAATGGCATGACATTTTACCAATTTTATGTCTTCATCTATTATTTGAATATCATCAACAAACACATCTTTTAATACCTAAAATAAAAATACAAAGAATTGTAATATTTGGAATTTTAAAGAAAAAATTAATTCAATTGATCTCCACAACCTTATCCAAGAATTACCGATTTAAACAAGTGAAGTGTGTTGCTCACCTTTAGGAATAAGAAAATGTGGTTGCAAAAAATCATCATTTTCCTGCTAATAGTTTTTGCTTAACTGAATTAGGAGACACAAAATTAATATCAGCACTAACAAAATTTTTATATCAGAATATGTTCCTTACACATTTCTCTAGAAGCGTGCAAAATTCATATTTTTTCATTTAATAGTTCTCCCATAATGAAAGTGAGAAGCGAAATGTAAAACTTTTTTGAAACAGCGGTGACAGTAACTTTCTTTTAGTATAAAGAGAAACTCAGAAACTATAAGATAAATCTTTGACTAGTTTTTACTAGTCAAAGATAGTAAATTAGTTTTTACTTAGTAATAACTAAGAACCTTTAAATAATTTTATTTAAGAACAGAAATTGAGATTTGTAAATTAAAATGTAGATTAAATCTTTTGGAGTCAATAATTTACTAAACAGTTACGATTATCATAGAAAAATATTGATTTCAATATAATATTAATTAAATAAGAAATTAATATTAATATAAATATTTATTTCAAGTCTTAGTCCTTAATATTTAAATAAAAAAGTCAGTAAAAACTAAACAACATTTAAATAATTTTATTTAAGAACAGAAATTGTGATTTGTAAATTAAAATGTAGATTAAATCTCTTGGAGTCAATAATTTACTAAACAGTTACGATTATTAGAGAAAAATATTCAATTCAAATAGCATTTCAATTATAAGAAAACAAGCTAATGTTATTTCTTCTAAAATCTTATAATGAAGTGGCATAAAAACAGGGAATGTAAAAATGGGAAAAATTTAAAATCTTAATAATGCTTATTACTTTATTTTTTGGCACCTTTTCCTCTGTTTTAGTTTTCTCTGGTTTTGAGACCACTTGAGCTAGAGCTAATAGGTTTTCCTGTATTAAATTTTCAAAATTTTGTTCTGCTCTTGGAGCTTTTACATTTTCTTCTAAAGCTTGAGGAATTGATTTTTCTATTTTAGCTTCAGCTATTTCACTTTCTTCATCTTCAGTATCACTGGAACTGATATTAACAACTTCTAGAGGATGGCACATAAGCTTAAAAAGAAAAAAATGCAAACAATCCTTTATCATTTTTAATAAGATATTTTAAATTTTATTATAAAATTAGCTGTATACCTTTTAACTAAGAAAAATGGAGAAAACGAAAATATAAACTGTATTTGTAAAGAAAAAAAGTTTTCCAGTGTTAAAAATAGTTATTTAAACTAAATAAATATGTTGTATATAACTTTAATCACAAGCCAACTTAAGTTATAAAGTGTTTTTGAAATCAAAACAAAATTATAAATGTAAATATAAAGAATTACATTCTACAATGCCTTAAGAACTGCCTCAGGACCCGACAAACTGTAGTAGGATAACAGTGGGTCATTCTATTGTAAAAGGGGATTTTTTCAAACTTTGATATGATAAATGTATGAATTTTTAAATTAAAATTGTATGCATTGTAACATTTTTAATAAATAACAAATTTGACTAGACTTGTATATTCTCTTATGATAATTAATTAGTAATTAAAATAAGAACTATCAGTATTGCCTCATTAAATATATTACTATTTAAATTTGAAATAAAGAAATAATAGAGTGAAAAATATAAATACGATTATTTTGTGTACTTACAAAGAATTTAGGTATCAAGAATTGTTTTGACCAAAGCAGAACATTTCAGTCTCACTGTTATGTTTTGGCCATTTTGATCACGTTAATTTTTCCTTGCATACCGTTTCTGATTTATATATTGAAAATTTCATCAAATATGCAAAACATTCCAATGTAATTGTAATGATTCTTATTTTCAGTTGCTAACTTTTAGCCTCATTTTAAACATTTTCTTCTTTTAAAGGTAGGAATTATATGAAATGAGTAATCGAATCATACCATGTGATGGCATTTAGCACAGAAATTCTTATTTATTTATTTGCTCCTCAAACTTTACAATTATAATAAATTTAAAACAATTACATAAGTATTGGAAATTTTTGGAATTCACATGTTCCGGGATAGACGGGTAGGTAGAGGATGTCCCCAATTACTCTCCACACGCGCACCATGAATATATGGGACAAAAGGGGTAAAAAACAAAACTTGATTTTCTCGTTCCTACACTTTATAATTCTTAAATAATGGTTAGTTATAATTCGCGATTTTTTGTCACTAGAAATATAAACTAAAAAACTATATTTAGAGCCACTGAAACATAACCAATGTAATTAAATAATGTCAATAATGTCCAGATCGAAACAGACAAATTGCTTAGTAACGATATTGAATTGGGAAGGAACCAAGACAGCAAAAGGGACCAAAATGGTAACAGAACCAAAACAACTAGACTGAAATGTCATGGAACGGTTTTGACACATATCGCTTGAACATTTTTTTATCACTTGTTGTTAAATTAAATAGAATGTTAAAATATTTTCCTCAACACTCAAAATGATGACATATTGTTTATAATAAAAACTATATTAATTGTAGGTGGACTTAGAGGATCTATATGTTTATTAGGGATGAGATAGACTCAGGTTGAACCACTAACTGAAAGAAGTGCTCAGGTGTGGGCTCATAATGAAGTTTCCCTACAAATCTTTTTTTTATCTATTAACTCAACAGATTATATAAAAACTTTTAATTAAGAATGAGTTAGACTCAGGATGAACTGCTACCTGAAAGAAGTGCCCGTGATTAAGTTTCTCTACACATTTTTTTAATATTTTAAATCAACAGATTATATAAAAACTTTACTCAGTCTTACAAGCCACCCAAAGTTGGCCCAAACAGTTAAATCCAATAAGGTTTAGTTTTTCAAAACAAGTCTGTCAAATAAAACTCAGGTAAGTTTTTTATAGGCAATTGTAGCTCTCAAACTTACATTGACTTTTCTGTTAAACAAAGAACAGATTTCTTGAAAACAACACATTCTAATTATCACTGTCATATATAGATAGAAATATTGATAACTTAAACAAAAATTAACAGAAAATATATTAGTAAAACAGTATTGATTAATTTTAAATATGTACTGATCATGGCTCAATTACTCTAAAGAATTATGTGAAAAATATCATGTTCCACAACTCCTTTTTTTTTTTGTGACACTGATAATTATCTTTTTCATATAAATAAGAGTAATACAGGTTCGTCTTTACTATTTAAACTAAATAAAGTGCTTTAAAAGTAGTTTAAAAGTTTAGTCTATAACTTTATACATCCAAAAATTAATAATAAAAAAATAGAGTAAGCCACTGTCACCAGTTCTGTATGCTCTTTCGGACACCAAGCAAGTCAGCATTAAGAATTCTAAAAATCAATATAAAAATTTATTTATTTTTAATAAGAATGAAGTTATTTCAAACTGCTGTCATAATTTTTAAAAAATAGTTTTAAAATGTATTTTGGGGAAAAAGCTGAATTTGTGATAAAAAAAAATCTATAAGGCAACAACATGCAATATATAATATTCATATAACATATAATAAAAATAATAATATGCATAATAAGAACTATCTAACAACTTTAGAACATTTAGTTTAGAACTGCAATGCTTCAAATACAGTAGGCTTCCGACTATTCAGCAGAAAAGTAGGTCGGAAAACAGAAAAGCTGGATAGGGCTGAGATTCACTTTCTACACTCATTCCCATGTTAAAATCAAATCTTACATATTAAATATATGATTACTTCAAAACAGTCCAATGTTTATTAATAAACCACATAAATATGAAAAATTATGACTTGAAAGAGTAAAACTAAAAACTTTTTAAGAGTTTTGCATAGAGCAAGCCAACTGGTGGAGGTAGGCGGCAAACGACTGCTTTATCATTCCTCATTATTCATCCTTCTCCTGCTACAAGGAGTTTGGGAAACTGCCGGTTCCAGGATTCCTCATTTTTATAAGGCTAGATAGTACTGAAGTCAGAGAGTCATGAGCCAGATACTTGAGAGCCTACTGTATTTATTTTTACAAAGAAATTAACATATCCTTTAGTTAAAAGTGTAATTACCTCATGCTCCGAAAATAAATATAATGGAAATGAATAAGGGCATTTATCACATTGTATTTCTTCAACTAAAAAATAAAGTATATATTAACATTATAATTTCAAAGATATAAATATTTAAAAAAAAATTGTATATTTTATCAGTAAAGGTAAGAAAACTGTAAAAATAAGGCAAGTTTATAAAAATTAGAAATCTTTTCATTTATTTACTGAGTACTCCTTTTATCCAGAAAGTCCAAAGAATCATATGCTTTTACACAATATCCACCAAAGGAAAATTTTAAGCTCACTAATATAGAAGTTTTGAACCATTTAGTTAATCAGATCACCTTTTATGAGATGTGCTTTACAACTTAAAATAGCAGCTAAGTATTTTTAAAACGTCAGGTATAATGCCTTTAAAATCAAGTACTACTGTAAATTATGAAAAAATTATTATTAGGGGAGAATGGCTCACCTTGGGACACAGTACACCTTGGCACATTTTTATTTTTTGTCTTAAATTTTAAATTATCTTTTAGATACAGATATATGTCAGCATCACCTAATCTTGGAATATATTTTGAATCTATTGATTAAACAGGTAAGAATTTATTAGAATTTTAATTTTTTGAAGCATGTTTTTTTACTTTTATACAAAAGTTTAACTAGTTGTAGAAAGAAATTTTAAGAATTTTTTTTTTAATAATGGGTAATATAATGAAGTATAAAGCTTTGCCTTTAGAAGCTATCAAATTTAATTGTTCTAATGCTAAGCCTAAAAGTATGATATTTTAAAATATCCTACTAAGTATATAGTGCACTTTGGGACAGATGGAGGTGGCCCACCTTGGGACACTAGATATCCATAAATAATCCTTATTAAAAAAAATATTTTTAAGAAAAAGATATTGTGCATGCAAAGTATTTTTTAATTTATATATTCTGTGTTTATTAATAGTTATTATTTCTTATTTTAGGAACACATTAGACGTAACTTATCACAAGAATTGGAAGCAAAAAGTATAAAAATAATGCAGCAATTTGTGCTAACAATGTTGAAAAAGCATCTGCAAATTTTATCAGAGGAAATGACTTGTAAGAAAGCTGCTGAATTCTACAGTATTAGAAAGACCAATTTTATTTCCTTTAATTGCAATTTTATTTCCTTTAAAAAAAGAGAGCAGCCAAATTCTACCTTTAAATATATTTTAAATGTACTGAGTCGCAAAATATTCACACATGAGGAAGAAACAAATTTGGTGCACTATATGTTACAAACCTCCAAGTACCATTAAGGATTAACAATAAATGATGCAAGTGCACATGCATAAGAGTGTGCTTCGTCAAACCAAATGAACATTCCTCCCAAACTGGGAGAATGTAAAAAAAAAAAATCTGGGAAGATGAGGATTTAATACTATCAAAATTAGTGAGAAATACATCCAGAAGAAAACCAGTAATTAGGGATTAATGCAATGATAACAGAGATGATGATGCTTGCAGTTTAAATGAAATGAACAGTGAAAGTGACAACAAAATATTTAACGGCAAGAAAAAAGTACATCTAGAAAAAAGTAGTGAAACAAGATTACATATTGGAAATTTTGCTCATATTAAGTTTGCTGGTAAAAGATCTGTTGTTGCCTTTGCAGGTTGCGTTGAAAGAGTTGATGGAGATAAGTAAGAGTTATCAGTTTTGAGAAGAGTGAATCAATCTGCAACATTTATTTATCCCGAAAAAGAAGACAAATCATATATAGATTCAAATGATATTTCGTTAAAACTTAAGCAGAGCAAAGCTTTGAACGTTTTTTAGGTTTGGTATTTGATTCTAAACAATTGGACTTGCATACAAGAAGTTGAACTAACAAAATAAAACTTTATTAACAAAATTAAAAAATGTAAATTTATTTAGTTAAACTATTTTTAGAAAATTTCTACTTAACTTTTCACATCTTTTTAACTGTCCCAAGGTGCTCCACTAGGAGGTACACCTTGGGACAAATAACAAGGTAACTAAATATTTTTTAAAAATTTTTCTATGACAGATACAAAATCAAAATCTAGATAAAAATGTTTTCAAATGTTACAAGAATACCAGGTAAAATTTTGAAAATAATTGATCAAAATAAAAAAATTAAAAAAAATGAAAATAAAAAAATGTCCCAAGGTGAGCCACTCTCACCTATTATTTTTTTTTTTTCTTTAACGGCAGGTACTGAACTTTCGTTCTTCACCTCAGAAGATGCTGGAAGTGTTGCTCATTTAACGTTACCCAGTGGGCACCTGTGAACCTAAGTCACGCAGGTAGCAACATTACCCAGGGCACACTGTCACAAATATCCGTTCATACGGTGGGCCACATTCACACACAACAGAGGACAACACGTAGAGAGAAACATCCATGCCCAGAGCGGGATTCGTACCCACAGTTATTGGCTTCACAGTCAGACATGCTAACTGCTCGGCCACTTGGCCGGCATGTGAAAATTATGTATAAGTATCATGTATATGTAGACAGTTACTTTATTTACACACACATTGGGCCAGAAAGTAAAGTTGTTTATTTATTAGTTATTTTTTTTACTATGTACTATTTTCCAATTCAATAACATGGAGAAACTGGTTTTTTGATACAGGAAAGCTTGAATCTGAAAGTTTGGAAAAAACTGGGACTAACACACAGAGGGTTAAATATATTCTTTTTGATCCAGAACCGAATAAGTGGCAAATATTATGATGTGAATAATATAATAGCATTTTACTACAGTGTTCTTCCTAAGCATTTTTAAAAAGGCGGTCCACCTTGCCTGCTCTTTGATCCCTATAAACACACCCTCTTTGTCTTTTTTGTAAAAATAAGCCACCCATCCCTTAAAAACACTGCCTTTTTATTCAGATTCCATTTTTTTTTTAAATAATTCACTGCATAAATAATAATTACATGCTGGTAAAATTAACTGTGTTTATAGGTTTAATCCTGATTACTATTATAAATATTTAATTTGTTAGGATTATTCTACACTTGTTAAATTTTTAAATTTATCTCTTTTTTCAGTGGAGAAGGATATTAATAAAATTTTTAGGGGTTTTAAATAATTTTTTAAGTAAATAACTTTTTTTTCTTAAAACATGCAACTTAAAATGTTCCTTTTCTCATAATTTTCAGCTTAAACCATATAAAAAACTTTCAAGTTGTTTATCAATCAGTAGCTTTTTTTTAGTAATGAGAGAGAATCTTTTTTTGAAATATACACATAAAATAGTATAAGAGGGTAATTTAAAAATTATTGAAGATCAAATTCAGTTATTACTTAATATTACACTTCTTGATAAATTTTTATGGTGTTGAATGAGTGCCCTTTCAAAAATTATAGTGCCCATTTTTGAGAAGCAGCACCCTGCCCTATTTTATTCCTAGGGAGAACTCTGTATACTATATTATAAATTACAGCCATAAAGTTTTGGACTTCACTTAAAAAATTTTCTGAAAAAAATTTCTTCCTAATTACTTATACAGGATCAGACAAATATGGGAAGATTTAAATATGGATACCAACACTGAAATAATCTCCAAGTTCCAGTGATTTTTGAGCAGTGGTCCACAAGAAACTAAAAAAAATCACAGAAAGGGACTTACTTAAAAATCATAAGTCGTAAACAACCCCGAGCGAACAAAATTTTTAAAAAATATTTTCAAATTTAAAATCTTTTTGGCGCCTTGGCAAATTTAAGTAATAGCAAATACTAATCAGGAAATATCTCCTAAAATTGCATTATTATCTTTCCATTACTAATCTTTTTTTTAAAAAAATGTCAAAAACATGCATCTAATTATTTAAATAAAATAAATATATTTGGATTTGATTATAAGAAAATTAGATAAGTATTGATAAATCTCCAATTTTAATTTTTTCTTTGTCTTATGTGTTACTTGTCTTCTCTTTATTGGACTGTTATCAAATTATTTGATAACAGTGTATTAATCAGAGGAACGGAACACAGAATTCTGAATGGAATATATTTACAGCAGTTTAACAACAACTTGCATGTTCAGATTTACTTCTTTTTAAAATCTTTTCAGAATAATAATATTATAATTTATGTATGAATGTTTAATTATGTAAAACAATAGAACATGTACTTACGAAAAGAGTCATCAACATAATCAGATTCGTGAAATTCCATAATTTAAAAAATTTTCCTGGAAAATTAAGAGATAATTAATTAGAAGATTTTATATCAGGATTGTTAAGTTTTTTTTATTTTAATATTTTTTAAATATATATATATATATTTCAATATGCTATTGAGAGCAATCTGTGTCCTTCTTTTAAAAATTGGATAGTTAAAGAAAGACCAATGAGTTCAAATGACCACTTGAAAAGATTTGAGAACTAAGAAAAACAAATTCCTTTATATCAGTACATTTTGTTAATGGAAGGATAGAAATATCTTTTTTTTAAATCAGGTATAATGTTTTCTTTACAAAACTTTATTAAAACTTTAGTTTTGATAGTTAGTTCACTCTTAATTTGTTTTGCAATTCATTTATAATTTTGGAATGAATTTTTGAATTCTTCTTTTTACAACACAGAATTCTTTAATATTTTTATTCCTTAAACAAATTAACAGAAGAATTAACCATTTTCAATGCATTGTTTCATAAACATTCACTCCGATTTTTTTTTAAATTTTTTAATGTGATGCCCTTTTTTTTTGCACCTACTGCTTTTCAAGTTTTAAGATATCACTTTTGTTTAAAATCACTTTCTTTGTCACATGATCTTATTTAAATACCAATCCAAAATTTTGTAATTGCCACAATTTAAGTTTTTTGAACAATGCAGCCATTTCATTGCAATGATATCTACTTATTAGAGTTGTCTACAGATTTGAGTGATTCGAACCTATAAACTGATTCAGTGATTTGAATCACCAATTTGTAACTGATTCAAATCAGTTGTTTTTATCAAACAAGATTTAAATTATAATAAATAATTGTTTCTTAAATTACAGTAGTTTTGTTTCACAGTGATGCTATGTTCTATACAGTTAGAAAGTTCTTTTAAAACCTAAGAGATTCTTATGTATTCCTTATTAAAGACTTAAGATTTTGCAATTAAAGAATTCAACCAATTCAAATAAAACATAAATTTTAAAAAATTTCTCTTGCAGTTTCTTAAAATTTACCACAGTCTTCATAGCAATTAGCAACGTATAAAATATAATTATACGAAAGAAACAATAAGTACACTTACTACCTAGAAGAATTTATTAATGACAAGGAAGAATCCTTTTTTTTTCATCAACATAAGTTAAAAAGAAAAATAGTGATAGGTAATCAAACTTTTTTCGAATTTTTCGCAATTTCGATTTTTTAAATTCTTTAGAACCATTTAATTTGAATAACGTGACTTGCAATTACAACGTTCAAGCCATGCCATTCAAATCAGTGCACCAAATTACTAAATTGCACCGATTTGAATCAGTGATCTGAATCACTTGATATGAATCAGTGATTTGAATAACCTGATTAGAATCATTGATCCAAATTACATGATTCGAATTATTTAGATTATCAGTTTTACCTAACTCTACTACTGATATACCTATAAAATATAGGTATCCAGATAGTATAGGTACCCAAATGAGTACCTCTCTCAAGTATCGTTGGCACAGGCAATGACGGCATTAATATGTCCCTCAAACTAAATAGAATATTTAAAGAGTATTCATATTATTTTAGAGATAAAAAACATCAGCAATTCTAATTTAGCTAATTTAAAAACAAATTAGTTTTGCAGATATTTAGCAACAGAAAGAAATTTGTCTGATTTTTTTTTCAAATATGAAATTTTGAAAACTATTGTAATTGTGCAGTAAATTTTGTTTCAACAATGGCTGACTACTCTCTCTTTCACTTAATTTTAATTGAAAGAGAAATTAATTTTAATCAGAGGGATTTTGATTTTCACTAAAAAAGATTAAAATTTTAATATTAATGGGAAAAACAGAAATATTAGAATAATTTTTTTATATTGCAGAAATATATATATATATTTAAAGCTGTTTTATCTGGTAAATTTAAAACATTTTTTAAAATACAGTGAAACCTCTGTTAACTGGACACTCTTATGACCGAAAAATTTTCCGTTTAGGATAGTTGTCCATTTACGGGAAGAGTACTTTAATAACGAAGTAAAACACTGTAAAACAATTGTTTTTAGAATATTTTTAATTATATAAAAATAGTTAAACAATCTATAATAACTATCTATTGGGATATTTATTTAAACATTAAAAAAAAATTCCATACAAAAAGAATACGTGAAAAAGATTGATATAAATACATAATTCTAGATGTAGCTGCAGTTAAAATGAATGTAATTTTCCTATTAACACAGATATTTAAATTAGTCATACGATACGGAATAGGAGCTTTTAGTCCTCAGTCGGTTTAAATTATTAGGTTTATATCCTTAACACTTACCCAGCATCAATGTTACCTGGAAGGTATGAGGAACTATAGAGTTGATGGATTCACAATTTATCATCTATCAGTAATAATGAATAAATGTTTCATTAATATGATTAAGATGCCTCTAAGATTAAGATGCCTATTATGCCTCTAAGATTATTTTTCTGTTCCCTATTTTTTTTTTTTTTTTTTTTTTTTTACTTCAGCTGTGTTACATACAGTCTTCAAATTTATAAGAAAATGAAAGAAATTTTCAGTGGGGAAGAAGCATTGAGAACATTTAAGACATCATTTCAGCTTGTGGGGTTTCATAACCTGGGTCGTCCAGAAGAAAAGATCAAAAGATACTGCTGTCCATATGAGCAGTATTATTTTCTCACCTTTCATTGCTAAGATATGGCAAGGTGACAGGAGAAAGACTGATTCTTTAGTATTGAAATAGCTTAACAATATTTTTAGATATGGATAAGGGAAAAAATTTACATGCTTCAAAAATAATGAAAAATTTCATATATTTTCTTGCAATTTAAAGGAAAAAAAGCTTCTTTTTTTCTTCAATTTTTGAAATAAATAGTGCCCGGTTTGAAGAGATAGAAAATATAACGTTTCAGAGCAAAGATGACAGTCCGCGTCTAGTTACGAGAATGTGTGCTTTGCAAAGAATGGACATAATGATTTATTCATAGAAGAGTCACAGGGAATTCAAAATATGTCCGTATTGAGAATCGTCCCTTCCCCAGGAGTGTCTAAAACAGGAGATTTCACCGTACTACTAAAAGTATAACTCATGATTCTGAATTTTCCATATACACTTTTTTTTAATACTCACTATTTTATTAATATTTTTCCTTCAAATAAAGAATATACGAGATTAAAATAGATTAACTAGAAACATTCTTAGCGTATTCTCAAAAATTGAGGTAAATAGCATAAACTTTATATGTTTGCATTAAGAACTAAAGCATTTTTGAACTACAATAAATATTTTTATTCAGTTTAAACAAATAATTTTTCATTAACAGGTTGAAAATAATGACTTTCTACAACAGTTCAGAATCCATTCTCCTATTATAAAACCAACTAAAATAATTTCAAATTAACCTTTTTTCAAACACTACGACCTTGTATAAAGTTGAAAGTTTATAATATTTTAAACCAAGATAAATCATATCATTATATGATATCAATAAGCAAACTCACATGAATAAGTATATTGATTAGAAAATAAATAAAATTTATAATACATTTATGTAAAATTTTGTGTCTAGGCTTCAATAATAGTAAATGATAAAAAAGTGTAACAAATGCCCATGCTTTATGCTTTATTGTATACAAATTTAAATAGCATAATTTTCTGTAAAACAAACCTGTTTCTGATAATATAACTGAATTCAAACTAAACTGTCATTAAGAAATATATATACTATAAAATAATATTATAACTAATATTATAATTCTTTATAATATTAAAAAATATTATATAGAATTATAAAGAATTTAAAAATATTATAATAAATTTTTTCCAATCACTTGATTATTAAAGATCTAAAAGCAAGGTCGATAGAAATTAGCTTATTCATTTTCAGGTACTTTCCCATTGCGCTGATTATAAAGTTACTAATGTAGAGTCATTGGGCACAAGTTAATTGAACTGTTTTATGATAATCCTCCCTTGTTATTTATTTAGACCACGATCATGTTTTGAAAAAACAAAATAAATAAACAGCAAGATGAAATAGATGAGTTTACTTGCACTGGTGAAATAGAAAAGTACCATTTTTTTATTAAGAGTTATACCTTATTTAACAATAAATGAATATACATGAATTATGCTTAAGAATATTTCCTCGGTGAAAGAAAAATAATACAATGGGAAAAAAATCTGAAATCTAAGTAAAAAGTATGTAAAATTCAACATAAATGTAGTTATGAAATTTATAAGTAAAAATTTGTCATTAAGAGATTTGGGTACATAACTTCTACATTTTTATGTATTGCGTAGCTTTTACATTGTAATTAAAAATAAATTTTTTTGGAATTAAAAAATAAACATTTTTGCTCATATTTCAAAATTAATTTACCACACAAACTTAAGAGACATGTTTAAGTTACTGCCATCTGCAACACGTTAAAAAGTTCAATAAAATTTTCCCTTTTTTTTAACATTTAAAATAGCTAAGACCGGAAATAACTCAAAACAACTTACGCCAAAGGTCAAGGAAATAAATTATAATAGCAAATTTTAATACTTTTTAGTTTCTCTACTGAAATAATAAATTTCAGGTTCCCTTCTGAGATAAAAAGCAGACATTCAAAGTTGAAATTTGAAGATATGAAACCGAAACTTATACTATTGATTGATTGATTGTACTTAGCAATTTTTGAAAATTTAATCCCTTGATCTTAATAAATTAATAAAACCTTGATCTTAATAAATTAATGAAATGAAATTTTATTTTTCAACTTCTTTACTTAAGCATAAATGTGGAGAAGACTTGAGCTCTTTTACACTAATTGAAAGAAATTTTAAAAATTCTTGTAGTTTAGGCTCAAGCATAAACTAAATGTTCAAACTTTTTATTTTATACCAATTAGGAGCCGGGTGGTTATGAAAATGAAACTGACATTTTTACAGATAAAGCAATTATAAATATAACTATTACTAATTTGATGATAACTGGTAATTATTATTGTAACTTGTAAAATTAAGTTTTTAATAATAAATTCAATTTAAATAGTGAACAGCTTCTGTGCTAAAAATTCAAACTTATGCTTTTAGTGATAATTTTTTGTAATAAATTGAAATATACCTACTATTTTAATTAATTGACCATATATTACTGGACTTTAATATGGAACATCAGGATGAAGATTTTCTTGATGAAGCTAATAGTAAGTTTGGTTTTTTTCGTTTTGTGTTAAACTAGAATTTTATTTTTCGTATTTGTTTGAAATACTTAGTAGGAGTGGGTTCTCGACCACCCTTTATTTATCGCTTTAGCTGATTACTAAAATTATGAAAGTTCAGCAAAATCAAGCCCAATGTTTCTCGTGCCTTGTGAGTAAAATAAGAAAATTTTTCTAAGAAATATAAAAATATTTATTCTAAGGAAAAGGGGAAAGAAGATTTTTAGTATTTCATAAGTAAGAGATATAGTTATTTATTTAGAGATTAGATTCATTGAATTCCAAATGCTTTATTCAAAGATTTTTATCCAGTGATCAAGCTAGCTCACTTCTTTCTTTATTTATATTCACTTCTTTCTATATTATTTATAAGCATTAATGACTTCTGGGCAGTCACCTGGAAAAGATTTCTGTATCGGTGCCTGCACCAAAACAATTGTATTACTTCTGGGCAGTAACATGAGGAAGATTTTTGTAATGTTACTTACATCAAAACAATCTATAGATGTCTGGGTAAAGCATCACATAAGGGGGACCAACTCGAAGGTAATGGCTTATAAGTTACCTTTGGGATAACTTATAGATTTTTTTTATGTCTTTTGCAAATTTAAAATCTATTCAGTATCTTGTTGATTGTAGTTGGTATAAACAGGTACTGGGGAGATTTCCGTATTGTGATCTGTGGCAGAATTATCGCCAAATCGTGGAAACTTCCGACAGTGGCCCGCGTGAACCCCCCCCCCCCCCCCCAAAAAAAAAAAAAAAGACATCACAGAAAGGGACCAATGTGAAAGGTATAACTTGTAGCCACCACCGGGCAAAAATTTTCATGTTTTTTTTTTAAATTTTAAGTTTAAAATCTATTTGGCACCTTGGCGATTGTAGTTGGTGCAACAAATCACGATACGGAAATATCCCCAAAATTTCTTAAAGGTTTTGAAAATAAGTATCTATTAATATTCTGAGAAAATTTCCCTATTGGTACTTGTGCCAAAATGACCAATAGGGTGACCTGGGGTAATTCCTGATCAAAAAATGCAAACATCTATTTTGTGAAAAAAATATTCAAGATAGAATTTTAATATTTACTGGAAGTTTGAGGATTTATGAGATGAGTCCTATGCTACCTTCTTTTGTTTGAAAATCTAATTTGAATTTAAAAGATTTTAAATTTTTAGTGATCAGGAATTACCCCTTCTCTTGATCATTTCTGGGGTAATTCCTGATCACTTCTGGGGTAATTACTGATCACCAGTTTTTATAGTAAAGGGGCTATTTAAAAATAATTATACAATGGTAATTTTCAAATAAGACATCAAGATTAAACAAATAAACCAAAAATATATGTTAAACATATATTTTTGCTGCTAATAAAACGATTTATTTCAAAGCAAGAATAAAGATTAACATTTCAAATTTTCCAAAAAACTTTGCATTGTGCCATACATTTTAGGCAAGCAGCCAACTCATTCTCATGTTCTGCTGGAATTTAAGAAAGAGTTCCCACATGGGTTACTTTTGCTGGACTTTTTAACTTCATTAAGTAAGAGTGTAAAGTTAAGTAAGGTATGTCAACAGCTCTGACAGCAGCTCTCACACTGAAATTTTCATTTTCAATCATTAAAAGAAATTCACTGATTTTGCTTTCTAGAAGCTTAGTATACTTTTTAGGCTTATAATTTTTCACCATATTTATATTAGGTTAATTTATAAACTTAAAAATTATTCTAACAATGTACACACATAAAATTAAGATAAAAGGAAGGTAAGACAAACCAGAAATGGTGCAAATCAGAACACATTTGTCTTGTATAGAGTTAAAAACAAATTTTGTAATTACAGTTAAAATATATTTTATAGTTGTTCCACTTAATAAATATGAACTGTTATTTAAGAAAAGACCATTAGCTATTTTTTATACTATTTATAAGAAGAAGTGACAATGATCAGGAATTTCCCCCAGTGATCAATAATTACCCCATCTGTAGGGGGCAACATTTGTTATAGTTTCCTACAATCAATAATAATGTTTACAGTAGATGTAATACAATTAAACAAAAGCTTACACTATTTTTATATCAAAGAAAAATAAAGTAACTCAAAATGTTTATTATTAAGAGAAGGAGTGGGATCTTTGCAGAAATGTGCACATTTTGAAACCCATCTTTGAAATGGAAAATATGGAAAGCAGTTTAAAATATGCTTATTTTGTTAGATTAAACAAAAAACTATTATTAAGTAAATATAGTTATACTTTAATAAAGTGTACAAGCATTCTTTTCCATGTCTCAAATTGAAAAAATAATGATTTTTTTTTAAATAAAACTTAGGTGATCATTATTTACCCCAGAAACAGAGTGATTGTGAATTACCCCGGGTCACCCTAAGTTTTGTTAACACCCAGACACATATCACAGAATTTAACTTAAAATGTAAAACTTATAGTCAGCTCATACCAAACATATTTTCTTAAATTTAAATCTCTTGGTAAATTTAGTTATTCTAAACTCATATGGAAATATCTTTTACATTCTTCCTATGTTCTGACCCCTTTTTTTTTTATCTTATTTCTTTTAAACTTTATTTCAAAGTTTTAAATATGCTAATAATTGTTGTTTGTTTCTTTGCTGTGTGGGTTCTCGACCACCGTTTATTTATCGTTTTAGCTGATTATTCAAACTATGAAAATTTAATGAAACCAAGCCCTTGTTTTTTGTGCCTTGTGAGAAAATAAAAAAAATTATCAAAGAACTATAAAAGAGTCTCATTCTAAGGAAAACACGAAAGAATTTTTTTTAGTATTTCATAAGTAAGAGATATAGTTATATATTTAGAGATTACGTCCTTCAAATTTCAAATGCTTTACTCAAAGATTTTTATCCAGTGATCAAGCTAGCTCACTTCTTTCTATATTTATAAGCATTAGTGACTTCTGGTCAGTCGTCCGGAAAAGATTTCTGTATTGGTACCTGTACCAAAACAATCGTATTACTTCTGGACAGTGGTATGAGGAAGATTTTTTTAATGTTACCTACACCAAAACAATCACTAGACGTCTGAGTAAAACACCACATAAGGAGGACTAACTCTAATATAATGGCTTATAGCCACCTTTAGGACAACTTATAGATTTTTTGTGTGTGTGTTTCCCCAAGTTTAAAATCTATTTGGCACCTTATTGATTGTAGTTGGCACAAACAGGTGCTGATATGGAAATATTCCTGAAATTTCTTAAAGTTTTTGCCAATCGTATCACCTATCATGTTACATATTTGATGAAATACCTAGAAGTCTGCATGTGCGTCTACTGACCTAGATTCCATGAAATTCTTGCACTTTCATGTGCTATATTTTGCAAAGTTCAACTCTGCTTTATTTTGCAAGATATTCAATTTCAGGCTTCATTTTCCACCCTCTGAAATCAACCAAAAAAATATCTAAATCTTTTTATGGTAACTAATGTAATCAAGTAATGAGTTCTTTTTCAGAAACTAGTTGTATTATCATGATCATGTAAAATTTTTGAAAATTATTTAGCATTTTATTAATGTATATAGTGCTTAAAGATATTTTTTGAGTGCTTAAAAAGTACTTTAAAGTTGCTTATTTATTGCTGAAAGATCTCTACTTCTGTTCATGATCTTCATTTTTACTTCTATTCATGATCTTTATTTCCACTTCTGCTCATGATTTTAAGATAATTATCTCACTCTTTTTACCCTTTAAGATTCTTTTCTTCCTCCTTTTTATTTTTTCCAATCATGATGTCATGACCAGGTATCTTTCTTCTTACTAACCCATGACAATGTTTTTTAGAAATGTTTAAGGTTGGCAAATTTTGTCCTTCATAAAAAATTTGTTGTTCATATTTTTTTTTATTATGTATATAAGTTACTGCCAACACATGCTGTTTCTGTTGTGTCTGTATATTTTGAAAAAAATTATAATTTGGAAAATCTGTGTCTACATAAAATTTTGTATTCTTGTAAATATCAAGTTTAAAAATATTGTTGCAAGAAGTAAATCATAGAAAATACATTGCCTCTTCATTTATTGAATGTCGTCTTTTATCCCTAATTTCTTAGGCCTAGCATCAAATGACACTTAAGCTAAATATTTACAAAAAGAAAAAAAATATTAAAAAAACTGCTATAGAGATGTAAGAAATATGCATTTTTAGTACGTGCAATAAATGTTTTTCTAGTTACTAGTAATCATTTTTAAGAGGTTTTTTTTTTTTTTTTTACAGTTGTTCAGATTCTTTGTGAATTTTGTGATGATTTGTTTCCTATGATTCTTTTAATGGAACTGTATGCTTTGTAATTCTTATGTTTGTTTTTTCTATGGATAAAAGAAAACTGTGTTGCTCCTTCTGCTCCCCCTGATGACAATATGTATGTGTCTTGTGAATTTTGTGGTAAAGATATTTTAATGGATCAAGAAGCAATTACAGTGCATGAGGTATTTATTTTTTGTTTTAATTAATCATAAATATTGTCAAGATGTCTTGTTTTGTTTAATTTTGTTTGTTTGTTATTGAAAATTTTTTCTGTTTTAAAAAAAAAAATTTTGTGTCTTAAATTCTTTTTTTGTTTTGACTGTCGACATAATTAGTTGACAGTCTTTCATCTTAGTAATATAAAAAAAATCACTTACTGCTTATTTACTTTTTTCTCTTGCTTTTGCAGTCAGGGTGTCGTCCTGATTTATGTAGTCTTCCTTCAGCTGTATCAGATGAGCACAAATTGCGTAAATCTGCTCATGAAGCTCATTCTTATAGTGATCAAGCTAGTGCTCTGCAGAGAGAAAGACGGTACTTAGAAAAGCCTGAAGGCAAAAAATTAACTCCTGATGATGTTTCTTGTAAGGCTGATAGTCACAATTACATGAAAAACTTTAAAAATAGATATGATACTCAAGGAGATATTTCGTATCAAGAAAATTTTGAAGTAAAACATACTAAAGGCAATCTTGGCTCAGAGATTAATGATATCAAACGCTCTTGTGATAAATATGGAATTGAAGATGTAAATACCTGGGACTATGAGGAAAGTTCAAGGTTGAAATGTCTGGAGAAAAAATTTACGAATAAATATTCAACTACAGAATCTTATAATGAGTACCCCGAAAATGTACTCAGATCCCAAGTAAATAATGAAATAAAAGAAGGTTCTGATGTGTATGAAGCAAGATCATATCTAAGTCGATCAAAAATGTTTACAGAACCTGGAGAACTCTTGAAGAATAACTTGGATTGCAAACAGGTAAATTAAATAATATATATCATTACAAAATATACATTCGCATCTAAAACAATTGTCTCAATTTAATTAATTTCTAAATTAATTGTACACGAATAATTTACATACTAATGAGAAGAGGAAAGTTCTAACATTAACACATATTATAAAGGTTCAATATGTTCCCTTTATGATGCAGAGCAAGCATTTAAGCTGGAGCCGAACTCATCTCACACGAAAAAGCATGCCTTTTGTTACTAAGTGTACCACAGCAGAGACCTTGCTCCTGAATACACACATATCTATTTATTTCTGCTGTTTCCTACAAATTCTTTTAAAATAAAGAGCCAATCATTTTTGACGATAAACTAAGAATACACGTTTTAGCCTTTATCTGACATGTATAATTTTTGGATAATCTCAAATTAAGCCTTTTTGACTTTTAAATTGAGCCTGATCTCATCTTTAGTTGTTACTTAAACGTTAATCACTTATTAGATTATATTAAAAATATAATATTTTGTATTGATTTATAAAAACTACTTTCACAACTATATAAGTAATATACTTATGAAGAAAAAAAAAATTTTTTTTTGAAGGGTTTTAAAGGAAATAAGAGTAATTGGTTTGTGTTTGATTACGTAGGTTGACAAATGTTACTTGGTAACTATTATCAAGTCATATTTCACGTTATTCTACATTTTTTATACTTAATCTTTTAGGGCATTATATATTTTCATTCTGATATGCTGACAATCATGTCTTTAAATTACATTAGATCTTTATAATGTAAATCTTAAAATGGTGGATTTGCATTGTTTGGAATTTTGTGTTGTATAATCATTTGTTGTATTTTGTATGGATCATTTCACATTTCTTTAAACTTAAGCACTACACATAGCAGAATATCAGTATGGAAGAGATCAATCACAAAAAGCTTTAAAATTTTTTTTTATACAAATACAGTGGAGCATCGTTTATACGACGTTTTAGTGTAGTCCCAATTCATTCCTATTAATTTTAATGTAAAAATATATCGCACAGAATCGGTTATACGTCGGTTTTTAGATTTTTTTAACGATTATTTTATTTTTTCTTGTGTATTTTAAGAACGGGCGGAATTTGCCAACATGAATGACACAGAAAAAGGCATGTGTAAATGTAGCACGTGATAACAATGCGAAGTGGAAAAACAAAGGTATAACGGATTGCACTGGGAGTGGACATTCCTTTTCTAAGAAGGTGATCAGATTCCCTAACCTGCTTTATTGTTATCTCGGTGACAGAAAAAATTGAAATTTTTAAGGAATTCGATAAAGGTTTACCGGGAAGATCAAAAGCTGACTTGGCTAAAATGATGGGCATTCCAGTTTCTACCTTAAAGACTATTATTCATGATCGTCTGAAAATTGAGGAACATGCTAAAGCCTGCGGATCTTCTGCATCAAAGAAAATGCGAGTGCAAGAGGATAAATTTGTGTCGTGGTCAAATATTCCAGTAAGTGGTCCAATGTTGATGGGAAAAGCTAAAAAAATCGCCATGAAATTGAATCTCACTGATAGCGACTTTACTGCAGGATGGTTGCAGAAATTCAAAGCTCGGAACGGGATCACGTGTCAAGTTGTAAGTGGTGATCAAGAAATGTTCCTGCTGATTCTGTCGCAGAATGGCATGAAAATCTGCCAAGCATAATAAGGGAGTACCTACCTAAAGATATTTTTAATGCCAAGACGGGTCTTTTTTATCATCTAATGCCGAATCTGACATTAGCTTATAAAGGCGAAAAATGTAAGGGAGGGGGAAAAAAGCAAAGATCGTCTTACTGTGCTTTGTGTAAACTCTGATGGAAGTGAAAAGATAACTCCTTTGGTAGTAGGAAAACCAGAAAATCCCAGATGTCTAAAGAATATCAGAATGCTTCGGCTGGATTATGATGCAAATAAGAATGCTTGAATGACGACCGCAAGTTTTACTAGATGGCTGAAAAAACTAGACAATGTTATGAAGAGGCAAAAACGAAAAATTTTGCTATTCATCGACCAATGTCCAGCTCACCCAACCGATACTAATTTTTTGGAAAATGTAAAAGTGCACTTTTTTCCTGCAAACTGCACAAGTGTGCTTCAGCCATTAGATTTGGGCGTGATTAGGAATCTAAAATTGCGGTATAGAAAGCAGTTAGTTCAACTCGCTAGCATTGCAGAGACTCAAGTGTTCTCTAGGCAATGAATATGATTTCGTTGTCATGGTCTCAGGTAACAACTACAACAATAAAGAACTGTTTTAAAAAAGCCGGATTTGTCCACCGAACTACCGATGATAATGGGGGAGAGGACGTAAGCAATGATGATACAAAAATCGATGATGATGATTGGAACTTTCTCGCAACAGAGAAAATTTTTAGATGAGTATATCAATTGCGATGAGGATGTAGTAACATCAGCGATTTGCATTGTTGATGAGCTTATACAGAACACACAGTCCGAGCCACATAAGGACAGCGAGGATGACGAGGAATGCCAAGAAGTTGTTCTGCCATCTTTTCAAGATGCAATGAATTTCATTGAAACACTAAGAACTTATTTCCTTTACCACAATACTCACAAAAAAACTTTTCAGGACCTTGATTCATTGCACAAGTCATTAATTACAGCTCAACGTCAAACAACCATAGATAATTTTTTCTGTAAACTTAACGTGAAATGATTAAAGTGAAAAAAAGCAAATTTAGAGTATCAAATAAATAAAGGTAACGAAAATTAAAATTGCTTACTGTAATTTTTCTTCTTTTTTTTTTCTATGGTTATCTGTTTATTTTTCTTCTTTTTTTTTTCTATGGTTATCTGTTTGTTTTGCTTTGTCAAATTTAGAAATTTATGTAAATCAACACCTTAAACATTAAAATTAACTGAAAACAGAGTTGGTTTCTAGTTTTGGAAGTTAAAATCGATTATACGACATTATCGTTTATACGACGTTTTTTGGTGGTCCCTTCAGCGTCGTATAAAAGATGCTCCACTGTACTTAAAAATATGCACTGAAATATTTATTCCTTTTAGTTTTTTTAGTGCATTAAACCTGTTATAACAAACAGTTTTATCAATTTTAGTTTGCTTAAGCTAGGGGTGCACAACCTTTTTAAGTAAAGAGCCACATGCACAGCAGATTGACCAGTGAAGGGCCGCATGCCAAAGTATTTCGACATACTTATTGACAGCAATTGTAGGTAGTAATTGTTACATAGGCGCTAAATTCTTTTTGTCAGTTAACCTTGTAATATCTTTGCATAAAATTAAATACTTTTAAATGTAGAAACTGCAAAACTGATTACTTAAGAAAAAAAAACACAATCAGAATCAGTTTATCTGATAAAAATTTAGATAATTTGAAATAATTAATAATTATGGAAAAATTCTATTTTTTTTTATCATATTACATAATACAAAAGTTTATTTAAAAATAAATTTTAACATTAAAAAATTTGTTTATAGAATTAAATTTAAAAAAAACAAACATTCTAATTATTAAAATAAATGCAAGTTAAATACTTTGATTTAAAGAAAGTTTATAGGGTTGATAATGATTAAAATTTAAACAAAACCCCTTCAGCAGAAAATAAGATTTAGCATTTAGTAGGGAATATACTTTAAAACATTCATTTTAAATTATTTATAGGGAAGAAAAAAAAGAAAAAAAAAAAGAACGAAAACATTAATTTTGAAGAAATTATTTTCCTTACTAATATAAAACTATTAAGATACTTGTTTACAAATTTTCATGACGAATATTTTTTTTAACACAGCACTTACAATTAACTCACATATATATATCCAATTAAAATTTTTTTTTATTACTTTACGAAACTTATCTTTATTACATTTTTTTACAATTAAAATTTAATGATATACAGATCATTTCCAATCATATAATCATTAATGACCTAAAATGGAGTAAGTAGGTAGAAAATGGTTTAAAAAATTTCTTAATGGTTATCCTACCAAAAAAAATTATCAAAATCGCTTTATATTTACAATGAAATTGGCATAAATAAAGCACGTCTAAAATTCATGTATTTAAATGTGGGATTTAAAACTAAATTGTCGCAATAGCGTACAAGAAATATTGAGACTTTCAAAACTTGGTAGAAATGTGTAGCAATAATTGCCAAAGTAACGATTAAAAAATAATTTGATTTGTGATAAAACCTGTACAAATGAACCACGCCAAAAAAATGGTTATCTGATAAAATCAACATACACGAAGAGCGTCAAAAGTGATAACTAAAATTCGAAATTCGTATATCATAATAATGTTGTATTTTAAAGATTAAAATTTTTGATTGAAATTTTTTTTTAATGCTTTAATTTGTAGCATTGACCATCGAAAAAAAGAGACCCAAAAACTACATTGAGTGAGATTGGGTGAGTAAAAAACTTAAATGCATGAATTTCAAATTTCCTATTAAAAAAATTTTTTGAAGAAAAAAGTTTTTATTTATTTTTTTTTTGTTGTTTTGTTCAGATTACGTCTGGGTGCCGCAGGTTGTGCTCCCCTACTTACATCAAAAGCATTAATGTCCTAACTGATACATGGTCTTCTACATTTAAGTATAATTTTTATCCATAAATACACAGTGTAAAACGAAAATAATTAAATTTAAAAACATTAAATTTTGAATTTAATATTTTTTTAAACCTCATAATTTGAAGAAAATTATATATACAAAAAAATAATTTTGTATGTGAATCTGTATTAGAAATTTATTTATTATGAACAACCTAATTGTGTATTCTGTATTTACTTTAAAAATAATATGTATTTTAATTATAAATTAAATTTAAATGTTGGAAAAACATTCAAACAATTTTAATGATATTATTTCGTTAAAATAAATCTCAATAGTTTGCCTTTATTTATTATTTTTAATAAATTCTTAGAAAAAATATTTATAATGATATCTTAATATCTAAAATTATTACTTTCAATTTGGTTGAGTGATATTTTGCATTTAAAAAGGAAGACTTATTTTTATTTTTAGATTAAGCATATTTATGAAGGTAAATTTTAAGAATAAACAGAAGTAGTAATAATGAAAAAATTGAAAGATATAATATATGACATTGGTGACTGATTTATAGGAAACAAGATTAAGGTGTTGCTATATGTTACGAAAACTGCACGCAGTTAAAAAAGGTGATAAAAGTACATGATTGCTTACTTAGCAGAAGTAGTGAAATAGTAGGAATAATTAAGGTTGATTAATAAATGAGTTTTTTCAATCAATTTTAATTATCTCTTGCATTTAAGTCATGTTTACTTTTATTATTTATTTTCTTTATTTTTTGTTTTAAGGGAATGCTATGCTGTACAAATAACCCTTCTCAGCAAATTATCTTTCACCTACATAATAAAAATTCTAAGCTAAGGTAAGCCTAGAGTAAATCGTAAAGTTTCATATTTCTGAATTTTTTTTTATCTTTAAAACATTAGAACAAACACAAATTATGGCCAGATTATGTAGTTTAGGTGTAATCCTGCAATAACTTGTTTGCATTTTGAAAATTTAAAAATATTTTTTTCAGCATTTGAAACTTCATAGTTTATTCTAGATTTACTTGAATTCACTTTTCTCTGAACTTAAAATTTTAAAATTCTAATAGAGGTGAAACAAAAATTGACACTAAAAACTTCTCGCTTAGTGTATCTTCCTCTTAAGTCAGAATTGTTTTTCTTTATTTGTTGTAATCAGGGATGGTAAGTTTCTTACACAGTGGAAAAAACTGCACTGAGAGATATAGGCAGAGCTTGATTTATCATAAAGCTGAGAGGCTTGTTTTTCTAGAATGTTAAAAAAATTTTTCTATGTGTATGTTGTTATTATTTTCCTCAAGAATTGTTTATTAGAATTACGTGAGAACTAAAATTGAAATATAAAATCACATTTTCAAATCTATAATTTTAAATTTATGTTTTAAGTAATTTAAAACCCTTTTTTAATAAACAGAAAGAAAATTTTGTTTAAAGTTTCAACCAGTGCTTACAAATATTAAAGTTTGTGCCTATAGGACCAAAATTTTTTGATCAGGCAATGGACCTAGTTTTCTTTGCTTAAGGGTATTATAAATTTAGAGAAGAAAAGTAGTCTTATTTTACTGTTAAATAAATCTGAGAAAAAATTAATTAAATAAAAAATTAAAATCAAAATTAATAGCTAAAATTACTAAAAAATACAATGGCCTTAAAAAATATCAATTGAAAAAAATATTAGCAAAATATTTCTTTTTGAATTGATATTTTATTGTTATTTATTATTTCTAGTAATATTTTATTTATTTAATTGAAATTCTGTTCTTAAACAGAATATTTAATAAACTGAAAATAAAATACACATCTAGATATAAGTACATATATTTATTTAAAATATAAAGAGTAACTTAAATCAAAATAAATTGTTTTAATAAGTTATTTTGACTTTAAAATTCTGTATAAAATTGAAACAAATACTATGAACATAGATATTTGAAAAAAATATTTGTAAAATGTTCTTAATTTTTTGTTGTATTTTATTAAATTTTATTTATTTTGTAAATTTTCATGACTAGCTTTGTTTTTAAATAAAAATTTTTGAAATGTTCGTTTTTTGCAAGATATTTCGCATAAGAACCCCTTGTTAAACTGTTCCCATACCCTTGGGGATATGGGTACCACGCTTTGGAAAACACTGATCTAATCCATTTCCTAGGCTACTGCATCTTCCCTTGTTTTTCCATACAATAATACAATTTTACGTACAATAATACAATTGGTCAAATAATTTCTGAGTTATCTAATTTTTTAAAAAAAAGTCCTATATTTAAAATTTTCTTTCTTGAACTATTTGACTAATTTCGTTCAAATTCGTCCATTCTTATAGAAATTACATTTTTTCAAATAATTTAAAAAATAGTATACCTTAAACTCATTTTTTTTTGTCATTAAATAAAATGTTTAAAAATAATAAAGAATTTTTATTGCACGGAATTATATTAGGATGAACAAATTTTATAAATGTGTGCAAACATTTTTTGGTTCGCTTAAAAAGTTCTCAAGCCTTGGTGAAACACATAAAAAGTAAATTTAGCATTAAGGGTCCAAACTTTCAAATTTTCTCATTATGTAACAAATATTCAGCCGTTTTGCTGAAGATTCGGTTGGCCGAATGTTTGCCACATACGTGTGAAAGTATTTTTTGACAAAGCTTTTTTAAAAATTTGAATAGATTTAGAAAAGAATAATTTAAAATCATATTTTTTTTACCATATATTATTAGAAATAGTTTTTACACATAAATGTTACATTCAAAAACTTGCACATTTCTGTTCTGCAAATATGGAATTAGCTATTTGAAGATTCAAAACTAGGTTACTTTATATTGAACCACCCGCTTTGTACTTTTGATTATATTCAGGTTAGTCAATTCCGTAGTTTTTTTCAAAAAATTTGTTTCAAGAATTAAAAAAGTTTTTTTTTTTTTTTTTTTCATATTTCTTTTTTTAATTATTTTTTTTAATCTTTTTCACGGGACGTTTCGGATAGACTTTATTCTTTAAATTATCACGTTTTTCCTGTACAGTAAGACATATGGTAACATAGAAAACTATGATTTTCAACGTTAAATTATATTTAAGAACTAAGAACAATTTTTTTCAGTTACTCTTTTGCTTTTTTATTAACTTATTTCTTATCACCCTTTTTATTGGACATAGCATTTTTTTAAAAATGTTTCTAAAGAACACTATGGCAAGGTGAAAAAGTGATTTTTAGCAATAATTTTTTTTCGAACTTTTTCTTTTTTATTCCTCATTTTTAATAATTGGTATGCAATGAAATACAATAATTGGAAAACTGAGACGTCAGCTAATTAGACGTCAGAACTTTTTTTAAAAAAAGAATTTCGATAAATTTGTATTTTTTCTGTAACGCTTTTGGATATAATTTATGTTTTTTCATAGTGTTTTTGACTAAATTATTCTTTTAACGTTTTACGGACACCTATTTTGCAGTTAAAACTTCAGTAGTTTATATATATGTAACGTCGTTGCCGAGTGGAACGATTAAAACAGGTCTTAGACAGGGAAGGAGGGTACATAATTTATTTATTAATTATTTGACAGAAAACGTTTAAAATGAACTGTTGTGCTCTTTGATATATGTTAGGGAAAATCTAGCAAAGTAAATCCGTAAAATGTTTCATTTCAGGGAATAAAGGAAATCTTAGTAATTGTAATTGGTTTATTAAATAGGTCGTGCGATTCCCACGAAGAGCAAAGGGAAAAATATCTTAATTAATGCATACTTGAGCCAAAAATAGATTTAAGGACAGGATATGAATTTAAAAGTGTGAGAAAGTGTTTCCATTAGAATAATAAATTAAGAGGATTTACAGAAAAGAAATAACATAAAAGAAATAACATAAAAGAATTAATTGGAGCTTTTTATGTTACATATAGTATGGCAGTTTTGATTAATTTTTAATAATGACTAAACTTATTTATATAAAAAAAATATTATTTATTAATGATTTTCTTTTACAAAATTGTTGCTATTAGGACGATTGTTTTGGCTGAATATTCGGTATAATAATTTGCATGATCAAATTTCCATTGGACCATATTTTGCAGATTGTGGCAAACTCCTATATTTTGACCCAAATGTGGCAAATTCCTATGTTTGACAATAACCCAAATCGGTCAGAAACAGTATGCTTATTCAGAAAAAAAGTGTATCTGATTTTACATCTCAAAATATCGTCCGCAGTAAAGTCACTGAAATATTTTAAGTCAGGCCCTTAAATCAATGAGACAGAGCTCCGTTTATTGAAAATCTGATGATTAGATAAAAAGTTATTTATGATGTTATTTAATAATGCATTTAAAATCTACATGATTTTGTTGGGAATTTACTTTTGATTAAAAATCTATCATAGTTTCAGCCTTCTTGTTATTAGTTAATAAACTTTTAGAATGAATGTTGGTCCATTTAAAATTATTCTCTGATTCGGACATCTCTGAATGTTAATTGTGAACAGTGCTGATTAGATAGATAGTCAATAAAGATTTGAGTTAGATAAATTTTGAGACGAATATATTTGTTAAAATTCTTTTAGTATATTTTAAGTATTTATTTAGTATGAAGAAAAGGTTTGAAAAAAAAAAAAGACTTTTAAATTGCAATTCTTATATGCTGTTAAATATAACTACTAAGTGAGATTAATAATTTTGCTTTTATAAATAATGATTTTTTATATTTAGGAGTCTGCTGCTTTAATTGGAATTGCAGGAGCAGTTAAAAGTTTTTTTCGTGATTCTGAAAAAACAAACCCTAGCCATTCTAAGGATTCACAAGCAAACTTGTATCCTGCTGATGCTAACTATAATGGTAAAATAATAAGCATTTGTTTAATTTAGTTATATTATCTATATTATGCAAAACACTAGTGCGTGTATATATATATTTTGTTACCAAACTGATAAAATTTCTCTTGCGACAAAAAATTGAAATCTGTAATTACAAGCTGGTGAGCAATCATAAGTATGAAAAAGAAAAGACAATATTATATGATGCTTTTATTTAATGGACAATTTCAGGGTTTTAGGTTGTTTTTTTTATAACCTTGCTATAAGTTACAAAACTGTAAATTATAGAATGGCATCAGTATTTATACTTTTTATTTATTTTTATGTTAGCAACATCTGCGCAGAAGCATACGCCTCTCAAATTTAAGTATAAACTATTTCTATATGCCTTTAACAGGCATGAAAGTGGTCGAAAATAAAAAAAGCTGAACTTTTACAATGCAGGAGGAGGGGGGGGGAGTGTTCCATATAATACTGTGATACCGAGGAGATATATATAAAAGCATTAAAGTGGCAGAAGCATTTAGACAGTGAAATTAAAAAAAAAATTTAATATAATTTTAAAATTTTTATCACTACTATAAAGAAAATTAAGCAATTATAGGAAGTTGCAGCTTAATTATCATTTCAAATTAATTACTGGTCAATCATTTCAAATTAAAACAGTCGCCAACTTTCACCTTAATATCTTCTGATAGATTGTTACTGACAATTTTAGTCACTTTGACTGTTCGACCAATCAAACTTGAATTTATTTTTTTCGGTAGCATCAACTGTACGCACTTTGTGTTCGCCTTTTATATTGACTGCCATCGTTAAAATACATTGATGTTATTCATACCTAACTTGTTTTTAAAATCGCGTGAATACGAATCGCGATGTTCGATTTTAAAATCGTGTGAATAAGAATCGCGATGTTGGATTTTAAAATCGCGTGAATAAGAATCGCGATGTTGGATTTTAAAATCGCGTGAATAAGAATCGCGATGTTCTATTTTAAAATCACGTGAATAAGAATCGCGATTTTGGATTTTAAGATTGCGTAAATATGAATCGCGATGTTGGATTTTAAAATCGCGTGAATAAGAATCGCTATGTTGAATTTTAAAATCGCGTGAATAAGAATCGCTATGTTGAATTTTAAAATCGCGTGAATATGAATCACGATATTGGATTTTAAGATCGCGTGAATATGAATCACGATATTGGATTTTAAAAGCACGAAAATACAAATTGCAATATTGAATTTTTAAATCACGTAAATAAGAAAAACGATGCATAATTTTTAGATCCCGTCAATACTTATCGCAACGAGACATTTTTAAATCGCGTATAAATACGAAAATCGATGTTTGATATTACAACTGCGTGATAACGAATCGCAATATTGAATTTTAAAAATATGTGAATACGAATTGCAACATTGGATCTTAAATTCGCGGGAATACGAATCGCGATATTGGGTTTTAAAAACGCTTAAATACAAATCGCGATATTAGATTTTTAAATTGCGTGAATGGGAATTGCGAGTACGATTTTTAAATCGCATAAAAACGAATCACAGCAAGTAATTTTAAATCAGTTAGATACGAAAATCAATGATTTGCATAAAAATCCTCTGAATAAGAATCGCAATTTTAGCAGCAGTTCCTAATATTTAAAATTCTGAAAATCACCCAAACAAAAGAAATCAAAATTCAGCGGCCAAAACGAAACTGATTAGATCTCTTTTTTCCAATCTATAGCGGAAGTCACGGTTGTCAGGAGGCTACTGCAGGGGGGGGGGAAAGTTCGCCTCAAGTTTGACTATTGTTCGGGCTGCTTGGGTTTCTCTTATTGGACTCCCCAAAAATTTAAGTTTTTGGAACATGGTCGGAAGTTTTAAGAATTGGGAGAAAAAAGCGGATTTCCGCGGAAGTCTTTCATCCCTGCTTTAATGAAGCATAGGGACCGAATTTCTTTACATGTCTTTCTAGATTATAATCCTTGAATTCATTATTTGATTCAATTTATGTATCTCCAAATTTACAAATTGTGCTTGTAAATTTTTAGCCTTATCACTTAACATAGGTAGCCCACTTTGTTGCTACTTACGTTGATTGAGTTGGCTCAGTTATTGAAACTTGTATCAAATTTTAAATCAGTTTTTGTTTTAATGTTTGATTGTTTTTTTATATGCATTATATATAAAATTATAAAACTATTATTGACACCAGTATTGAACTCAGATTGTGCAACAATCAGAAAGCAACTGCAAAGGCAGTACATATAGTTAGTAAGTACAGATCTGCAATATCTTTTCCATTACAAACAAAAATTTGCTATTGAAACCTTTTTTTTTAAAGTCTAATTCATTGGATTTTTTTCCAAAAGATAAAAAGAGAATATGTTAATTTCCTTACATATTGCTTAAATGGGTTGAACTTTTTTAGCTCTTGTCATACCACAATGCAGATTGCACTCTATTAATCACACATTACAGAATTCACTCATTTAAATCCCCTAATTCAAAATCCAATTTTTCAAATCCAACTCAAAATCCACTTACCATTTTTATAGCATTTATTTTAACAGTGCAATTGTATCAGCATTTATTTAATTTTTATAGTTAAAATGCATTTCTCATCACCAAACTGTATGCTTTATAATTCTTATCTTTGTTTTTTCTATGGATAAAAGAAAACTGTGTTGCTCCTTCTGCTCCTCCTGATGAAGATGTGTATGTGTCTTGTGAATTATGTGGTAAAGATATTTTAATGGATCAAGAAGCAATTACTGTGCATGAGGTATTTATTTTTTGTTTTAATTAATCATGAATATTGTCAAGATGTCTTGTTTTGTTTAATTTTGTTTGTTTGTTATTGAAAAATTTTTCTGTTTTAAAAAAAAAATTATTTTGTGACTTAAATTCTTTTTTTGTTTTGACTGTCGACATAATTAGTTGACAGTCTTTCATTTTAGTAATATAAAAAAATCACTTACTGCTTATTTACTTTTTTCTCTTGCTTTTGCAGTCAGGGTGTCGTCCTGATTTATGTAGTCTTCCTTCAGCTGTATCAGATGAGCACAAATTGCGTAAATCTGCTCATGAAGCTTATTCTTATAATGATCAAACTAGTGCTCTACAGAGAGAAAGACGGTACTTAGAAAAGCCTGAAGGCAAAAAATTAACTCCTGATGATGTTTCTTGTAAGGCTGATAGTCACAATTACATGAAAAACTTTAAAAATAGATATGATACTCAAAGAGATATTTCGTATCAAGAAAATTTGGAAGTAAAACGTACTAAAGGCAATCTTGGCTCAGAGATTAATGATATCAAACGCTCTTGTGATAAATATGGAATTGAAGATGTAAATACCTGGGCCTATAAGGAAAGTTCAAGGTCGAAATGCCTGGAGAAAAAATATACGAGTAAATATTCAACTACAGAATCTAATAATGAGTACCCTGAAAATGTACTCAGATCCCAGGAAAACAATGAAATAAAAGAAGGTTCTGATGTGTATGAAGCAAAGTCATATCTAAGTCGATCAAAAATATCTCAAGAACCTGGAGAATTTTTGGAGAATAACTTGGATTGCAAACAGGTAAACTAAATAATATATGTAATACAAAATATACATTCTCATCTAAAAAAATTGTCTCAATTTAATTAATTTCTAAACGATGGGGTATAAATTGTACATGAATAATTTGCATACTATTGAGAAGAGGAAAGTTCTAACATAAACACATATTATAAAGGTTTAATATGTTCCCTTTATGCTGCAGAGCAAACATTTAAGCTGTAGCCAAACTCATCTCACACAAAAAAGCAAGTCTTTTGTTACTGAGTGCACCACAGCATGACTTTGTTCCTGAATGCACATATATCCATTTGGTTCTGCTGTTTCCTACAATTTTTTTTCTAAATGAAGAGTCAATCACTTTTGACGATAAACTAAGAATACACGTTTTAGCCTTTATCCGACATGTACAATTTTTAGATAAACTCAGATTAAATCTTCTTGACTTTTACAGTGAGCCTGATCTCATCTTTAATTGTTTACTTAAAAGTTATTTACTTAATTAGGATATGAATGAAAAAGTGTTTAGATTAGAATAATAAATTAAGAAGATTTACAGAAAAGAAATAACATAAAAAATTCTTGAAGCTTTCTATGTTACATATACAGTAGAGCGCCGATTAATCCAATTATCTAAACTATGTCCGCATTCGGTTTGTTTTTTTCTTTTTAAGTTTAGAATACTTTTTAACTTATTGACAATTTTTCTAAATTTAGAAGAATAAATAATATCCACTACATCTGAAGACCATATTTAATTTACTATTCTTTTAGCAGGTTTTCTTATAGTAGCCATACATACATGTAATGTTATACAGTTAAACCTACATAGCCCTTTTCAACTGAAAGTTATTTTCAAAGAATGCAAGCTTTATTTTGACAGTCTACAATGGTTGAAATGCGAAAGTAGTTTATGAATATATAAGTGCTAAAGTTCTACAATTGGGAGATGGGTACTTGTCACTTATGGTTAATGATTAGTGATTACAGTGCTTGAAATCTTAAATCTTGGAATAAAATTCTTAACAGAAAAACAAACGAAATTGAAGTTTCTTTTTCTTTTCTTTTTTTTAAAATAACGGCAGGCACCGAACTTTCGTTCTTCGCCATAGAAGATGCCGGAAGTGTTGCTTATTTATCGTTACCCAGTGGGCACCTGTGAACCAAACTCACAGAGGCGAGCAATGTTACCCACGCCACAAACCCGTTTATAGGGTGGGCCACATTCACGCATCAGAAGACAACACAGAGAGAAAAACATCCATGCTCAGAGCGGGATTCGAACCCGCGGCCATTGGCTTCGCAGTCAGACACGCTCACCACTGCGACACTCGGCCAGCAAATTGAAGTTTCAGAACCAGTAGATCTTCCGGATGAAAATATTCCAGGTTATACAGCAGAGAATGACTTGTGTTAAGATATTGAAAACGACCCAAGATTTCAAATTTTTTTAAATGATGATGAAATTTTGAATGTAGATGATCAAGTTCAAGATAGTGGACCTTCTCATATAGAAGCATGCAATTCATTAGATATTGCAATGAATTGGCTAGAATGTCAAAATAATGTTGATCCAGTTCAGTTGATTTATTTAAAAAGAATAAGGGATATGGCTGCTCAAAAAAGAGCATCTTCTTTGAAACAAAAAGACTTTTCTGAATTTATTATGAAATGGAAAATAAAGAAAATGTGATAAAATCAGTAATTGACTAAAAAAAAACTATAAAAGGCTGAAATATGATAAAAATAATTCAAAAGTAGAAAATATATATATATATATATATTTAAAAATCGAATTTTTTTTTTTTAAACATGCCAGAGCTATATTAGATTTAAACATGCCAGAGCTATATTAGTACTGCCTAAGCCTAGAAAAAGTGTGAAGGGAAGTTAGTGCATAAATAATAATCATTTAAACTAGATTTTAAACAACTTTCCAATTATCCGAAACATGTTCGATCCCGAATAGTTCGGATAATTGGCGCTCTACTGTATGTATATATATATAGTGGTCCCGTTTAAAACGTTTTTCCGAGTAAGAAGTTTTTTTTTTAAAAAACAAAAACCATAATGTTAAATTTACCTTTATAAGAAGTTTTTTTCCTGTTTAATAAGTTTTTGCACACTTCATTTTTTCATTCATTTCTTTAATTTAATATTTAAAATGTGTCCCCTAGTTTTACCTTTCTGTGACAAAAACAGGTACATAGACTATGCAAAATTAACTAAGACCACAAGCCTTCCTTACTCCTCCATTACACAAAAGAAGGTGATTCATCAGGAGCAGGTGTGAGTAAAGGATAACAATGAAAGGATAACTTTAGATTAACAATAAAAATGATAAGAATGTGGGGAATTACTTGGACATTGTGTCCACTGTAAATGAAAATCACAAAGACTGATGATGCATGCTCTTCAATGTCTGATGCGAAAGATACATCAAAAACACTTCATTTTTTCATTCATTTCTTTAATTTAATATTTAAAATGTGTCCCCTAGTTTTACCTTTCTGTGACAAAAACAGGTACATAGACTATGCAAAATTAACTAAGACCACAAGCCTTCCTTACTCCTCCATTACACAAAATGTGATTCATCAGGAACAGGTGTGAGTAAAGGATAACAATGAAAGGATAACTTTAGATTAACAATAAAAATGATAAGAATGTGGGGAATCACTTGGACATTGTGTCCACTGTAAATGAAAATCACAAAGACTGATGACGCATGCTCTTCAATGTCTGATGCGAAAGATACATCAAAACATTAAGCAGTATTTTGGTGAAAATTTTCTTAGTGTGAAAGTTCATTTTGATTCCCATCTTAAATATTGTAGAAAAAAATGTGATTTTTGTTGTAAATATCCTGTAAAGGCCTTTGTATGTATATATATAGCTATTAGTCCGTTTATTTATCTTAAATATATTATAATTATTATAAGTTTCGCCCCTTTACCCCTTACCAATAGTATAGCGGTTTCGATAAATTTTTTTAATGGTGACTAAACTTATTTATATGTAAAAATTATTATTTATTAATGACTTTCTTTTTAAAAAAATGTTGCTATTCAGCCCAATTTTTTTTGGCTGAATATTCAGTTTAATAATTCTTATGGCCAAATTTCCATTGGACCATATTTTGCAGATTAAGGCAAATTCATGAATTTTGAAAGTCAATAACCCCATATCTGTCAGAAACGGTACGTTTTGTTCAGAGAAAGCGTGTGTCTGATTTTATATCTCAAAATATCGTCCGCAGTAAATTAACTGAAATATTTTAAGTCAGGCCCTTAAATCAATAAGACTGAGCTCTGTTTATTGAAAAGTTTCAGCCTTCTTGTTATTAGTTAATAAACCTTTAGAATGAATGTTGGACTATTTAAAATGATTTCTACATACATAGTTTTTTTCCTTATATATATATTTTTTATTTATTCTTCATGGTATACTGTTTTTTTTTTTTGTTGTTTTTTTTAAAAATTATTCAAGTCACCTGCTTTAACAAATTTATGAACGTAATACAATGACTTTTACAAATTATGAGTAATAATATAAATCCTATTCTATCTATAATTTTAGGACTTCCATGAAACTACTTTAAAATGCAACAACTGCAAAAAATATATTCCAATAGCAGGAATGTATTCACATTTGACTCTTTGTAAATCAAAAAAATGTCCTTTTTGTAATAAATTCTTGAAAGGCAATCTACAGACTCATTTAGCTAAATGTAATGATTATAAAAAAATGGAGCAAAAGTCATTTAATAATCAAAGTAAGTTTTTTTTAAAAATAAATGACTAAGTTAACTGTAGAAATACATATCAAGTGATTGCAAAGATTCATTCCCGATTTAAAATCAAATAAAATACAATGTATATTCATAAGATTGTATTTACTTTTAAAAAGTGTATTTTCCATCCTTTACTGTAGACTTTTTTTAAAAAATATTTTATACATTTTTAAATTTTTTATAAGCATAAAATTAGATGCTTGTTTTATTATACCTAGTAAAAATTTTTATTTCTTTCGCAGACTAAATATTTTTCCCATTTAATTTATTTTATCTAAAATAGAAGACATGAATGTATAAATTAACAGGGCCAGGCTGTGTTGAGCAACATGTAAAAAATAGGGCTTTTTCAATTGACCAAATGTGGAAAAATTGCTTGATTTTTAAAATAAATTAAAGGAGTTCCTTGCATTGTTTGCCCCGCTCTATTTGTCTCTATCCTAAAAACTCATTCTATATTAAATTTTTCTTTAAAGCAATTCAGATTAACCATGAACTTTTGCAATCACCTGGTAGAGATATTTTTTAAATTTATTTGCTCAGATAATCAAGAGTATATTGTATATTTGGTTACAAAAAAATTAAATAAAAATTCATGTATTTTACAGGCACTTTTCAACCTTTTTAATTTTTTATTGAATGTTATATAGTTTCAGAAGATTGAAAAATAGTGAATGTGTTGGTAAATTAATTTTATAAGATTAATAAGTTAACTATAGAACTTAATAAGTTAGCTATAGACTTTTATATATTAATAAGTTAACTATAGTTAATTAAGTGCATGCATAGATTCATTGATTTTGAAAAATTTTCCCAGAGATACAGCACAATTTTTTAAAAGGACTACATATTTTGACTCAGCTTTTCAAATTTACCATATTTTCTAGATTACAGTTATCTTTTATGACTTTAAGGTCAAAAATGTGATTTCTATCCAATAAAAAAATTGCCTATTTGTGTTGAATTGTGTAACTTAATTATTTTTTGCACCAATTCATTTGCATATTTACGGTCTTAAAATCAACCCATTGACATTAAATCATATTATCTATACCTTCAACTGTAAAAACAAAAATTATTTATAGTGTTTATCTTTTTTTTTTCATAACAAAGTGAATGTGTAATTTATAACACAAACTGAAATAAGGACTATTAATCGCTCTCTCTCTTTTTTTTTTTTTTATAAAAATTAATTTCACCAACGACACCTCTCCTTTTTTTCTTCCCATTTTTATAAATTTGTTGACAGTGGAAAATAAAATCAACAGGCTAAATACTAAAAGCTTAATTGTATCAAGTATATTGTTATTATATTTAAAAAATTTTTTTTTTTGCTTATAACTGCATTTATTATTCAAAGCTTGCTAACTATCAATTTTTGATCTGTCGTATGGTTATTTAGAAGTGGTTCCAAACATATCTGAAAATGGTGACAGTAAATAAACCATTTGATCTATGATCTTACTTTTATTATGCTACAGTCTTGAATGCCATTTATAGCCTAGTCCAGGGACGGGCAAACTACGGACCAACTGTGACCCGCCGGAGAATTTTATCCGGTCCGCGGATAGAACCTGAACTTGACAATCGGTGCCGAATATAAACAATATACATCCATTTTCTTGTCTACTTTGTTAAAAGCTATTTTCGTTCGTTCTTTTTTAACAAAGTTACTAATGACCTTTTTACTTTCTCTATTTCTGTTCAACAAAGCATGAATTATTAGAAATAGCTAGCACAGACCGTTTCAATTGGTAAAATGTTGAATGAAGAAGTTCTTTATAGAATAGCCGTAGATTGGCGCCATCTGAAGCAGTTGTTTCTAAGTATGCCAAAGTTTGAGCTCCCAAATTTAATATTTTATGCCCAGAAAATCAGTCCTATGTATGCTTCATCTTATACATGTGAACAAGTGTTTGCAATGATGAACGTTAGAAAAAATCATTTCAGTAGTAGACTAATATACAAACATTTAGCCTCCTTCCTTAAAATAAGTACATCTCACTTGGAACCTCAATATAAGGAACTTTTAAAAATGAAGCCACAATTTCATTCATTTTGTTAAATATTTAAATTAAAACTTGAATATCGTTTCTTTATTTTAGAAGTTTTTACCTGGCCCACTAAAAATATTTTTCTCGTTTTTTTGCCCTCAACCAAAAAAGTTTGCCCACCCCTGGCCTAGTCTATCTATAGATACTGTGTTGATTTTATGATCCCACTTTTATTGCTAACTCAAATACTACAAATAATGTTCAAATAAAAATATTTATTTAAATATTTTATGTTTTTAATTGCATTGTAATTACTGCATATCTTATCAATTTTTAAAAATGAGAGTTAAGTTATGATTTTATTTAATTCTCACTTCACAATAACAAAAACATTTAAAATCAGAAATTTTTTAATTGCTTTTGTACTAGTTTAACCTGTATTTTTTGAAGAAACTTATTATTGTTGAATTTCAAAATTATGCATTATTCAGTCCTTTTGTACTCACCATTTGTTTTAACAAGAAAGCTGTTTTGTTTTTAAAAATAATTCTATAATTGTGGGATTTGTTTAAAAAGTTTGATAAGAAGAAATCTTATTTTCTCTTGCATATATCTATTTTCATTGGTTATTTTGAAAAAAAAATTTTCTTCTGAATAACTTATTATTTACATAATTTGTTTTAGATACTGGAGCAAAGCCGAAGAATAAAAATTCAGAAGTAAGAAGCTTTAATTTTCTTTAAACTAGAAAATTATAGGTATTTGAATTCATATATAGTGTATAGCGTTTGAATACTAATAAAGTAGGCTTTCAAATGCCTTACTCAACAAATATATGCTATGATTTTAGGAAGAATTAAAACAAAACGTTATTTCATGCGTCTATATTCTAAATTTCACACACTTATTTCTTATTGTTCATGAGATAATGTATCATTTCGAAACATGGAGGAAGTTAACATGGAGTAAAATATGTTTAAAAGTGTGCAGTTTCAATTAAAGTTCAGCATAATATAACTAAGTTATAAAATAAAACTCAGTGATGTTTTGCATCCTAACTAAAATAATTCTTAAATCGTCATATAAAAATCAATACTGTTATTTTTAAAAATGTTTCAGAAGTATAAAGATTTTGAAAACTCTTTAAAAGAGTGTCTTGACCCAATGCAGTCTGACCACCCATAATATTATTTTAAAGTTTATTAAATAAATATATAATTAATAGGTTTAAAGATATTTTGGTAACCTTCTTCTTCTCATTGGCACGGCAGCCCAGGATGGGCCTTGGCCTTCTCAACAAGCCTATGCCAAGACATTCTTCTCTTAGCCAAGGTTCTCCAGTTTATTATCTTTAAAACCTGTAGGTCCTTTTCAAGGCAGTCTAAAAATCTTAGGTTTGGCCGTCCTCTTTTTCTTGTACCTGTTGGCCTGGCACTGAAAACTTTTTTGGTTGTCCTGCTATCCTCCATTCTTACAATGTGGCCTGCCCATTTAATCCTTTGAATTTTGATAAATTTAATAACGTCAGGTTCTTTATATGCTTTGTAAAGTTCCGTGATTGATCTTCTAAACCAGGTACCGTTTTTACTTATTCCACCAAAAATGCTTCACAGTATTTTTCTCTCAAATCTAGCTATCATATTTTCATCTCCATGGGTCATTGTCCAGGTCTCACATTTTTGGTAACCTTACAACGTCTTTATTTGATAGGAATCATTTTTTAAACCAATATTTCAATGTTTTTGTCTATTACTTAAAAGTTCCCAGAAAAAATTTCTTGTGTTCATTTAAAAGCTTAATAAGTAAATTATTAAAATTAAGATTTTTTTCAAAATCAGGAAGTAAATATAAGTATCGTAATTTCGCAGAGATACACTGCCCTGGGATTACAACAAAATTCCAAACACATGTTAAATACTAATTTAAAATACTCCAACTTTATGTAAACTAACTGATTAAGAACCTAAATATAATTAAACTAAGTAATCAAAATACAATAGATTGATAAATAGAATCTTATTGCGCACAAAGTTTACCATATAGGGCAATCGCATCATGTCGCTTTGTCGTAATTAGATTTGAAATAATTAACTTAAATATTAATAAATCACATAAGTAAACTGCTGAAAAGTCTTACAATAATTGAAAAAAATATTAATAATTAAATTAATAAAATAAGTCTTGTTTTTATTAAAATTGTATTACACAAAACAAACACAAATGCATATCGTTTCTTTTTACTAATTTTAAATTTATAAATTTACCAAATGATAAACAGCTAAAAACCTTTAAAATAATTTTTAAAAAAAAGACATACAGATTAAACAAATCTCTTTTTGTGCAAAATTAAAGCTTAAAATGATTGCAAATGTATTTTTTTTTATAACTAATTTATAATATCACAGCTATAAATAAACCAAATGATTAAACTGCTAGAAATTATTAAAATAAATGTTAAAAATAAAATAAATAAAGCGGTTCACACATTACTTTTATTCACTTGCTTATCACATTGCATCAATTTACTCAAGTTTCGTTATTGTATATTTCCGAGTGTAAAAAAAAAATCAAATAGATCTTCAGCTGCAAATGGGAAAAAACTTGACTTTCAAGATAGATCATTTAAGTATATCATCCCACTCATTCATTTTAGAGAATGGCTTTCTTATTTTTCTTTCTTTACACCTGCAGAAGAAAAAACGAGAATCATACATCCAACAATTCTTGTCTTGTAAGAAACTATTTGCGGAGTGGCTGCAGGAGAATTCCTCTATGGATTCTTTGGTTGAAAGGGAGATCTGTTTTTTGCCACATTGTTAATTTTTTTAAATAGTTATTAATGGTAAATTATAAAAATTGATCGCTGCATAAGATAAAAAAGGGAACAGTAATAATGAAATTTTGATTAATCAATTCAACAATATAGAATTTGTAAGTTAAAGTAAAAAAAGAAAAAAAAATGCAGGCTTAACCGTTTTATGAGATACGCCACACATACCAAAAATAAAATGTTTGAAATCATAAATGTTGCAGCGTATCCCCGCGAAATTACTTTAATTATTTTACATATAGTAATTATTTTTCAAACTTATAAAATAATCTTAACTATATATTCCCGATGTCTTAACTTTTAGAGGGTTAGAAGGTTGCTTAATAGGCAGCCAACTCTAAACACTTCTGGATATTCTTTCCCCTTAGAGGCTATAAATATAAATGTCCATGTTTTTATTTCATAATAATTTCACATTTGTTCATATTTAGATAAGATTTTAATCTCTATTTCATATTATTTTAAAGGAATTATTGTATCTTTAAGAAATTTATCATTCAGAAAAAAGTTTGTCAATTGGAAACTTATAAACCAATTAGTGTCCATATTTCCTTTTTAGAATGCAGATAAAAGTCTTGTGGAGGCCAAACTCACAGAGTTAGAGAAGATTAAATAAGTCCCTCACTAAAAAAGGTTGCATTTTATGGCGCCTGATGTCTGTTAGCTCCAAAGTTTTAGACATAATTTCTTTGCTTGTTCCCTTTAGTGTCATTTAAAGCCCTCAGCTTATTTCCCCTTCTCAACAAGTGAGATCTGACATTTCTCCATCCCACTTGTTTTGTTCATCCCCTGCCTCCAGTCTCCATGATGTTAACATGAACCTTCCACGATTCCTTTCACAATCAGTGGCATTTATTAAAATTACTGGAGTTTAGATGAAAACATTCTTAAAATATGACCGATTTACTTCGGACATCTCTTGATGTTAATTGTGAGCAGTGCTGGTTTTGTCTATAAAGGTTTGAGTTTGATAAATTTTGAGATGAAAATATTTGTTAAAAATTTTAAAGAAATTTAAGTATAAAGTATGAAAGAAAGGTTAAAAAGAAAGACTTTTAAATTGCAATTCTTATATGCTATTAAATATAACTACTAAGTGAGTTTAATAATTTTGCTTTTAAAAATAATGATTTTTGATTTTTAGGAGTCTGGTACTTTTAATAGAATTACAGGAACAGTTAAAAAAATTTTTTATGGTTCTAAAAAAACAAGCCCTAGCCATTCTATGGATTCACAAACAAACTTGTATCCTGCTCATGCTAACTATAATGGTAAAATAATAAGCATATGTTTAATTTAGTTATATTATCTATATTATTCAAAACAAAAGTGTGTGTATACATATATTTTTTGTAACTAAACTGTTAAAATTTCTCTTTTGATAAAAAAAATTAAAATTTGTAATTACAAGCAGGTGAGCAATTATAAGTATGAAAAAGAAAAGTCAATATAATATTATGCTTTTATTTAATAGACAGTTTCAGGGTTTTAGGTTTTTTTAATAAATATTATTTTTTTCAAACTTTATTAAGCATTTTTAGACACAACATCTAAAATATCTAAGAAAACCTATCTATAAAAGCACAAAAAATTATTAGTGTGACCACCTTTTTAAAATGTATGGCCCAAGCAGTGAACTATAAGTTACAAAACTATAAATTATACAATGGCATCAGTATTCATACTTTTTATTGTTTTTTTTTTTTTTTTTTTTATGTTAGCAGCATCTGCGCAGAAGCATACGTCTTTCAAATTTAAGCATAAACTATTTCAAATTATATATGCCATTAATGAAGCATAGGGACCGAATTTTTTTACATGTTTTCTAGATTATGATCCTTGAATTCATTATATGATTCAATTTATGAATCTTCAAATTTACAAATTTTGTTTGTAAATTTTCAGCCTTATCAATTAACATAGGCAGCCCACTTTTGTGCTGCTTATGTTGATTGAGTTAGCTCAGTTGTTGGAACTTGCATAAAATTTAAAATTTGTTAAATCAGTTTTTGTTTTAATGTTTAACTGTTTTTTTCAAACTTTTTTTTTGTTTTTTTATATATACATTATATAAAAGATGTGTAGGTAACATGTGTAGTAACATGCAAAAAGTGTGAAAATATTGATGAATTATTTGTATTGCTCCAGGAACTGTCTTTAAGAACATTATTAATATAAACATAATTAAGCTATTTTATAATAATCATTTTTAGTTGAAATTTAATTTGACAAATTGATTACATTTATTAGAATTCATTAATAATTTTCTATGTTTAAATAATGTTTCAATTAATAATAATTAATAAACTTTTTTTAGGAAAATGATGCTTTTACTTTTGGATCCTCAAATAAAGAGAAGAATGTTGAGGAAGAGAAATTAAATTTTAAGTATTCTCCAAATCCCTTTTTGAACGATAAAGATCCCAAATATATTCAAAATGATATAACAGGAGGTGACAATGAAGAGAATGAAAGCTTGGAAGAATTCTGGAAGAGAGCAGATATCAAGCTTGTACAAAGATTAAGACTATTGCAAAAGAATTCACCAAATTATTAATAATAATGAATCACAAAAACTCAGAGTGATTAGTATTATAAATTTTATATAACTTTTTCTAAATTTTGGTTTGAATCAAAATGTGCATGTTATTACTTGAAAATAAAATTATATGCCAGTGTTTGTAAATATATTGAATTGTTAATGAATTGTAGGTAACTGAATCAATCAGAAAAAAAAAAAAATATTTAATAACAGGCAACTATTATGTGGCCTTTTATAAATAAAATAACATTTGTCATTTAGTAAGCATGACTACAATTCAGAACTTTTTATATGTGATGGATACTCAATAATACACACTGTTTTATTTTCAAAAGGTTAGACTGAACTAATAAAAATTTTAAATATTGAAAAAAATGTTCCTAAAAAAATTTTCTACTAAAATAAAAGATTGAGTAGAGTATATTTTTTAAAATTATACTCATTCAAAAAACAAACTGGTGATAAAACCATCTATATTTTAACAAAAGCAAAGCAAAATATTAATAGATTTTGGCTTGCTTAATTAGTTAAACTGCTTGTTTTGTTAATTTTATTATATTGTTATAAATATTTTTTGGAATAAGTTAAGAATCTCGACAACTGCAGAAGGTTGTACTTAATAATGGAATTCAATGAAAGTTATCATACTTCATTTTTGCAAACCAGAATGATAATAAATAAAAAAGCAATAAAACCACTTTCAAATTTTATTGATGATAGAACATTTTGTACATAACATGCAAAACAAGCATTTGCATGTACATAACAAGTCTTTGTAGCAAAATGAAAACTTATTATCAATTCTAAAATTAAAGATCTGACACATTTTTTTAAAGAAATTTTTGCAATAATTTTAAACATGAATTTTATTTTTACAAAAATAAAATGGGCAGACCACATCATTAAGATGCATGAAGGCTACAACACCATAAAAATCTTCAATGCCAGTACTAAAAAAAAGGGTAAACAAAATTTAAAATGGTTCGATGCATAGGAAAAATTTTATTGGTACTCCAGAACAAAATGCTGGAGAACGTTTTTGAGAAGCCAGGGCACCCAAGTCTCTTCAGCCAATGTAGAATTAAACTCTGCATACAATGGGGCAATATTCTAACATTCTTTGTTTCAATGCTAAAGCACCTTTACAAGATTATTATGTTGCTATTATATAAAAATTTGAGGTATGTGGCCCGTCCACCCATGATGTTTCGAAAATCAAAACAATTTTAATACACCATTATTACGATCCACGAATTTAGAATTTCAGTTATTACATTTGACGCTCTTCGAGTGCGCTGATTTCATCGCAAAACCAATGACTTTTCGGTAGTTACTGCTACACATTTTCACGTAGTTTCTGAAATCGTGATTTTTGAAAGTTATAAAACGCTTAATTTGTGCAAACTTCGGGAAAAATCCAAGTGGTTTTTTTTTAAAAAATCCTTTTTCAGCAGTTATTGCTATGGTTTCCGCATGGTTTTTAAAATTTTGGTACTTTAGCACAATATTATTACAACCGCTCATTTAGATAATCATTTTCTGACGTGGTTTATTTGTACAGATTTTATCGCAAATCAAATTATTTTTCAATCATTATTTTGGCAATTATTGTTACACATTTCTACAAGGTTTGGAAAGTCCCGTTATTTTTTATACGCATTGCAATACTTTAAATTCAAATCCTGCATTTAAATACATAGAATTTTGACTCGCTTTATTTACGCCAATTTCATCGTAAAATATAAAAGGATTTTGATAATTTATTTGGTAGTTATTACTACGCTTTTCCTCGGGATTTAAAAAATTCTGATATTTTTAATGCTATAATTTGACAGCACGCAAGTTTTGAATCGCTCATTAAAATAATTACTTTTTACGTGCTGCATTTGTGCCAATTTTAACATAAATATAAGAGGTTTTTCGAAGGTGTTTTTTTTCTTTCCAGATATTGCTACATTTTTACTTGTGATTTAGAATATCCTGATATTTTAACACAATATTACAACTAGTAAAATTCGATTCTGCTTTAAAATATTTATTTGTAACTTAAAAAGTAATTACATATCTTAGCAAAATCAATCCCTTCCTGAAGAGAATAAAAATGAGATGCGTACATTTATATTAAATGTGGTCCTTTTTGCAAAAAAATAATTCAAAATACGTGCATATTTCTTTAGTCCCTTGAACAAGAGAAAGTTTAACAACACACACTCAACCTATTCTTTTTGTTGTCACACGATTTAAAAATCACATGTCACGATTCGTATTTACGCGCTTTAAAAATCCTACACTTTAATTCTTCTCGTAATTTAAAAGACACACATCGTAATTTGTATTTACGCAATCTTAAGATTGAGCATCGCATTTACGCAATTTAAAAATCACACTTAGCAATTTATATTCAAGTAATTAAAAAATAGCACATCGCTATTTGTATTCACACAATTTAAAAATCTGGAAAGGAAGAATACCATCTAGGACAAATTTCAAAACTGATTAAATTATTTGCCCCAAGTTTAATACTTAGCAATTTATATTCAAGTAATTAAAAAATAACACATCACTATTTCTATTCACACAATTTAAAAATCTGGAAAGGAAGAATACCATCTAGGACAAATTTCAAAACTGATTAAATTATTTGCCCCAAGTTTAATACTACCCACAACAACAGCTATGTCGAAAGACTGTTCTCCAGAATAAATTTGAACTGTTCAAAATTACAGAGCAGTCTTTAAACAAATATACATTGAATTTTATTTAATAGCTTGAAAAAGCTATCACATGATCAAATAGTAAATAAAATTATCCCAATATTTAAAAAGTTTGTAAATTACAGGATAACCATTAAAATTTTTTTAAACCATTTTCTAATTACTTGAACCATTTCATATCATTCATGATCATATGCTGGGAAATGATTTGTATATCATTAAACTTTAACTGTAAAAAATTTAATCAAAATAAGTTTCGTAAAGTGATGTAAATGTTACTAATTGTTAATGTATATTAATTGTAAATAGTAAGTGTCATGTTAAAAAAATATTCGTCATAAAAAGTTTTAAACAAATATCTTAATAGTTCATTATTAAAAAAATAGTTCCTTCAAAATTAATGCTTTCTTTTTCTTCCCCCTCTCTGCCCCTGCCTCTTATAATTAATTTAAATTAAATGTTTTAAAGTTTAAGTATATATTCCTTACAAAATGCTAAATCTTATTTTCTGCTGAAGTGGTTTTGTTTCAATTTTAATCATTTTTAACCCTATAAACTTTCTTTAAATCAAAGTATTTAACTTGCATTTATTTTAATAATTAGAATATTTTTTTAAAAAATTTAATTCTATGAACAAATTTTTTTCAAGTTAACATTTATGTTAAAATGGACTTTTGTATTATGTAATATGATTAAAAAAAAACATAAATTTCCCCCTAATTTTTTAATTATTTCAATTTATCTAAATTTTTTTCTGATAAATTGATTCTGTTTTTTTTTTTTCTTTTTTTAAGTAATCAGCTTAGAAGGTTCTAATTTTAAACATTATAAAGTATTTAATTTGACGCAAATATATTTATATAAGGTTAACTTACAAATAATAAATATAATAATAATAAATATATAAAGGTTAACTTACAAAAAGAATTAGTGCCTACAACAATGATGTTTTTATAACAATTACTACCTACAATTGCTGTGAATATGTCTGCCTAAATATTTTGTCATGCGGCCCTTAATTGGTGAATCTGCTGTGCATGTGGCCCTTCACTCAAAAAGGTTGTGCACCCCTATTTTATATTAATAATTTAGCATAAAATTACCTTTTTCTCTTTCAAAGTTTTACAAGGGCCTTTTTCATACATAATAAGGAGCCCCAAGAAATTATATGAGGATGTAGTTGCTGAAAAACAAATCACAGTCGGGTTATTCTGCTGATTAACAGAATAGATGGTGTAATCAAATTTAAAAATACAAATGATACAAAGGAACCTAAAAATTTATAAAACTATCATTTTAATTTAATGTATAAAAAAACATACTGTAAAATTGCCTGGGAAGCACGATATTTGCCATCCTTTTTATTGTGACGCTTATCGTCACTTAATTCAGAATCACAATAAAACATTTAAAACAGATTTATTGTAGATTCCAAAATAATTTATTAGATTGAAAATACTGTGGGAGCTTTCATTAGTACATAGAACCTTAGCAAATATAAATAGGGTGACCAGACGTCCCCGATTTCCGGGGATTGTCCCCGGCTAGGACCTCGTGTCCCCAATCGGTTTGCGTCCCCGGTTATAAAATTGAAAAATTTTGTGTAAAATATTTTATAAAAATATGTTATATGTAATTTTTATTTTCTCAAAAATTTTCATACAAATTAATGTAAGCATTGAAAATTAAATGTAAACTAGTTTTTAAGAACACACTATAACTTATACTACAGAAATTTTGGAACACATAACTTTAATATCTAGTTATGTTTACATTTTTACTAGGCTGTACGCCAGACATGTTTATATAAGAAAAGAAGTTTAAAACAAGACGTAACATGAATATTAGTAACATGACATGAGGACGAACAGCTATAGCAGATCACATTCTTACAATTAAACACAAAGAAGCTTTGGCAGCAAAAACAAAAACGAAATCCGTCAAACAGTTTTTTTGTAAGCTGGAACCATCCAAAGAAGAGTTTGACTTAGCAACATATGAAGGAACGCTTGCATTTCACACCATTCGTCACAACCAAATGTTTGGCAGCATGGACTGTACTTCAAATTTGCAGAAGAAATTTGTAGACAAGAAATTTTCTTGTGCCCGAACAAAATGCGAAGCTATCGCTGTCAAAGTTTTTTCTCTGTGGGCATTTCTTGAATTGAAGAAAGATTTACAATCTGTTCAATTTGTAACAATATCTTAAGATACTTCGTATTTTAGTGCGGTATTTTCAGTGGGACTGTGCTAAAGATCCAATTAATAATAAACTTGTATCACTAAACGAAATTAAAGGAGAAACAGCAAAGATTTTATCTTCAGAAATATTAAACACACTATTCGAGTTCCAGTTGAAGGATAAAATGGCTGGTTTGTCTGCGGATAATACTAACACTAATTTTGGAGGATTGTTAAAAAGAGGAACAGAAAATGTTCATACTAAACTTCAAACTGAGTTAGGAAGAGATATTTTTGGTTTTGGGTGTAATTCGCATATTATACATAATGGCGCTAAAACTACTTTTGATTGTTTGCCAGTAGATATTGAAGTTGTGGTATCTAAACTTTTTAGTTATTTTAAAATTTACACAGTCTGAATTGAAAGACTGAAAGAATTTTGTGAGTATGCTGACCAAGAATATCATCAAATTTTAGGACACATTCATGTTAGGTGGTTGACATTACTTCCTGCGGTAGAAAGAATTCTTAAAATTTATTAATCTCTTAAAGAATTTATGTTGTCTGAAAAAAAGTGCCCAAAAACCTTGAAGAATTATTTTGAGAGTGAAACAACCGAGTTATGGTTGTTTTTTGCGCATTCGCATGCTGCAATTTTTAATCAAAGCATCTTGAAAATTGAAAGCGATGACAAATGTGTTATTGAATCTGGAGCGGTTGCCAAGGATTTGATATTGAAATTGAAAGCACGAAAGAATGTCAAATTTGTTCCACTTGTTGTAAAACCTGAATTAACTAAATTGATTGCTGAGAATATCATAACTGAAAATTCTAATTTAGAAACGTCGAAAGAATTCTATGAAGCTGCGATTTCATATTTAGAAGCTTGGAACAATAACAACGATGATATGTCTGATTTGAAGTGCCTTCTTTTAGATTGTAAGCCTTCACGGTCTGAATTCGGCGAGGCAGTTCTGTCTCTCTCTTCAAAATGTGCAATTTTGAATGTTAATTCCGACAATTCATTTGACGAGTTCACTTATCTTGAAGGTTATTTGGATTCAAAAGACGATAAATGGTACCAATCCGTACACATAACAGACAAATGGCGCGAAATAAACAATTATTTTCAAAAAAACAATATACCATTTACAAATATCAAAAGGATTGTTGAGCTTGCAATGTGCTGGCCAAGCAGCAATGCGCCTGTAGAACGGGTATTTTCGCGCATAAATAACTATTGGACTAAAGAAAAATTGCGAATGGATGTGAATACAGTGAAAGCGGTTTTATCTGTACTCATTAATTTTGATTTTTCATGTGACATATTTTCTCAATTCCTCGAAAAAAATCCTGAAATTTTAAAGAAGATTCATTCTTCAGAAAAATACGGTGTTTAGAAATAGTATAATTTTAAAAGCAATACAATTGTTTTGTTAACAGATTTTAAAATTGTGTAAAAATGTTATGATCACGATTTTCACGATATAATTTATATACTAAATTATTAAAAAAATGTGACGCCCGGTGGCTGAGCGGTAGCGCTTCGCACTGCCGTGCCACAGGGTCGGTCTCAGCCTTTCATCCCTTCAGTGGGTCGATAAATGAGTACCAAGCATGCTTGGGCACTAAACACTGGGGGTTCCGCGTTCGGCTGACCACCTAACCGGAACATCTACTCCTGCACCTCAGAGCCCAAAGTCAAGAGAACTGAGATGGGCACAGTAGGCCTTGGCCCTCTATGGGCTGTCGCGACGCTGAGTTTAGTTAAGTAATAAAAAAATGTAAAAGAAAAAAATATATATTTTTTATGATCAAAATTTTTTTTTCCAATTTTTTCTGTTGATAAAATTGGGGGGGGGGGGGGTAGATATGAGTGTCCCCAGAATTGCCCGAAAAAATCTGGTCACCCTAAATATAAATAAATGCTCTTGATTAAGTGTTAAGAAATATGTGCCCGAAAAGGGTTAATCACAAGTCTATAGTATTAAATTCCAGTATTTAGAAATAGTTTTATCAAACAAAAAGTATAGTATATAAGATCAAAAAAAGACAACAGAAACAAGGTAGACCGAGTCATTAGAGGTTCACTAACATTTATAACGAAGATCAGTATGGGTAAGTTCTCTCCATGCCAACTAGTTCATTTGTTAATTAAAGTATTTTAAATTAATTTAATTTGTTATTGATGAAAGTATTATTAATTTAAGTATTTTAAATAGTTAAAGTACTTAAATGAATTCAACAATACATAAATAAAACGATCTGGTTAAAATGATAAGTAGCAGTTTGTGTCTTTAAACCTCCAGAACAATATGACACTTCCAAAAAATTGTTTTTTTCTCTCTCTTTGGTTATATATATGGAGATATTTATTATTTTTTGAAAGATTTTATATTGTAACAAGGCATACATGTTAATTGTAAAAACTTCAAACTTACAGATGCTTTATGTTTCTCAACTTTCATTATGAGATTTTTTATCCTTATACTGATTTCAGTGTCATCCATTCCATAATTTCTGAAATAAAAAAGTCTCATTTAAAAATTAGTTTTGATTTTAACAGGCAACACATTCTTAAAACAATTTGTAGTAATCAGTATTAAAAAAAACAAAGCAATTTAAATTTCATTTTTTAATCCGGACAAAGAAACAGAAACGATTTGAGTTTTAGAAAATGATACACCAAAAACCCATTCTGTAAGTCGCAGTGACATAATTCGAAAAACGTATTTAATTTTTTCAATAATAAATTTTTGTGTAATAAATTTTCATTTTTTGCAATACAATTTTAATCACATGAAAATTATGTCACAACATAGAGCGCCAATAATACATTCTAATAAACCCTAAGAACATTTTAAGTATAATAACTAAACAAAGCATTTAAGTAAACTAAAAAATGTAACTTCTTTTCAACATTATAAAAACTCGATAGTAAATGTTTAATAATTTAATGTAAAAAAATTATTAAATTAAAACCTGAAGATGACATTTACAACTATGGAATTTTTGAGGCCGTTAACAGATGATTTAGTTCAGATACAGAATTTTATGAAAAAGAAGTAACATACAGATTTAAATTGGCCGTTACTGATTATTACTTGTTTTATCCAAAGTATTAGGGAAAAAAAATTATTATGTGCTAAAGATGAAAGTACCAGAAATTTACATATCAATATTTACCTCGATTTATTTTATGTCACAGCTTTGCACAATAAATTAGCTCCTATTTCCTGTAAAACTACCTGAGCTGGTGGTGGATAGTTTAAAATCTGGAGGCCTACTAGTCTGAGTCTGAATAGACCATTGATTGATTGATTGATTGTTCTTAGCAATCTTTTAAAATTTAATTTTAATCCCTTGACTTTAATAAATAAATAAAATGTAATTCTATTTTTCAACTTCTTCACTTAAGCATAAATGTGGAAAAGATATGTGCTCTTTTACAAAAATTGAGAGTATTTTGAAAATGATTGTAGTTTAGATTCAAGCAAAATCTAAATATTCAATCATGTTCTTTTATACCAAGCGGGGTGGTTATGAAATGAAACTGAAACTTTTACAATTAAAGCAGTTCTAAATTAGTACTAATTTGATAATTGTTAATTATTATTGCAACTTGTAAAATTATGTTTTTAATGGTAAATTCAATTTAAATAGTAAACGGCATCTATGCTTAGAATTCAAACTTGTGCTTTTAGTGATAATTTTTTGTAACTAATTGAAATATACTATTTTAATAAATTGATCATATATCACTGGACTTGAAAATGGAATATCAAGATGAAGATTTTCTTGATGAAGCTAATCGTAAGTTTGGTTTTTGGGGATTTTTTTCGTTTCGTGTTAAATTAGAACTTTTTTTCTTATTATAGTTTGAAATACTTAGCTCTGATGAGAGTGCGCTCTCGAAGTTATTTTCGACCACCCTTGATCTCGCATTTTAGCTGATTACTCAAACTATGAAAATTTATTGAAACCAAGCCCTTGTTTTTTGTGCCTTGTGAGAAAATAAGAAAATTTTTCAAAGAACTATAAAAGAATTTAATTCTAAGGAAAACACGAAAGAATTTTTTTTAGTATTTCATATGTAAGAGATATAGTTATATATTTAGAGATTAGATCCTTCGAATTTCACTCAAAGATTTTTATCCAGTGATCAAGCTAACTCACTTCTTTCTATATTTATAAGCATTAGTGACTTCTGGGCGGTCCCCCGGAAAAGATTTCTGTATCGGTACCTGTGCCAAAACAATCGTATTACTTCTGGGCAGTGACATGAGGAAGATTTTTGTAATGTTACTTACTTCAAAACTAGCAATAGATGATGGTAAAGCAATACATAAGGGGGACCAACTTGAAGGTAATGGCTTATAAGTTACCTATGGTATAATTTATAGATTTTTTTAAATGTCTTTTGCAAGTTTAAAATTCATTCGGTATCTTGTTCATTGTAGTTTGTATAAACAGGTACTGGGGAGATTTCCGTATCGTGATCTGTGGCAGAATAATCGCCAAATCGTGGAAACTTCCGGGCACTGGCCCGCAAGAAACTATAACAAAAAAAAAGACATCACAGAAAGGGACCGATGTGAAAGGTATAACTTGTAGCCACCACCGGGCAAACATTTACATGTTTTTTTTTTTTTTAATTTCAAGTTTAAAATCTATTTGGCACCTTGGCGATTGTAGTTGGTGCGACAAATCACGATACGGAAATATCCCCAAAATGTCTTAAAGGTTTTGAAAATAAGTATCTATTAATATTCTGAGAAAATTTTCCTATTGGTACTTGTGCCAAAATGACCAAGAAGTTTTGTTAACATCTAACTTAAAATGTAAAACTTATAGCCAGCTCATACCAAATATATTTCCTTAAATTTAAATCTTTTGGTAAATTTAGTTATTCTAAACTCATATGGAAATATCTTTTACATTCTTCCTATTTTCTGACCTTTTTTTTTTTATCTTATTTCTTTTAAACTTTATTTCAAAGTTTTAAATATACTAATAATTGTTGTTTGTTTCTTTGCTGACATTCCATTTGCAGTATTTTTAACAATGCTTCTTTTCTTCTACTTCTGTACATGATCTTAATGTCCACTTCTTTTCTTGATTTCACAATAATTACCTCACTCCTTTTACCATATAAAACTCTTTTTCTCCCTCATCTTTATTTTTTCCAATCGTGCTGTCATGACAAATTTTCTTCTTACCATTGATTGTGTTTTTTGATAGGTTTATTTGAGGTTGGTAAATTTTGGCCTTTATATATATATATATTTAAAAAAAATTGTTTTCATTTTTTATTATGTATTTAAGTTACTGTCAACTTTATACTGTTTGTGTTGAGTCTGCATTTTTTGAAACAATTTAGTAGTAGGAAAATGTATGTGTTTACATAAAATTTCAAAATTTTGTATTCTTATAAATTTCAAGTTTAAAAATATTGTTCATGGAAGAAGTAAATCATAGAAAAGGCATTGCTTCTTTATTTATTGAATGTCTTCGTTTATCCCCATTTTCATAGGCCTCACAAATCAGCTGACACTAATATTATTTTTAAAAAAGAAGAAGAAGAAAAACAGCTATAGAGATGTAGGAAATAAGCATTTTTTGCATGTGCAATTAATGTTTTTCTAGTCACTAGTAATCATTTTTAATAGTTTTTTTAATTTTTTTTTTTTTTTTTACAGTTATTGAGATTCCTTGTGAATTTTGTAAAGATTTGTTTCCTATGATTCTTTTAATGGAACATCAGGTAAGATGTTTATTTTTTCATTAAAAATTTCCTATTATTAATAAATGTTCTATACTTCAATGTCATATCACAATTTGAAGTGTTAAATTTCAGCACAATGCAATAATTTTTTAATGAAAATCGGGATAAAATTTAAATTCATAGCATATGAAAAATAAAAAAGTTATAGCATAACACATGGTATTTCTTCATTTTCTTTGAATTTTAAACTGGAACAAAAGTGTAGTCCTTAAAAAATGAGTGTGACTATTGACAGGGAAAATCGGGAAAAATATCAAGATGTGAATAAAAGATATGTATCTTCTAGAATAGTGGTTCCCAACCTGGGGGCGACGAGTATTTAGAAGATAAAAATTGCTATTAATAACAAAAGCTATTTGAGATCGAAATGGAAAACATATATGAAAACTTATAGTTCTGGTGTAGAAAAATTTTTAAAAGAAGGTAAATTTGCGGTGCAGATTGATGAATCAACTGTAATAGATAACAACACTATTGTATTAGCTTACATGAGATTCATAAATGAGAGTAAGGAGATTAACGGGGAAATGTTGTTTACAAGAAATTTGATCACTGATACAAAAGGATCATCGATTTTTTAATTGGTCAAAGATTATTTTGAGGAAAAAGAAATTCCCCTTGCAAATGTAAGTGCTTGTGCAACAAATGGTGCTCCTGCCATGTCTGGTCGTCATACTGGGTTTCTGGCGCACCTTAAAAAAGAAGTACCGGAGATCATCTCCATTCATTGTGTCATTCATCGTTAACATTTGGCTGCAAAAAAGTTGAGTTGTGCCCTGCATGACAGTTATTATTTCTGGCATCAATAAAATCAAAGCTAATTCTCTCAATGACCGCTTGTTCCAAAAATTTTGCCATGAAAATGATGAAGATTTCGAACACTTGCTCCTACATACAGCTGTGAGATAGCTTTCAAAAGGAAACTGTTTGCGCCGTTTCTTCGAATTGTTTGACTCGGTTACTGAGTTTCTCGACATCACTGATCACTTTAAGTGAGAGTTTGAAACGACGCAAGTTGGAAACTGCGTACCTCACGGATATTTTTGAAAAAGTGAACGAAATCAGCGTAAAACTTCAAGGAAATAAATTAACATTATCAAGGCTAAGGGAATCATATCTTCATTCATTGCCAAGTTTGATATCTACTAGTCAAACATTGGTTACAAAGAGCTAATGCAATTTCCAACTCTTAAAAAGTGTTCAATGGCAGATATCGAGATTCTGGAAAATAAAATCCTAATTTTTATTGATCACCATTATCAGATAAAATCTGATATGGAATCAAGATTTAAAAATTTGATGAAATTAGAAATTCCGGAATGGATTTTCGATCCTTTCTCTTTTGAAAATTTGGATAACTTCACTTCCTCTTTGCTGACTGAGTTTTTAGATTTGAAGTATGACTGTGAGGCTAAAGTCGTCTTTAAAAAATACGGTTACAAGTTAGCTTGGGTAAAGCTTATGGACACTTATCCACAATTGTGGAAACAAACTGAGCTACTCCTCATTTCATTCCCGTCAACATATTTAGTGGAGAGAGAATTTAGTTCTGTCTTCCAGCTGATCACAAAGCAAAGAAATAGGTTGGACAGTTGCTTTAAAGGAGACCTGCGTTTAAATCTGACGAACATAAAACCTGACATTCAAGTTTTAACTGAAATATACCAAGCACATGGCAATCATTGAAGTAGTAAAAATGTACTTTCTCTCTTCATTTTTTTCTCAAATTATAGTTGTTAACGTTTTAACTTTTTCTTGATTACATTAAAATATGAATTTAAGAAAATGCACTTTTGTTTTGATTATTCCATTTAAATATCATTTCTTTTTGGAAAAAAAAATATGCTAATTTTTTTTTAATTAATAAAAATGGCAGGATAAAATTGTCTCCTTATTTGCATTACAATTTAAATTAAATCAAATATAAATTAGCATATTTTCAGTGTTTGGTTGCTCACAAGCAACAATGAATGATTTTTGAGCAAAAAGAGAAAGGGGTGATATGTGTCAACTAACCCGAAGAGGGGGGCGATGGTCCAAAAAAGGTTGGAAACCACTGTTCTAGAATGTAAACATTAATCCTTTCAAGGAAATAAGTTTTTATTTAAAGTATTTAAACTTTTAAATAATTAAATTATAATAAGAGGAATATAAGGTATCATGATACTACAGTCACTTCAGTATTATAGTACATAATATCCTTACATCAGAAGCATTAATGTCATAACTGATACATGGTCTTCTAGATTTATTTATAATTTTTATCCATAAATACAAAGTGTAAAACAAAAATAATTGCAATTAAAAACATTAAATTTTGAATTTAATTTTTTTAATTAACCTCATAATTTGAAGAATATTATAAATACAAAGAATTGATTTAGTAGGCGAAGCTGTATCAGAAAGTTATTTTTTATGAACAACCTAATTGTGTATTATATATTTACTTTGAAAATAATATGATTTTAATTATGAATTAAATTTAAATGTTGGAAAAGCATTAAAACAATTTTAATATTATTTTCTTAACTAAGATCTCAATAGTTTACCTTAATTTATTATTTTTTAACGAATTCGTAGAAAAATTATTTATAATGATATCTTTATATCTAAACTATTACCTTCAATTTGGTTGAGTGATATTTTGCATTTAAAAAGGAAGACATTATTTTTATTTTTAGATTAAGCATGTTTGTGAAGGTGAATTTTAAGAATAAACTGAAGAGTAATAATAAAAAGATTGAAAGATATAATATGACATTGGTGACTGATTTATAGGAAACAAGATAAGGGTGTTGCTATACTTTTCAAAAACTGCAGGTAGTTAAAAAAAAAAAAATTTAAAGTACATGATTGCTTACTTAGCAAAAGTAGTGAAATAGATATTAGAAATAATTAAGGTGACTAATGAAGGAGTTTTTTCAATCAATTTTAATTATTTTCTTTATTTTTTGTTTAAAGGGAATGCTATGCTGTACAAATAACCCTTCTCAGCAAATTCTCTTTCACCTACATAATAAAGATTCTAAGCTAAGGTAAGCCTAGAGTAAATCGTAAAGTTTCAAATTTCTGAATTTTTTTTTTTTTTAAAACATTAAAACAAAATTAAATTATGGCCCGATTATGTAGTTTAGGTGTAATCCCACAATAATTTGTTCGCATTTTAAAATTTTGAAAATATTTTCTTCAGCATTTGAAACTTTATAGTTTATTCTAGATTTACCTGAATTCACTTTTCTCTGAACTGAAAATTTTAAAATTCTAATACTTTAAATAAAAAAAGAAAATTAAAATCGAAATTAATATCTAAAATTACTAAAAAGTACAATGGCCTTAAAAATGTAGCCAATTGGGTATAATATAAAAAAAACACAACTACTTCCACTTTGAAAATTTTAGTAGGAATAACATATACTATCGTGCAATGCTAAATGAATGGAAGATAGTGGTTGTTGTTTAATATTTTACATGCGCTAACTTAATTTGATTTGAAAACATTGTTTTTTTTAAAATATGGATTCTATAGAATGATGTCCGTTAAGTTTAATTGGTTTGATGTCTCACGTTGTTAGAAGAGAAAAAAAACTTTTAATTTAATTAATAAACTGAGTTTTAAATATGTTTACTAAAAACATTAAATTACTTAGATGAAACAACAAAATCAATTATTACAAAACGAACTTTTCTTTATAATACAATATAATCTGGCGAGCAGCTATTTAAAAGATCGAACATTCCGTTTGTTTATTTGGGGCTTGAAGTCAGGCTCACAGAAAATGCCGTTCACTGATTAAATTTAGTAGGAATAACACAACCTGTGACGTAGGCGATAGTATACCCAATTGGAAAAAAAAATATCAGCAAAATAATATATTTTATTTATTATTTTCTTTATTGTTATTTTTTATTTCTAATAATATTTTATTTATTGAAAATTCTGTTCTTAAACAGAATATTTCATCATCAGCATTGGCACGACAGCCCTTTGTGAGCCTGGGCCTTCCTCAGAAGCTTTTCCCATTCTGATCTTCTCCCAGCAATTGTTTTCCAATTCTTTACTTTTAAAATGGCCAAATCCTCATCCACACAGTCCTTCCATCTCTTTTTGGGCCTTTTATTGGAGGGGGTTACATTAGAGACTTTCAATGCTGTTCGTTCTGGGCTCATTCTCACTACATGCATTCTTCTTAGTTTAATAGATATAAACAAAATAATTAGTAAACTAAAAATAATATAAATCTATATCAAGATATAAGTATACATATTTATTTAGAAAAACAAGGAGCAACTTAAAATCAAAATAAATTGTTTTAATAAGATATCTTGATTTTAAAATTCTGTATAAAATTGAAATGAATACTATGAATATAGATGTTTAAAAAAATATTTGTGAAAAGTTCTTAGTAATTTTTTTGTATTTTATTAAATTTTATTTATTTTAAACCTGAACTATTCATTTATTCACTATCAGTAAACAGTTGTATTGCTGAATTTTGATCAATTTTATATTCTTCCACTTCATCCAGTTTCTTCTAGTTTTTTTCCAGTGCTCTGAAAGAAATTACTTCTTCTGGATTGAAATGCCAACCCTGGCTATAATAAATGTATTATATTCTTAGTAGGGTGACCTGGGGTAATTCACGATCACTCTGTTTCTGGGGTAAATAATGATCACCTAAGTTTTACTTAAAAAAATTTTTTTTTTTTTAAATTTGAGTCATGGACAAGAAAGCTTGTACACTTTACTAAAGTATAACTACATTTACTTAATAATAGTTTTTTGTTTAATCAAACAAAATAAGTATATTTTAAACTGCTTTCTGTATTTTCAATTTCAAAGATGGGCCTCAAAATGTGCACATTTCTGCAAAGATCCTCCTTCTCTTAAAAATAAATATTTTGAGTTACTTTCTTTTTCTATGATATGAAAATAGTGTAAGCTTTCGTTTAATTGTTTCATATTTACTGTAAACATTATAATTGATTATAGGAAACTATATCAAATGTTGCCCCCTACAGATGGGGTAATTATTGACCACTGGGGTAATTCCTGATCATTATCATTTCTTTTTATAAATAGTATTAAAAATAGTGAATAAATAGCTGATTGTCTCTTCTTAAATAACAGTTCATATTTATTAAGAGGAGCAACCATAAAAAATATATTTTAACTGTGATCACAAAATTTGTTTAACTGTATACAAGACAAATGTGTTCTGATTTGCACCATTTCTTGTTTATCTTTCCTTGCTTTGATCTTAATTTTAGTCCCGCAGTGAACTGATCGTTAAGACACGGTTCCCAGCAGATCACCGAAGTCAAGCATCACTGGCTGCGGTCAGTGTGCGGGTGGGTGACCACTTGGATTAGTCTGCGTGGGGACCGAGGGTGTGCAGTATTGGTCCTCGTTAAACTGTTCTACTGTAAAGTGCTCGTCTTCGCGTGCAGGTCGTTAGGCTACCGAAGCGAGGGTGCCACCCCCTCTGCAGAGGATCAAAATTGTGATGGCATCGGCATGTCTTCGGATCATCCTCAGGGATGTTTCCCAGACCGCCGCCAATAGCCTATTGTGCAGCTCTAGTGCGACGTAAATGAACTACTACTACTATCTTAATTTTATGTGAGTACATTGTTAGGATAATTTTTAAGTTTATAAATTAGCCTAATATAAATATGGTGAGAAATTATAAGCCTAAAAAGGATACTAAGCTTCTAAAAAGCAAAATTAGGGATTTTTTTTTTAATGATTGAAAATTAAAATTTCAGTGTGAGAGCTGTTGACACACCTTACTTAACTTTACACTCTCACTTAATGAAGTTACAAAATCCAGCAAAAGAAACCCATGTGGGAGCTCTTTCTTTTGTTCCAGCAGAACATGAGAATGAGTTGGCTGCTTGCCTAAAATGTATGATGATGCAAAGATTTTTGGGAAATTTAAAGTGTTAATCTTTATTCTTGCTTTTTAAATAAATCGTTTTATTAGCTGCTTAAACATATCTTTTTGGTTTATTTGTTTGATCTTGATGTCTTATTTGTTAATTACCATTGTATAATTATTTTTAAACAGTCCCTTTACTATAAAAACTGGTGATCAGTAATTACCCCAGAAGTGATCAGGAATTACCCCAGAAATGATCAAGAGAAGGGATAATTCCTGATCACTAAAAATTTAAAATCTTTCAAATTCTAATTAGATTTTAAAACAAAAGAAGGTGGCATAAAACTCATCTCATATAGCCTCAAACTTCCAGTTAATATTAATATTCTATCTTGAATAGTTTTTTCACAAAATAGATGTTTGCATTTTTTGATCGGGAATTACCCCAGGTCACCCTACTATGTACATCCTAATTTACTTTTGATTTTTTACTATAAATTTTAAAGATGAGATATATGCACCTGTTACTTATTTTTGATATGTTTATAACCTTAATAAACATTATAAATTTATTTCCTGTTTTTAAGACTGCCTGTCGGCCTGATCTAGCACGTGTAGTTGAGCCAACTGTTGAAGAAGTTGAAACTCAGTTTCGGAATTTGGAAAATAACTTGGCATTTGAAAATCCAATAGATGTTGAAAGGATTGATCCCCCCGCCTATCGAAATCGGATACAGATTGAAGAAATTCAAACAAGATCTATTCCAAAAGAAAAGGAACAAATAAATAGAGTACTTATTTCTTAAAATACCTTATTACAGTGAAACCTCCAGAAAAGACCACCTCTATTTACGACCAATTTTGGTAGGAATGGAAATTTTTCCATGGATTTAGTTTTGAAGAAAACCTATAGGAGAGACCATTAAAACCTCTCCCAACAACAGGGCAAACATCTGCGTAAAAGGTTAAATAAGAAAACACAAAAAAATATCAAAACGAAAAAATTTCACAAAACTAATAAGTAGAATAAAATATATTCAAAATATTTGTGTGGGGCTTTTATTTAGAGAGCTCTTATTGACGATACAACCTCTTTTTGCAGTCAAAATTGGTTAAAAATGATGCTATTAATGATTTACTTTTAGAGTTTAAAGTTAGGGGAAAAAATTTTTTTAGAAAAAACAAGCATCTCAAATAAACAAACCTCTTCTCATCTTTTCAAGCTAACTAATTTTTATGATATAAAATTATATGCAAACTTAAACAAAAAACATAATTAGTAAATTTGTTTTTACACATAATATATTAGTTGAGATCATTTTTATAGAGGCTAAATTTTATTAATTGATCCATCTTTTCTTGGCGCTCACAGAAGTGGCATTTCTGCGGCAAGGAAACGACATTGACTAAAATTAAAATTGTTCGTGATAATAATTTTGAAGTCAATAGCCGTAACTTTTAAGAATGACCAACCTCCATCAATGATCATTTTATTGTGGAACGGAGAGTGGTCGTTTCCTAGAGGTTTCACTGTATAATATTAACAAATCATCTTTGTTTTTTGCACAAAAAGTAAATTAATATCAAAGAAAACTGATTGATGATAAAATTTATTGAAAAAAAATTTTCAAATGAAAGGATTATTTCTGTCATATTTTTTTATATGAAATATGTTTCCCTTAGTATGATTATAAGTTTTCATATCATATTTTCCAAAACTTTGTTAAAACGTGGTTTTTAGGGGGAAGGAATAAAGAGAAAGGAGTGTTTCCGAATGGCATGCTTTATGACGGCTCTTTAAATTTGCTCTAGGTATTTTTTTTACAGTAAGCAAGGGAAGTTTTTTTTTTTCGCTACAGCTTTGGGTATTTCGATTTGCGGTCCAGTTTTTAGTGGAATGTTAGTGTTTTCAAATTTTTCATACGAAAAAAGAATTTTAAGTCATATATTTAGTTTTCAGATATATTATGTTAAAAGTTATTAAATGGTAAGTACATAATGTAAATAAAATGTGTAAAACATATATTTAAACAAGAAATAACTTAAGTAAATAAAGTATCTAAAGAAATATATATAAAGCATATGCCATTTAAATACTCTACAGAACATTATAAAACAACACATTGATATTTTTGTAATTTCATGGATTTAGGCTTAACAGCAAAAAACCCTCCAGCCCTGGACAGACACTCGCGAGAGATACTGCCGGCCTCAGCGATAAGCGCGTGTTGGCGCTCCCCATCGCGAAAGGGTTAATAGCCTGCAACTTTTCTTATAGCCCATTTTCTTAATTCTTAACTAAATTTTTTTTTAATTTACATGTTTAATAATTGCTACAGAAATATAAATTTTAAGTACAAGTTGCACTAAGTATTTTTAAACTGAGTGTGCCAATATGAATCTAGCCATATCTTGGATGTGAGTTTCCTACCTCAAAATATCAATCAAGGGTAAAAATACTCATAAAATTTTTAATTTTTTGCTTGCTTGTTGAATTAAGATAATCACATCAAAAATCAAGCAGTGAGTAATATATTTTTGATTGTCAAGATCGGGCAATATCATCCCTTCCATGCATTCTGAGTTCAAGTAATTAATTGCTATTGCTCTGACACTGTAAATAACATGACTACAACTGCTTGTAAAAAAGGTTTTGCAACATAAAATATCTAAAAAATGAGCTTGGCTTTGTGAGGAGCACTTTTATGGTCTTTTCAGGTTATTTTGTAAAAGACTTTTTTTTTTTTGTTAGATAGTAAAAACAAATTAATTACATTAAAAATTTTCTAAATTTGTTTTTAGAAACTTTAATTAACCTGCAAATAGTGGGGATAAAAAGAAAATTGTGGGAAGTTAAGTTTTTTTCGGTTATGTTCAAGAAAAAAAAATTCTTCAGAGTTTATTTTATCTATTTTTTATAATAGCAATAATGTACAAATATAATCTTTATTTTGAGATTCATTATTTAATTTAATCAATATTTAATTTCCTAAATTTAATTTCTTTAATTTTTAAAAAATTTCTTGGCCTATATTTGATAATATCTGCTTTCTAATTTTCTTTATTTTATAGCTAAAATTATTTTCATTTGCTTTATCAGGATAAACTTTATCTTGAGGACCATTCAAATATTATGTAAGCACTTAAAGTAATATTTAAGTAAGTCAATAAATTCCTTATAAAGTTAAAAAGAAAAGAAAAAAATCCCTCTCAAGCTAATTCATTTAGAAAGGAGTACTTTTTTATTTTAATTCTATCTATATATTCGTCTAGAAGAGTATTGGAGTTCAATGTGCATTTTTCTTTGACTTTATTCCTTTTTCTTTATTTAATTAAAGGTTCTTGTTTGTGTCATTGCACTTAGCCAAGTTTGGTTACATCTCTGTAGACATGTTTCTATTTGTCCGTCTGGTTTCTATCTTGGTTTTAATAGCTGCTTGTGTAGTTTAGTAGTTGGTGTTTATTATGTGCTACAGAATATTTATTTGCTAAAATTAAAGTTTGTTGACTGCTCTTTTTTATATTTCTGATACACAACTTACGTTTCAGTTGTGAATTTTTTGGTTTTGCGGATACTAATTGCTCATTGGGAATGAGTCTAAAATAAAGAAAAATGTATTTACACAACATTTAAACAGCCTCACATTCATGGTTGGTATTTGTGAAACAGTCTCCTTTCAAATTAGTATTTTTCTGTTTTGTCATCTTATCGTACTTCATTATCTTCTGCACTTGCAGTCTTTTTGTGCTTTTTAGTCTTACATTTTCTCATAAGCTCTTTATTGATTAAAGAAGTAAATTAAGATCGAAAAATTCCTTTGTTAATTGTTTGTAAAATGACTTTTTCAATTAAATTATTTGAGAAATTATATTAAAAATAAATAGCAAGTAGATAAACTTACACCTTTGTCTTTTCTTCAGATTTCTGAATCTGAAATGGAGGTTTATGGCCCCAAAAGTGACTTGGATAGATTATCAATGTATATTGCTTTGATTCTTAAAATCATTTACATGCTTGGAACTAGTATTCTAGGAGTTGTGTGGTTCATTTTAAAGATAATCTTTAAACTTCTTAGATTTTGGTGGAATTCTAAATCTGAAAGAATTGATAAGGTACATAGTTTAATTGAGTTAATTATTTAGTTACAAAACATGTAATTTATAGCTTTTTTTTTTTCATTTTGCACATTTTCCTTTTCTTTTCTATTGACAATTTTTTTGAACTATTAAACTGTTAAATAGTTTATGCTTTTTCTGCTAGGTTTTAAATAATTTATATTAATAGTAACTCTTTTAGAAAATTCTAAAATTTAAACCCTTCGCTAAAATAAAGTTGTAAGATTCACAAACTCAAAAATAGTGATTGTATAAATAAATTAATTTATCTTTATTTATTCATTTTTTCTCACCATGCATTTCTATACTTAATTATTCATCTTATAATGCTTAGTTACATTATATGATTATTTCCTTAAAGTTTAGAATTTTATCAGGCACTTTTTCAAAAAAAAAAAAAAAATTCAAATAAACCCGAGAAATTATTTTTGACTGGAAATCATGCATAATAAAATGTAATTACTCATTTTATGCTTTACATAAAGAAAACAGTGTAATTAATTTTTTTAACATAATACTCCATTACTAAAAAGGTTGCTGTTTGGCAATAATTTATATGCAATTTTTTTTTAATGCTGAAAAATCATTCTTTTGTTCTATCTCTTGTTCTAGAGGTTGAAACAATACTCAACTTTTTCTTTATCATTCTAACATTATGATTTGTCCAGTGTAAAATTTTACTTTAAGATAACATACAGTTAGAACAAATTAAAAATAAATTATAAAATCATATAACCACTTAAGTTCTTGTTTTACTCATATTTTGATAAATAATTCATTGAATTTTCTTTTTTATGTGTATACTTTTAATGAAAAGTTACGATACTAGAAAATTTAACTGAATTAATTTTTTTATAACAAAATAAAAATATTTTAAATTTTAGTAAATGCAGTGAATGTAAGCATGGGAAGCTAATTTTATGATTAATAAATAATGTGTAAACAATGCTGTGTGAACAGTTGAAATGTTTTTATTGAGATAAATACTGATAAAATGGAACAGCACAAAAATTATGTAAAAATGTTTCTATGTATACTTGTACATATGCAAATCGAACTGCGCAGTCTGGACCATAAAAAAAGCAATCATTTCCAAAATGAATTAAAAGTTTTGATGAGAATGTCATATTGAAAACTTCTTTTGAGACTAGACTTTTTAACAGAAGGAAATTAATTTTGTGCCTTGAATTAATAATAGAGGTTTGTTGACTTAAAAAAAACAAACAAAAAAACAAGTGTGAGTTTAGATTAAAAACAAATCACAGACTCCTATTAATGAGAATTTTCCTTACTCTTCTAATTGTATGATTGTTGGGTTTCTAAATGCAAACTTTATTTTTTAGTTTGCAATTGATGAAGATAACCAAGAAGCAATAGAGAAAGCTTTGTTACAAGTAAGTTGCTCTTATATTCTATAAGATTTCTTGAAGGGGGAAAACAAGTGTGGTCTCTGCTTGCATAACAAATTTCAATACTAAACTAGTATATTAGCAAATAAATAAGTTTTAACTATCATTTACGATTACTTTTAATTTTAAAAATGGTGTAATATACTTAAGTTTTTTTAAAATTTACTTATTTCAAGACCAGTTTAATGAAAAATTAGTAAATAATTTATTAAATAATTCATGGTAAAAAAATAAAGTTTTACTAGTTGTATCATCTTTTGGTAAAACTTTTTAACTCTTTACTGTTGATAATTTCTATTTGATTGTATAGTTGTATGCAGTTACTTTCCCACATTACAAATCGGTTTCACTCATCATTTTTGCAAGGTGGTGAAAGTTCATGATAGTTAAATTATTAAGCAATAACTGATTATTTTATGACTTTTATTTTACAAAAGTTTTTCTGAGCTTTCTTATAATTTGACGGAATCACATTTCTGAAAACAAGACGAAATATTGAATGTAATATCTAACAAAGCAAATTTTATTGTTTTTTTAAAACCAGAATTGCTTTATAATTAATATACACCAAAGCAGTTAATCCTATTAAATGCAGAATTATATGATCCCCTTAAAAGTCTAAAATACAACATCAAAGCTGAAACATAAACATGATGCAAAACAAAAACACAGAATTTTCAAGACAGCAGGGGGAAATCAGAAATATGTTCAACCTGGAAGTATTTTTCTCTTTTCGATCATACAGAGATTTAACATTTGGAATATGAGTTAATGAAATTAAGAATTAATTGGAAAATTTGTTTGTAAAATCATGGAAAGACATGTGAATTTTTGCTGTCTCAGCAACTGTAAATGAGATATAATAAAAAAAAATTTAAAATAATTTTTTTTAATCTTAAAACTTATCCTTTTTGTAACTTTTTAAAATTTATAAAAAATCTAGGTTACCGAATAGTTTGTCGAATACATTTATTTGTAAAAAATCTGTACTGAGCTAAGCTATTTGTATTAAACTAAGCTTCAGAAACTTCTGAATATATTTCACATATATGTTTATAAAGCAAAAATATTGGAGTTATTTTTATTGCTCCAGGAACTGTCTTTAAGAACATAATTAATATAAACATAATTAAGCTAGCTTATTAGAATCATTTTTAACAGAAATTTAATTTGACAAATTGATTACATTTATTAGAATTCATTAATATTCTATGCTTAAATGATGTTTCTATTAATAATAATTTATTCACTTTTTATAGGAAAATGAAGCTTTTACTTTTGGATCCTCAAATAAAGAGAAGAATGTTGAGGAAGAGAAATTAAGTTTTAAGTATCCACCAAATCCCTTTTTGAACAATAAAGATTCCAAATATCATATTCAAAATGATTTAACAGAAAGTGACAATGAAGAGAATGAAAGCTTGGAAGAATTCTGGAAGAGAGCAGATATCAAGCTTGTTCAAAGATTAAGACTGTTGCAAAAGAATTCGCCAAATTATTAATAATAATGAATCACAAAAATGAAAAGTGATTAGCATTATACATTTTATATAACTTCTTCTAAATGTTTGCTTTGAATCAGAATGTGTATTTTGCTACTTGAAAATAACATTTTATGCCATTGTTTGTAAATATGTTGAGTTTTTAATGAATTGTAGGTAATTGAATCAACAGGCAACTTTGTGTCCATAGATTTTTTTTAAAAAAATAAAATAAGATTTGTCATTTAGTAAGCATGACTACAATTCAAAACTTCCTATATACGACGGATACTCAATAATACACACTGTTTTATTTTCAAACGGTGTAGGCTAAACTAATAGAAATTGGAAAAAAATTCATAAAAAATTTTTCTGTTATAAAAAAAGATTAAGTAGAGTATATATTTTAATATTATACTCATTCAAAAAACAAACTGGTGATAAAACCATCTATATTTTAACATAAGCAAAGCAAAATATAATCGATTTTGGCTTGTTTAATTAGTTAAACTGCTTGTTTAGTTAATTTTATTATATTGTCATAAATACTTTTTGGAATAAGTTAAGAATCTCCACAACTGCAAAAGGTTGTACTTAATAATAGATTTTAATGAAAGTTTTCATACTTCATTTTTGTAAACCCGAATAATAGTAAATAAAAAGGCAATAAAATCAACGTCAAATTTTATTGATGATAAAACATTTTGTACATAACATGCAAAACAATTAGTAGGTCTTTGACTTTAGGCATTACAACTGATTTTATCCTTTCGTTCTTATGTCAATTAAACTCATTAACAAATAAATTGGAATGATAATGATTTAATAAATTAACATAGACACTAATGTAACATCAAAGTTCAATACTCTTTAGGTTTGAATCAGATATAGAAAACAACTGCATCCTCTCTGGAATCAGCTTTCCAATGGGTTTTTTTGATTTCTATAGAAAGTACATAATAAAACGTTATATATCACTTGAATAAGAACAATTGCATCAGTTATTAATCAGTTATTTTCTTATACTGAGACTGAATCAAATAGATGTCACAATTTATAAAAATTCTGTAAGTACAAACTTGTTCAGAAAAAATAAGGAGCCAAAATATGTAAATAAAAGATAAATATTAAAGAAAAAAGCAAATGGGAAAACTTTACGTTATAAAAAAGGTCACGAAGAAAATAAAATATTTATTATTGTTTCATATAAGAAAAATCTGAGTAATTAAAAAGTAGAAACAGAAAAAATAATTGAATTTAGAATACCATTTTCTCCCTGTATTTCATCATTTCCTCTTTAAGCTTATTCAATATTGATACATTAGGTTTATTAACACAGGCTTTGCTTTGTAATTCAGTTATTCTTTGTTCTTCTTCCTATTAAAATTAAATACATACTTATAATAATTCAAAAACATAATTTTTAATGAACATTTATTTCCTATTAACATCTCACAGCAATCAAATATACAAATTGTAAATAATTTTTATCAATTTTAGGTAAACTCGATCGAAAATCAAAATTTTAAAATTCTCACACCGAATACTACACAACATTTTATAACATGTTTAATTGGCTCTGTTAGAAAAGCTTAAAAATGTAATTTTATGCACAGGAAAACTAGTCCTTAAACTTTTTTTTTTACAATTGTGAATGAGAATATTTTATACAGTGAATAATACTATCATTTATAAGTACGAATCTTTTTATTTAATATCAATTTGTAGCAAAACTTTTTAAGCAACTTTTCCATCTAGCATATTTAAGTTAAACTATTCAATTGGTATACATTGCATTTCATGACATATATTTAAAATTTGGAGAAAAAAAAATTCACATTTTGAAAATTTTCAACCCTTGATAGAAAATAAATTTTGACTAGGAAAATTACATTTTAGTCAAAAAAGTTTGTAGTCATTATAAGAAATATTTTCCCTTATTATTTAATGGAATTAATGTTTTGTCTTTTAGATTAGTAAATGTGTTTATATATGTAGAATGATTTAGTGATAATTAGTCTATAGTTAAGATTAATAATTTCAATATTATGATGAGATGTAGCAGAAAAGAACTGGTTTAGGTTATCATCCTGACACTTGGCCATTTAATTAGTTTCCAAAAGCAAAATGAAAACTTATTATCAATTCTAAAAATAAAGATCTCACAGATTTTTTGTAAAGAAATTTTTGAAATAATATTAAACTTAAATTTTATTTTTGCAAGAAAAATATGATCAGACCACATCATTAAGATAAATGAAGGTTACAACAAAAAAATAAAAAAAAACTTTAATGCCAGTACTAAAAAAAAAAATTAAACCAAATTGAAGATGGTTAGATGCTAAGGAAAAGTTTTATTGGTTCTCTAGAACAAAAAGCTGGAGTATGTTCTTGAGAAGCCAAGGGGCAAGGCCCATGTCTCTTCATACTCTGCATACAATAAAACTCGCAATTAAACTCTGCATACAATAGGGCAATATTTTAACATTCTTTGTTTCATTGCTAAAGCAACTTAACAAGATTATTATGTTGCAATTATATAAAAATTTGAGGTACATAATTTATATTAATATTTTAACATAAAATTACCTTTTTCTCTTTCAGCGTTTTACAAGAGCCTTTTCCATACATTCTTAATAAGGAGCCCCAAGAAATTATATGAGGATGTAGTTGCTGAAAATCAAATCACAGTCGGAATTTATTAACGCAATAGATGGTGTAATTTAAAAATTTAACTGATACAAGAGAACCTAAAAATTTATGTAACTTTCATTTTAATTTAATGTATAAAAAACATACCTGTAAAATTGCTTGGGAAGCACGATGTTTGCCATCCCTTTTATTTTTACACACAACCTAAAAATACATATAAAAAAATTCAGAAAAGGAATTGCTCATAGTTGAGTTAATGCCATTTTTTAATACCTGAAAATTATGTTAAAAGATAAGAAAAGTATGTTCTAAATAATTACTATGTAATGACAATTTACCAAAATGAAAAAATTATTATCTTACACAGTCAATTTCCTCCTTAGTAAATTCTCTTAAAATTCAATATTATTAGTCATTCCTCTGTGGCCAATTTCCTCTTAGAAGGAATATTCTGTACTTAATACTAACTTCTAGACTATAACTGAATTGGATACTTTCCAATAACATCCTAAACCGGTTTTTGTGACAAGAATGCTAAATCTCCCTAGACTTTTTTCAAAGGGGCATAATTCATTAATTTTAATTCTTGAACTTGGTGCAGTGTGTAAATTCAAAAATCTTGAATTAAGACTATCTGTGCAAGGTCATGTGCAAATTTCTTTATAGAAAGAGAAAAACTCATTTGGTTTAAACTGTAAAAACTTTTTTGATCTTTGCAATTTTCTTGTGATTTATGGCCACTTTCTCAAAAGATGCTTCCTTAAAATATTCTACTATTCCTTTAAAATTGTGTGTTTGTTAAAATGGTATGTTTTGAACAAAACAAAAATATATATATAAATCAGGCATATCAGAACCCAACTACTACGAACACTTGTGTATACCAGAAATTATGGTGCTTTTGTTATTTTAACACTCAAAATTTCAAATAAGACAGACATGTTTATTGTAAAAACTTCAAACTTACTGTTGCTTTATGTTTCCCAACTTTCATTATGAATTCATTTTTCTGGTGTTTAAGATTTTTCATCTTTATACTGATTTCAGTATCACCCATTCCATAATTTCTGAAATAAAAAAGTTCTCATTTAAAAATTAGTCTTAATTTTAACAGGCAACCCATTCTTAAAACAATTCGTAGTACTCAGTATTTGAAAAAACAATGCAATTTAAATTTCATTTTTTAATCTGGAGAAAGAAACAAAAACGATTTGAGTTATAGAAAATGATACACCAAAAACCCATTCTGTAAGTCGCAGTGACATAATTTCAAAATTTTTTTTAAATAATAAATTTTTATTTTTTGCAATACAATTTTAATCACATGAAAATTATGTCACAACACAAATAAAGAGAGCACCACTATTATATTCTAATAAATCATAAGAACATTTTTAAAAATTTGAACAACACATTTTAAGTAGCTAATCCTTAAAATGAGCAACAGAAAAAAGAATGTTTTAAGAGTTGTAATCAGAATTTTTATTTCATGAGAAATAAAAATTTATAGGTGCTAGTGTATAATACATGCCTTGTATTAAGCTTACGTTATAATTAATTAACAATAAAAGATATTCCAAGGAGTGTCACATATTTATTTAATATTTACATTCTAAAGATCTTTAAAACTTAAAATGCAAGACACCTACATACTTTTTTTAAAATTTCATTTGGAAATTAATAAAAAATAGAACGATTTATAGAACGAACAATTCAAACTCTGGGATTCTAAACTGGGTGAGGTATCATTGCTGAGCAAACTCTTTATCTCCAGAGCAACTGTAGATCTATATGAAAAATTTTAAAAAATAAAGATTTATAGTTTGCTAATTAATTAATTTGGTTGATTAGGAAGGAGTTTAACCCTAGGTCACCTTTCTTGCTATGGCCTTGTAATGAGCAAAGAAATGTTATAAGAAAAAAACTAAATAAAATTTAATGAGCAAGCATGGGTATTAAAAGATATTTGACTTTGGGCAATGTTAATTATTTATAATGAAAATTTATACATAAAAAAGTTAAATAATGAAAATGTAAAGAAAATTACTTTGAAGTACCTTTTTAAACACTCTAATAGTATTTGATATGGAAAAGGTTGACCAGCTTTTACTGAAAGATCACTTATTCTAGGATCTTCTACTCTAACTTGATCAAAAAACTGAAAAAGGAGAATATTTGTAAGGAAGTAAAGATAAAATTAAATTCACAAATATAAAGCTTTATAATTTTTGATATACAGAAAAAAATAAATTATTTGTTTTTAGCACATTTTTTTAGACATGTGTTTTGAAATAAAAAGAAATGTAAAATTATTATCTATGGAAAATTGGAACCAGAATTTATTTAAATATACAATTTAATACAACTGTAAAACAATATATATGCATAAAACTATGATTACGAATAATAAAGGTAAACTGAGTAAGTCTAATAGGAAAGGGAGAATAATGTGGTTCTTTTTTTTCTTTTTCTTTTTGATTCTCATTATTTAGAAACACCTTGACAAATTCAATGTAAGAATTGACGAAACAAAATTTATAGTGTAAAAGTAGAGAAATTAAAGAAACTAGTGGCAAATATTTCGCACCTTTCCGCTAATTTAGTGACATAGATTATTAATACATAATAGCCCAGATTAACCTCTTTTAACGTGTTGTCTTGAGTTGTTTCCAGTGTGCAAACCTAGCACATTCAGGTTAATTAGAGCAGGGTTGTATTTTATACTGCTGAAATTTTATCGATTGATTTTATTTGCCACAACAAGGTTCTAAAATGTTTTTTTATTTTTTTGAATATTTTTATTTTCTTTTGCCAGATATATATATAAAAAGTGAGCATTAAGGGGTAATAGACACATAAGTAACAACTATTTTTAAGGTTAATGATAAAAAAGCATAGAATGAAATAATAAAAAATAGATCAAAAATAAACATAGTTTTTAAAAATTAATCTTGTGTATTTAAGTCAATTTATTATTCTTAAACAAAGACCTAAGTTGCTAATTTTCTACCCAATCCTTTTCAGTAACCATATATCATAACAAAAGACTTGATTAGATTATTAAATGAAGTTAGCACTGATAAAGGAAAATTATTTTCCATCTAATAAATGAAAAACTAAAGCAAATCTTCTCTGAGAAGATAAAAGAGAATTAGAACAACATACACTTACAAATAACTTTAGTATGTTAAATAAGTGAAGCTTACTTCAACATCTTGAAAATCATCTTCCTCACCACTCCGTTTCTCAGGATCAAATTTTTTTATTTTAGGAATAAGAACTTCAAGTGCAGATCTTGCTAAAATCAGAAACATTATTTAAAGGACAAATTCATTTTTAAATTTCATATCTTAATTGAAATAAAACTAAATATACCAGCTTCAGACTTGGCAACTTTTTTACTGCTGCCATATCCAGTTCCATATTCCATATCATTTATAATTACAACCGCACCATATGGAGTACTAGCACTCTCTGAAAATAAAGTTAGACTTGATAAATATAGTGTATTTCATTTAGCAAAATTGAACAGTGTGTTTATTAAACAGAAAGAAATATAACAAACGCAAAATCCTTTTAATTTAGTTGAAGTACTTGAATGTAACAATATCTTATCAATTCAATTTAAATTTTTTTTTTTTCAACCCTGAAATAGTATTTCCATTTTAATAAACTTTGTTACTATAATTTCCCCCTTATTTTCTTACCTTTTTTTTTTTTTTTTTTTTTTTTTACAAATGTAACTGTTGTAGATCCAAACACTAACATTTAGAATTGTGACTTACATTTTGTATATATTTAGAACTTTATTTTAAATATATAACTCAATACCCCCAAAGCTAATTTAAAATGGATATGTGGGCAATTAGGGAGTGTAGAAATCTCAGAACGCAAAACAATCTGAAAAGAACAACAAAATCAGTTCCAGGATTGACAAATATAACAAGCAAGTGGCCTCCCAATATGACGCCCGGTGGCTGAACGGTAGCGCTTCGCGCTGCCTTGCCACAGATGCCTGGTTCGATCCTCGGGCCATACAAGGTCAACTCAGCCTTTCATGCCTTCAGTGGGTCGATAAATAAGTACCAAGCATGCTTGGGAACTAAACACTGGGGGTTCCGCGTTCGGCTGACCACCTGACCGGAACATCTGCTCCTGCACCCCAGAGCCCAAGGTCAAGAAAACTGAGATGGGCACAATAGGCCTTGGCCCTCTATGGGCTGTCACGTCGCTGAGTTTAATTTAGTTGGCCTCCCAATGTGCCCAAAATTCTTTCATTCATTACAATCTCTCATAATTTCTAATAAAACCAATTAATTTTTTATTAACACGCGACACACAGGAAAAATTACAATGGAACAGGACAAAATAAATTATTATTAGAAATTTAAAATACCTAGTTCTTTAAAAATGTATTTAGGTTGAACTCTCAGAGTATGTTGAACATATTCATGAAGAATGCAAACTGGTGACTTTCCGGTTGGATTCATAATGAATTCTGCAAAATATAAATCACTCATTAGTAATAAATCTGCTTTTAACATGTCGCAAAAATATTTTATTTTTAATAAATTTAATAGCAAATAAAAAAATTTAAAACCAATTAAAAAAAAAAAGATGAGAGTCAACCTTAATGATAGTAAAACCTTGACATTAAGAGGCTCTAGGGATATCTAAATTCCAGGACATTGAAAAAATTTATAATTTTTGACATTTTAGACAAAATAATTATTGTGTTGGCATTTTGAAATACTTATAGCTAATACTTTATAAAATAGTTAACTGAAACAATCTCACTATCTTAGCACCTCCATTTGAATTTAAACTTTTTTGAAATATTTTAGTTTTATTACCTTCTTCTGATGCTGTAACTTCTTTTTAATCACCACATACTGCAATATAATTTTCCACAGTACTTATCTCCTCATAAAATACAAGTCAGTTAGTGTATTAATTGTTTTAAAATTTATTAAATTAATTTATTTAAAATATTTGATGAAATCAAGAGCCACTAAGAGTCATGTTATTAGAATAGTAAATGAGGATTGAAATCAGATTTTTTTTCACGATAACTCGAGTACAAATTTATATTTTTTTAGATAGTGTTTGTGGAACTTTTTTCTTGCTGACTTCCAAACCAGACATTAATTACTGATAATTGACATAAAGCATATTATGCATAAAAACAATATAATTTGTTAATAGAATGATTTCATATGCATGGACTGACCTCTCTTTGAAGTACTACCAACAGTTCTAGATTTGTCTGTATTTGCAGGTAAAGGACAAGTAATTAGCTGTGTATTATCTGGCTATAATGAAAGGGAAAAAATTGTAAAAAAAACAAACAAGATTATTAACATTAAGTATTTGTTATAAAAATGAAGAAAATATATACCAAAAATGGGCGTTGTTTTCTCTTAATTTGTTTCTGGTGTTTTCGTCTTCCAAACCAGGTTCTAAAATTAAAATAAGAAAATAAAAAACATGGAAGTTGCTATAGTTAAAATAAATAATTAAAAATTTAATAAGAATTAATTACATATATTACAAATTGGAAACATTTAAAAAAATATATTAAAAAAGATTATACTCTGTATACTAACAAGTATAGATATTAATCAGTTTCGAAACCTATTCATGGAAAACATTCAATCAGGTTTAGTAGAAATCCAATGTGGGGTTTTTTCATGAAAAAAACCTATTTTGAACAGGGATGAATGTTTTTTTCCCCTTCCGAAACATTCAAAATGCTTATGTATAAAAGAATGTTGATGTTTATAATAAAATAAGATGTAATAGATTCCTAATTATTACAAAGGGATTAATAAAAGAAAAGGTCCTAAGGATGAGTATTTCAGTCTTTTTTTCTTCCTTACAAATGTATTGCAAATTTATGAAATTACAGAAATGACTTTACAAAATGTACAGCACAATATCTTAATCAGTGAGTTTTAAATTGTTAATAAATATATAAGTTAATAAAGGGTATTTCTAGAAGCATTGTGAAATTATATATTTAGGAAATGTAAATGCCTGTATCAATATTCATCTGTATTATTCAATAATTGAATTATTCACATGTCTTATAATATACAAAAAAAATTATCAACTTTTATCTTCATTGTAATATTTTGCTTTCAATTGAATGAAAAAAGATCACAAGATCACAAAATTTAAACTTTTGTTTTCTACGCATTGTAAGAATGTAATTTTAAAATTTTAATGGATAAACAAAAATGCAAAACAAAACAAAAACGAATAACTATTGATGTAATAAAAGAATTTTGATGTGGCAGGACTTACTTTACATGAATGGAAGGGGTGACCGTAAATATGTTAATTAAAGCAGACAATATTTTAAGACACAAAATGTACTTTCTTTAAATAACCTCTTTTCAACGAATTTTGATTTCCAACCCTCAAAATATAGAGGGTAGTTGCAATCTGAGAGAGAGAGATTCAATAGTTTGGTCAGGAAACAGTCAAAAATTTGGACACCTTATGTTAATTTCATTTTTTCATATTTTGCCATTTCTTGGGAATTTATTAAGCCAATCAAAAAATTTTAGCACATAATTAGAAAATTCATTTATCCAAAGATAATTACGTAGAAAAAATTATTTTTATTAACTAATTCTATATCTTAATACTTTTTTTGAACTTCAGTCTGAAAATTTTTTACATTGTTTTAAAGAATATAATTTTGTAAGGCTAAATACAAAATTTGAACGGAATTGATGAAATGATTACTGAGGAATTGAATTTTAAAGTAGTTGTATATTAACGAACAAAGCATTTCACAGACAACAAATAAATATATCATAAGGTCTTGGTTTAACCTCAAAAATTGTATGCAAGCCCATTTAATTCCAAGCAATGGAAAATACTATAGACTAGTATGGAAACAAATCTTAACTTAATTCTTTTAATTAATTTTAATAAATTTAAAATGACATGTTATAATATGTTCCATGATAATTAATAAACAATTAACCTTTAACTTCATGCAAAGTAAAGAAAAATTCCCTTTATTACTTACTTAAATCGTTTTACGGTAATAGTTTGAAATTCAAAACGCTTCTGACAATACTCTCGCACAGCTAAATAATCTAAAAGTTAAAAAAATATTAATTAGACAAATGTATGTTAATACTAATAAACCTAAAACTTTGGCAATATCTCAGGTTCACATTCTTATTAAGAAAAACTGACAACTAGAATAAAATGAGAAGCATAAAAAGTGGCATCTTAACATTTAACCACACTGCCACAAAATGTTTATTAGAAACAGATAATTATTAAGATAAATAGCAAAAAAATACTTTTGAAAGAATTAAAGTAAAAAATATATCTTAAAATTTCTTCAAATTTTAAAACTTTATTTAAGCATTTTTCAGTATAATGAAGAAAGGAGTGATTTTCAAGATCTTTTATACAAAAAAAAACAAAACAAAAAAAAAACAATTGATTTAATGATGTTTTGTTTCTTTCAATTAGTGATTAATTTTTGCAAAATTTACGCAATACATCTAGTGGTAAAAGTTTTGACCATTTGTTTTTCCTTAAGTCTTTTAAGATATATTAGATTAACTGCTTTGTAAATGCAGACACAAAAAATGATAGTCATAGAATGATAGTCAATCCTTAAACCTTACTTATTCTCTTATTTGAAGACTTAAATCTTACCTGTTCTCTGAATGCCATAGGGCACTTAAACCTCAAACCCACTTCTTCACAAACTCTTGCCTTTCCTTATAGCCTAAATGCACCTAAAATCATGGACTAAATCATGCCCTCAACCAAAATCATGTATATTTTCCCTATTGTTCTTTTTCCATCAGGCCCATGTAAATCCAATAAATGTCGCTTTTTTTCAATGAGCTTTCTAAAAGTATCGCCTAAAAGTATCATTCTAAGGTAGAGCTGTTTTAAGAGCTACGGTTTTAATTCCAACTTTTTTCAAAAGTTTTCAATTTTAATCTTATAAGAGCAAAAAATTTAAAAATAGATCTTTGTTTCGATCTTTGTTTAACATTCTAGTTTGCATTTTTATGTTTCTGAGTTATATAGTAGTACTTCTGCGACACTTTGTAAGCCACTATTTTTTTCTTTTTTTTTTAAATATTTGGTTACAAAACCTTTAAAATATGCTCTGGCTTTAAATTTTTTTTTATTATTATACTTTATTATGACCTTTTTAACCCAAATGAATAGCTAGATAGTCAAAAGATTCTATGTCCTCATTTCTTGATTTTTAATTTACAACCTTAAAAAGCATTAAGCATATTCTTGTAGAATTTAAATAAATAAAATCCTTTTGAAAGGTCTTTTCAATAAATACAAGTTCATTTTTAATCACTTAGTGTTGTTAAATCATATGCAATTTAGTTTAAAGCAGAAATTAGGATATTTATTGGAGAATATATATAATATTCTATTCCGTTATATATTTGATAGATACACTATATATATCTTAATATATAATGTAATGGAAGTTTTAATGATCTGTAGAACTTAAAAATTCTATCAAATTTCATGCTATTTAATCATGAATACTTTATTCAATTTGATAAAAATAATCTTACCAAGAGAGCCAGAAACCTTTACTTCCTTCACACTTTCTAATTTAGCAGATGGGAAAATTAAATTAGAACCTGAAAAGTTATTTTTTTTTAAAAAAAATGTTAAAAATGCATAAAACAGGACAAACTCAAATTATTCCCAACAGTATTAGTTAATGATTGAAAAATCAATCATACCTTTAGCAACATTTGATATATTTTTCATCATTCCACCAGATTTAATTGCAGAAGTATCAACCATGTTAGTGTCTGCACATCCATTTTGTGTTGCATGGTTCTGAGTTTTGTCACTTCTATCCATACCATTTCCATTAACTTCTGTAGAGTTTTTGCAGTCAGTGTTATTAGTTGAACTATCTTTATTTTCTAAATTATCTTCAATACCCTTTAATTTGCTTTCAGCTTCCAATTTTTCTTTCTCTAATTCTTTTTGGTATTGAAGGCAAGGTATGGCAGAAATTGGTATTTCATGTTTCTAAAAAATTAAACTTAAGACTTAAGTTTTAATATCATAGAAATTAAAATTTCACATACCCAAAGTTATTAGGGTATGAAATTTAATTATGAAATGAAATTAAATTTAGTTAATAATTTTTTTAACATTTTAAAAATAATTTTTAGAATTTTCATCTTTACAAAACACATACATTTTCATTACTAATTGAAGAAATATGTATAGCTCACTCTTCTAAAAAATGCAGATGCCTCATTTTTTACATCTTTGATTTTATAATTTTCACAGGCTTTTTCTTACCTTCGACTGTCAAAGGACTTGAGAAAGGGAAATAAGTGTGTCCAAACATTTGCTTGAAATTTTCAGCAAAACTTATGAGCTTATAATTTGGTACTTAATGATAGTATCTTATTACTTTTTTTTTTTAAATTTTCAAATTAGATTTTCGCTTATACACGATGAAACTGTTGAAATGCTTGGCGGTTAAAAGAAAAACTATTATACAACAAAATGGCCAAATTAACAAAAATGGAACAAAAATCTATGTAAGTCTATGGATGGCAAAGTTTTAAATTGATCTAGTTTAAAGCAAAATACAGTAAGTATAACAATTTTATTATTTAACTTCAAATACCTCGGAATTATAAGAGTTCATACAAAAATGAGTAAAACTGTACAATCCAATTTATACTCTTCTTTAAACTCATTTAAAATCATTCTTCCAAATAACTGTATCAACAGAAATTGATTATGAACTTATCCATGGATTTAGTTTTTTTTCTTTCAGTAATAAGTAATTGTAAATCAGCACCACAAGAGTTTTCCTTATCTTTTTTTCTACAGTCATTATATACAAAAACACTTTAAGTATTGCCTCCCACACTGATGTGAGAACAATTATTAGAGTTAAACATTAGAAGTTCCTCAGAAGAAAAAAAAACTCTTTGAACAGCTTGACTAAATAGATGCTCTTATGTAAGCCAAAAAAAAAAAAATTAAATTTGGTAGCTTTGGTTTTGCTAAAGAAATTTGAAAGGTGCAATTTAATTGTTTTATCCATATTTTTCAGGGTTCCCACATATTGTTAGAAAAATAAATCCTAATTGTTCTCGGTCTTTTAAGAAGATTTCAAAGTAAATCCAGACCATATTTTATCTATATCATGCAATTGTTGCGTGGAAAATTTTGATTTTTTTTAATTTGTTATGTCAAATATTAGATTTTGTGAGTAAAAAATTATCATAGAATGAGAAGTTTCACAAAAGAGTGAAATTTTCACAACAAATAATTGTAATAGATGTTAGAATTATTTAAATTAAATCTCAATAACTGATTGTTATAGACAATTCTAAGATTCGCTATTTCCAGGTAAGATTCAGGAATCTTCCAGGTTTTTGCAAAAAAAAAAAAAGAAAGAAACTTTTTCTGACTATTCCTTACTTTTTAGAGTCAAAATAAAATACCTGACAATTTCAGGTTTTTCCTGTTCTACCTGATCAGTGGGAGCCCTGTTTTTATTATTACTAGAATAATTTAGTTTGAACATCATGATTTTCAGAATTAATTTATAAAAATAGATAATCTGAATATTTGATTATTAAAAGTAGGTCAAAGTCCTAATTGCTTTGAATGGCAGAGATCCTACTTTAATATAAATAAATAAAAATTACCTAGTCTGATTTTTAATCAAATTATTTTTATTATGATCAAAGAAAAATCTTACCCTTGTACTTCCAGGTCCCAGAAAATAAGGTTTTGAGACACAGCATACTCTAGTTTGCTTATGAAGATAGATAGGTATTCCACTGTTATGGGTAACCTCAATCCATCCTTCAGGTAAAACTTCGAAGTGATCTTTTCCTCTCACTATAATGACAAGGGGGAAGAAAATACAACATCACAATGAAAGTGAAAAATATAGCAGAATCACAACAATGCCAGTGAAAATGAAAAACAGTTAAGCATTCAATCTTTTCAGTCAGTAAATCCAAGGTAAAGGAGAAGGCTTTTAACTCATTGGAAATTTTTTTTTTCTCTCCTTTATACAGGAAGTCTGATAATAATTTTTTTTGAATTCCAAATCATGACTGCGATACCAGGACTTACTGAGTCAATCTGCAGCATTATGTTCAGAGATTTAAATTTGTCTCAACATTAAGACACTCAGAGAATATAATTGTAAAATCAAATTCAACTCTTTCTATTAAATAAATGATTCCATTCAGAATAACACACTACCACCTTCAAAAGTGGATTTTTACTGGGAATAACTCCCTAGAAAAGTGAAATTAGATATACTTTACTTTTGCATAGACAAATTAAATAAAAAAATAAGTACAACTAATTTATGTAGCTAAAAATTTATGTTAATTTAATACATTGGCAAAATTAAAAAATAACTAAACAAACCAATGACTAAACAAATTTTTTAAAACTATAAAAAACTTTCTTAAATTTTCCAAAACTATAATCAATTTAGACTAATTATTTGTATTAGTATCATATTACATCTTTCCTTAAGTTCTATCTACCGTACATTTTTTTCTTCTTTTAAATCTGAGAGAAAAATACACAGATGCTGCATATAATCTGTAATACCTGCTGTAGACGCACATGATTTTGGCTATCTGCAACAGTTTTCAATCATTTAAGAATTTTGAATAATTCATTAATTTTAAAAAATATAAATTTTTAGAAAATTGATGTGTAAATACACTTTACAAATACAACACTCTTAGAGATTTAGGTAAAATAACAATGGTAATTGCTTAGAACTTTCTGAAAGAATGAAATGTAAAGTATATATTGTTGTTGTTGTTGTGGCTTATCCTCCAATGCCTGACAAAGTCAGACAAGGTCCATCAGACCGTTGACCCTAAGAAAATCGAGGACAAGAAGGGAGGATAAGTATATATCTCTCTGGAAAGTCCCAAACAGTCCAGGATGTGTTCGGGAGAAGCCTGCTCAGTTTGACATTTGGAGCAGACCTTGAAGATTCTCCTGCCTTTGAAAAACGAGAGACTTTTTGTGTGACCGCTTGCTAATCTGGAAATTGCAGTTTTAGAAGCTCTGTCACAATTGAGGGCAAATGAAGAACCTAGCTCTTTGCCCGCATACTAGTGACGGTAGGGAGGAATCTTCCACCCCTTCGAAATTTCAGAATTAACTATGGATTGATGATCTAGGAAGGTAAGAGCTGAAGAGGAAGGATTAGCGTGGTAACAGCCCTCCTTGGCCAGTCCATCCGCCTGCTCATTGTCGTATATGTCTACATGAGATGGGATCCACTGAAAATAAACATCGTGGAATTTTGAAATGAACTTAAGTTTGAAAAGGATAGAAAGACTAGTTTGATCTCCAATTGCAATCCAGTTGTGGAGGTGTTGGAGAGAGCTGTGACTGTCCGAAAGGATCCAGAGGTCCCCGAAGTCATTTTCATTAAGAACAGCTTCAAGGCCTTGTTCAATTGCTATTAATTCACTCTTGAAAAGGAAGCTGAAGAGGAAGGATTAGCGTGGTAACAGCCCTCCTTGGCCAGTCCATCCGCCTGCTCATTGTCGTATATGTCTGCATGAGATGGGATCCACTGAAAATAAACATCGTGGAATTTTGAAATGAGCTTAAGTTTGAAAAGGATAGAAAGACTAGTTTGATCTCCAATTGCAATCCAGTTGTGGAGGTGTTGGAGAGAGCTGTGACTGTCCGAAAGGATCCAGAGGTCCCCGAAGTCATTTTCATTAAGAACAGCTTCAAGGCCTTGTTCAATTGCTATTAATTCACTCTTGAAAACCGATGAGAAGTCAGGGTTGCGGAGGCAGATAGACAGCCCCTCCCCGGGTTTCTCGATGTAAATGCCGCTACCTGCGTGGTCGCCCAGTTTACTGCCGTCTGTAAAAATTTTAATGGCATTGTCGGGGATCTCATTTATAATTTCTAAGGCCAACTGTCTGAGATGAGCTGTAATCAAGTACTTCTTGGTGAACGGGGTAGTAAAATCGAAGTGGAAATAAACTCTTGGGAGTCCTTCTGAGGGACTCAGACAAGATTTTATGGAGTGGGGCTCAATTTCATTGTAAGGCAAATGCAGAAGTTTAGCCTGACTGAAGGGACTATTTTTCTTAAGTCTTTGATTATTATTCCAGTTGTTTAAATATAGGGAGGTTCTATTATGCTGACCGTAGCTAGAAAGTAGTTCCTCTCCATTTCAATCCAATTGGTACCAGAGCACCAGAGGATGTCGTCGGCAAATAAGCCAATTCCTACACCAGTGGGTGATAATTTCTCTATGCCAAAATTATTCTCTGTAAAGTATATACATAAATTTTATTATCATTGCAGTACTCATATTTTCCTTAGCTGTAAGATATACTTAAACAAATTTTCCTATATTGAGATCAACATTGAAGCATTTATAAAAGCATTGAAAAGGTTGATTTGAATTAAATTTACATAACAAATACTAAACAAGTTTATATGGAGCAATCAATGTTCTTAAATAAAATAAGAAATTGTTTAGTAAATATGATTAAAGAGGATGTTTTGTAATTGGAGTCTTCAATTGTAAATACAGATAGTGATATTATAGAGGATAAATTTCCAAAAAAAAATAAATAAATAAATAAATAAAAAATATGTAAAAGGTTGAAAGAATGCATTTACAGTCACATTTAATGGATCTCATCAAATGAACATTTCTAAATTAAGTGCAATAGAGGAAATCTTAAAGTTGTTTCTTGCATATTGTAATTGAGAGGTTAAACTATTGTTTTGAAAGATCCATGATTATTTATATTTGTCAGGATGAAATTCAGTTACTAACACTAAACTGAAATGTTTTACAAATGGTAAAGAGCAATACCTTTTAAAATTAATTTCTCTTTTACTTCGTGCTGATTGTCAGGACTTGGCTTTCCATAGTCACCTAGACCAGCTTCTAACATTGCATCAATTTCATTGGCAGATATTTCTGATTCACTATCAGAACTTCTTGCCTCTTGATCTGGATCATTATCATTACTTTCAAACTCATCCAAAATGTCAAATTCTATTTCTGGTTCTTTATAACTAAAATAAAATCAAACTTAATCAGAATGTTTAGATAAAGGTAGAAGTTCTAGGATTTTATAAAATAATTTTATGTACTTCAGATTTTGATTTATAAACTCAATACTTATAACTAGAGCCCAGATTTAAAAGCCCTTAAAAAGTGCAAAAAATGTCCTTTAAAAGTGCAAAAAATGCCCTTTAAAAGTGCAAAAAATGCCCTTAAAAAATTCAAAAAATGCCCTTAAAATGCGAAAATTGCGCTTAATATGCCTTATGACATGACTTAAATAAAGTAAAAATATTGAACTAAAACAATTTTTTACTCTTTAAAATTATTATGAGTCATTTCAAAAAAATATAAAGCAATGCAATACTTGTTCTACGTTCATTAAAGTTTGAAAAATATGTTTTATATCCTAAAATAACAAAAAAAAAAGGAAAATATATTGACTCCAAAACATTTTCATTTTGTATAGAAACTTTAATGAATATAACAACTTCCATCTCATAATATTACTAAATATCAGAATAACATTGGATTATTAATTTTTTTTTTTTAATATTTTGAAATGTAAACGAGCGTTTCTTGTCTGAAAGTTAATTTTTATACCTGAAGAAGCTCCTTTCAACGTCCACTGATGTTATTGGTGCGTACTTGAAAAAGACAGTCTCACTTACTGACAATTCTTCTTCAATTTGAAAGATGTTGCTTCACCTGTTAATATCCTAGAGATTTTCTTCATTGTTTGGAAGCCAGTGTAATAATAAATAATGATAAAAAATAATAAAAATTGGAAAAAATTAACAAAAAATTTACAAAATGCTTTAAAATGCAAAATATGCCCCAAAATTTAAAGAAAAATGCCCTATAAATCTAAAAAAATGCTCTAAAGGACAAAAAATGCAAATGTCATCAAAATCCGGGCCTTACTTATAACAATTAAAGCAGGTTCATGTGAAATATCTAAATTTATAAATAATGGAAAATAAAAATTGATATAAAATTAACTAAATTATTACAAATATAAATTTTTTTTAATTATGCTAAATTCAAAGAACCAAACCAAAGCATAAATCGTAAAAAAAAAAAAAAAAAAAATAAAAAAAAAATCAAAGTCAGGGGGCTGTCTAGGTACCGATTTTGTGAAAATTTAAAATTATATTAAATAATTAACACGAAAATACCGATTTATCGTTTCTTATGGATACAAAAATAAAATTTTAAGAAAAAGTACTTTGTGAAACTACCGTTTTTCCTAAAGTTGAATTTGTGAAGGTATTGCTAAATGCTGTAAATTTGGCCTGAACAGACCTCTGAAAGTATTCTATAACATTTGCCTTTCAACAGCCTTTTTTTACCCCCTCATAAAATCAATTTCATTTGTACATACAAAGTACATACATTGTAAAGTACATACAAAACTTTAAATTCAATTTCGAAGACTGCATTTTTACTCAAATAACATAAAATATGCAATGAATTTCAATTGAATATGCTATAATTGTAGTAAATAATCTCTTTTTGCAATATATATATATATATGGAATTAGGCTCTCGTTTTACATAAAAAAGATTATTATACAGGGTATCTGCTACATTTTAGATTTTCAAGTTCATGACTTTCCATGAATAATGCCAAGAATTTTTCATGCTTAACGAAGTTACTATTTTCTCTGACAAAAACAAATTTAAAAAAGCATCATAACAACATTTGTTGAAATGATAGGAGGTATAACCAAACTGTTATACTCTGCATCCTCATATTTATTGATTTTAAACTTAAAAAACAGGGTAAAGAAAGAGTTGAAGCAATAAAATAGCTGAATAAAATGCATAGGCAAATATTTTTTTTGGTCTTTTTTTCTGCAGAATTATATTCTAACGATACTTTACTTGTTCATCGGAAAGGAAAGAAATTCTCCTGATTTTTCTGTTCTCATTTCGGAATTTTTAAAAAAAATTGCAAATGACTAGCTTGCCTCAGCTAGAATTTTAAATTGATAAAATAAAAAAATTTATAATAACAAAAATTCTGAAATCACAGAAGTTTAAAAGATAATTCGCTCTAAAAATGATGCTCTTCATTTTAAGATGTTTTTTTTTAAAAGAACACCATAATTTTTAAAGAAAATGACAAAAATATTCTATATTTTAATAAAATATGACTGTGAATGGGGATTTGTTACAAATTCTGATACAGTTGAACCTGTTTATCCCGAACCTCTTTATCTCGAAAACCTCTATATCTCGAAATTTCTAAAATTCCCTACAATTTTTTTTCTCAAAACCTCCGTTTCTTGAATTTCTAATAATAGAGTACAAATGTCAAAACTTTCTTTATCAGTAGAATTTGCAACAGAGATGAATTTTGTGAACTCACAAGAGGTAGGGATGGAATTTCAATCACTATCCCTGCACTTTCTTTAACCAGAAAAGAATACAATGATTCTGGCAGTAAGTGAAGGGTTAATCAGTAGTGACCAGACCACCAGGGGTTAGCTTTTCAACATAGATAAGAAAGCTAAGAATAGAAATTCATTTTCACCTCAAAATTGCAACCAATGGATCAAAGGATAATTAGGAGTTTTAAAATGAACTATAGAAAATAGTTGCCTGGATAATGTGTCTCTAAAAGCTATCCAAAATAGTTTTAAAAAACAGGTTTTAGGAATAGCTGTGAAGATGATGAACAAGAGGTTGAAGGCATTAGTAAAGAAGAAGAAACTAATAACACTGAAAATACAGTGCCAGATTTGCCAGAATGGAATGCAATAAAATATGGATTTAATGTTGACATTAATTTTGAAGAATGTTACAAGTGGACAACTGCCTGGCAACATGCGGAACATTGACAGATGTGGAAATCATAGAGAATGTCAAAGGAATATCAGGTGATGAGGAAGAAGCTGAAGATCATATTGATGAACCAAAATTGAATACAATAGAGGTAGAAAAAGCTGTAGAATTCTAATAAACTATTACTGAATCCCAGAAAAATTTTGGCTATGAGGGATTTGCGCTCTTTCTAACCCTTAAAAGAATTATCGAAACAAAAAGTTATACGTCAAAACTTTTTAAAAAATTACTTTGTGTTAAATGTATGTTGAAAAAATTTTATGTAAGTAGATGTATATGGCATAATTAATTTAAAGAAATACCTATATTTTTCTACTAAAAACAATTACAGCGCTTTTAATAGAATTTCTTAATTAAATTAATTTTTTTAAAGTACCTGTATGTATAGCTCGAAACCTCCTTATCTCGAATTTTTTTGCCTTTCCCGTGAGATTCGAGATAAACAGGTTCGACTGTATTCAGAACACCATGAAATTAGGGGGGGGAGGGTAAATTCCATTTTAAAAATTAGATATTTTGGCGACCTAAATTCATGACTTTCTATGAATTTTTTTTAATAAAAATAGTTAAAATCATGACACTTCATGACAAATTTTGTTCAATGACAAAAATCATGATTTTCCTTAACTTTCCTGGCGTGCGGATACCCTGATTATACAATGATTTAAATTGAACCTATATAAAATAATCATTAATTATTCAAGCTATTCAGTTTGTCAAACAAATTTTCTATTGATTTATTTCACTTGCATTAATTTATAATTTTTCTCACATTGAATTACATGAGTAACATGCTACCAAATTATAAAATTAAATTCTTAAACAGATAAATATCCTCATAATGCTAATTTGTGTTACCTACTTGATATATATAGATATAATTTAAATAAAGAGGCACCTTGCTATGTCATACTTATTGAAAAACCAAAAAGAAAAGAAAACAAGAAGGATTATGAAATATGCATGATAACAAAATACAACTTTCTAAACTACAATAAACAATTAAAATTTAATTGCTTATTTCTTTACAAGCATTTTTTTATGGTAAGGAAAGAAGATATAAAAGATTAATAAAAATTAATTTTCAAAACAGAACTATTATTTAAGTTTCATGGTATGAAGTTTATTCTTCCATCAGTAAAATTAATTCATAAAAAATGTTCAACTCCATTTTTGCAAATAAAAAATAAAAAAACAGCTTGTTTTATGCATAATGGTAGAATTCTATATGTAATAAACATAAAACAAATGTGAGCTTTGTTTTATTTAATTTTTGAAAATAAAATTGAGTTAAAATTTAGTTTAAAAACAATACTGGATTTCTATCAAAATATTTAGCTTACAGCTATTGAAAGAAAAATAAATAAAATGAATACCAGAACTATTAAAAAAACACTACTTTTAAAACATCAGAACATCACCTAACTTCGCATTTAGTGAAAACAAAAGTCATTTACATTAACAGTTAAATGCTGAAAAACTTTAATAACTTTGTTTTAATTTTTTGAAGATAAAATCAATTAAAAATCTATAGGATTAAAAATAATGATAAAATTAAAGAAAAAACATTCAACTTACATGTATTGAGAAATTTCTTAAAAAAATTTTTAAAAAATGGTTGGAAAAACTAACAATATGTACATCAATTAAATATTTAATGACTTTTATAGTAAAAAAAAAAAAAAAAAAAACTTTCAATACAAAGTTGGGTTGATTAATGGCCGAATATTCGTTAAAAAAAATATAAGCTTTTTATTATTTCTTCTAAAATAAAAACAAAAGTAATAAAAAAATAAAATTATATCAATTATACATAACAGTGCATCAACATAAATAAAAAAAGAAGAAAAATACAAGTTTATTATAAAAAAGTATAAATCATTTAACCTACAATATATGCTATTAGATGTCTTTCAATAAATAAAAAAAATGTTTAGAATAGCAATTAATGCAACAAAAATTTTTTTTTATTAGATATACATTATTATTTTTTTTTTGACAGATTGAGTTCAGAACAAAATAACTCAGAGAAATCGCAAAGTAATAAAGGTTCTACTATTTTTTTTTTCTTTTTGAAAATATTTTAATGATAAATACAGAAAGACTCTGGAAAACAGAATTTCATTAAAATGTTGTAATTTATCCATTCAAAATTTTGATCTTTCAGAATGGTGGAAAGATCCTTTTTTTGTAGATTTTGAAAGATCCTTGTAGGGGGAAAAAAAAAAGAAGCTCTTTTTCAAAGTTTTAATGTATACATTAAATTATTTTGCTTTTCAAATATTTTTACATTAAGTTCTTTAAAGTTAGTAAGTTTAACTAAATTTTGTCTCATATTTATAATATTTTTACTATTGAATCAACTTTTTATATTCGTTGATTATTTCTATAGTGAATTTTTTTCAAAAACAATAAATAAATAAATAAAAAATTAATTCAAGCAAAAAAAAAAAGGTTTGTAAGAAGTGGCTATTGAAAAAGTATGTATCAATATTGGTCATAGACTTATTAGGGAAAAAGTGCCTACTAAATTATTAGAGTATACTGGCCACAGACTACTAACTTAAGATTTAAATTTTCAGGTCAATCTGACAATGAAACACCCACAAAACTGCGACTGAGATTCATACCATTCACCATCACGAAATAAACATCTTCATCAGCGCGGTAACAGTGTAAAGATCCTCGAACGTTAAATCGTTACATTGTGAGTGGCTTAAATCAGAGTCAAGATGCATAACGAGAAATGAAAGCCATTATATCTGTATGACGATGTATGTGTAAAATCAGCATTTCACCCAGTCCTAGTTTTGACATTATAACAAAATGGTATTAAATATAAATGCCATTAGAATTTAAAAAAAAAAAACCTTACGAAATATATTACCCATTTTGTGATTCCATTTGATTCGATTCATCAGATGAAATTCCTAGCAGCTCATTACCTTCACCGCCAGAATAATCTTCATCCTGACCCTCTAACTTCTGTTCTTTAGAATCCAGTCTCTCGTCTTTGATTTCAAAATTGTTATTTACAACAGATTCAGATTGTGAACTGCTTTTTGATGATTTTTCTAGCAGCACTTTAGACTGGCTATCCATTTCACAATTATTGTTAGACTTAATTGACTCATCATCATGATTAACTAGAGATTCTTTAGAATTTTGATCTGTTTCATTCCTTACATCACAATTAAAATCATCTTTAGAAAGATGTAGTGGTACAAAATCCTTTTTTACTGCCTCATTTTTGAATTTGACTTTTTTTGATCTATTTAATTCTGCATTAAATTTACCTTCAAAATTAAGTTTAAAAGGGCAAACTTTAACTTCTTCTTGATCTTTTGCATGAATTGACATATTGTTATCCTCTATTTTTGAAGAGTTATTTTTATCTACATCATCATGATTAGAGCCAAGAGAAATAGCTTTTACGTTATTTGAACGGAAAGACTTTTGAGACGATTGATCAAATGTACAAGTACTTTTAAGATTAGGTTTTAAATTCTGATCTATTTCACATGCCTCCATTTGGCTAATAAAGGTGTCATTAACTTTAATTTCCTCATCTCTTAAGTTAGTGATAGGTTCACTATTCAAAGCAAAATTAGTTAATGTTGGTGAAAAAGATTTTATCGACTCGAGATTTACCCTAGATTCCAAAGCTTCAACTTTATTTTCTTGGTCTACATCAAGCAAAGGTACTGGCTTTTTCAATTTTGATTTATCATCCGATTCATCAATTTTAATTACTTTAGGAGTAAAAGTTTGAGGTTTTAACAATAGATGGTTAGCATCAGAATCTTTTGATTTTAATGGAGAACTGGTTTTGAAAGTTTCAACAGACTCAATTTTGCTACCTAAATCAGAAGTATCAGAAGAACAGGCAATTACTAAATGATGTTCAGTTGTTACTGCAACAGGTTTCTTATCAAGAATTATTTCAGTTTGTTCTGATTTGACAGACAAATCTTTTGCTTTCTCTACTGAAGAAGGAAGTGATGTAGAAGGACAAATCTGCGGTTGAGCGATTATAAATGCACTTTTTTCCTTATCTAACATACATTCAGAAGATTCTATACAGATTTGCTTACTGGGAGGATTTTTGAATTCAATTATTTTAGGTTTTTTTGTACTTATATCTGCAATTGTAATATCCATTGGTGATAGAGACTGGGTTTCTGATACAACTTCGGCAGTATCACATATCTTTATTTTTTTCCTTGCTGGCTCTATTTCTGTTTCTATTTCTGAAATCTGTTTCTTTTTGCATTTTGTACTCGTGACATTGCGACTAGCAACTGGAGAAAGAGTTGTAGAAGAGCCCTGTACTACTGTTGTTTCCAATCCACCTCCACCATACTTAGCGTCCAACAAGTCATCAGTATGTAGATTGGACGGTTGCATGGTTAGCGGTGGTTGAGCAGGCTGCCACTCTTGAGACTTATCTCCACCCTGCACAAAGTCCAGCCTATTATCAGACAGCTTAGACGAATGTGAGGTAAGAGATTGCCTTTGAACACCTGCTTCATTTATCTTATCCAATTTGGTATCAACAGTTTCTTTCTGACTAGGAAGACCTTTCATTGGTATTCTCTCCCTTAATGCAGCACCAAGTTTAAGAGAAAGAGCCGGAGATATTTTAAGAGGTTCAGGAGATTTAGTGAGGATGCCATCTTTGGACAGGCGACATAATGTAAGAGCTACTGGCTTCATTTTAACGGCTATAGGTTTTATTGCAGGTGAAGTTGCAGAATTTTTTGCTGGTTCACTAGATGATGCATCTGGCTCTTTGCTGGAAGATGCACAACTTAATTTTATAATAAATGGAGAAGTTTTTTGAGGTGTGGTATCTGGTGATTGATCCATTTTATTTTATTTAAAATTCTTTTGTATTAGTTAAAACTGATAAATATGAATTAGTTAAATAGTAAAACTCTAAATGCCACTAGAATTTTACTTCTAAAATACATACAATATTGAAAAGTAACTAAAATCATTATCTGTGCATGATTCAAGAGAAAGGCTCCTTAGTTCAAGCTAGATACCCAATTTATTCATCTTTACATCAGTATAAAGTTTCATTGATAGTCAAGCAATCTATAAATAAATAAATAAAATATTAACATAATACAAAATAAAGTAGAGACTTATATAAGATTAAAAACTTATTTTAGTAAACCATTTGAAATTCATTACATTATTTTCTATTTTAAACCATGACAATTCACCTTCTAACCATTTAGCTACTCAACAAAATTGAACCGAAATTTCTTAGACATGCATTATTTTTTTTTATTGAATACCATGAGAGAAACCAATTTGATACAAGAAAGCTGAAACCTGAAAGTTTGAAAATAGTCAGGAATAATGCACGCTCAGAGGGTTAATGTTAATACGAATACAGCTTAACTATATTTTAAGCAGCTATAAGGCAATGACTACATGAAGGAGGTATTTAATTAGGTTAGGTCAAGAATAGATGGACCGTAAAATTTTCATACTGATCATTCACACTTTTCATCTGACTTTTTTAGATTTTAGCCCTGCTGGTGGCATAAGCTGGTTATAACTGGTAAGATCGGCAGCAAGTAAAATACATCCCCAATATTTCTGGTAATAACTAAATGACACTTGTTTAACCCTTTAATGGGCTATTTATTTTTAGTAAAGGTAAATGAAAGTATTTTTGGAATTGAAATTGATATCAGAATTGTAATAATATAAGGGGAAAAAAACTAATTTAGCCTATAAAAAATTTTTCTAAATTTTAATGCCATTTTTTTTTTTTCTTTGATGGTAAGTATATCTACCACGACCGATTCAGAACTTACTGACTTTTATTTTTCGTTATTTATAAAATAAATTTTATAACTGCTGCAAACTTCAAAAGGAATTATGTATTTTATAACTTTTAAGCGGTTTCTTAAACTAATAAATGGTTACCAAATTTATTCAAACCCACTTAAAGAAAGCTGAAATTATTAACAAAGGGAAACCTAAATTAAAAGTGGTAAAAAAGTTTACCATGGACTTTAAAAGGTGGCGGTAAGTCTAGATACTTACCACGGCCTTCGAAAGGGTTAAGTAAGCTAAAAAATTTAACTTCTTTTCAACATTATAAAAATTCAATAATAAATATTTAATAATTCAATGTAAAAAAATTATTACTAAATCAAAACACTTGAACATGAAGATGATATTCACAGCTAAGGAATTTTTGGGCCATTAATAGATGATTCATTTCAGAAACAGAATTTTATGAAAAAGAAGTTGCATACAGATTTAAATCGGCCGTTACTGATTATTATTTGTTTTATCCAAAGTATTGGGGATTAAAATTATCACATGCTAAAGATGAAAGTACCAGAAATTTACATATCAATATTTACCTAGATTTAATTAATGTCATAGATTTGCACAATAAATCGACCCCTATTTCCTGAAATATATTTTTCAAGTCAAAGTTATCACAACTACCTGAGCTAGTGGTAGGTAGTTTAACAACTGGAGGCCCAGCTTAAAATAATGTACAATATATGAAAGTTTCACAAAAGTTGCTTGTTCTTTGATTGATCTGCTGAAGTAGAGAACTTCTCAAATTTCATATTGGTGAATAATAAATAGAAAAAATTGTTTAGGTTTAAAAACAGCACCAAAACTGTTTCTGTTATCCACTATACTGCAGAGTGCAAACAATATAATATTTATTTTGAATGGTTTTAATATCGTAACTACATTCATGGTCATATTATAAAACGAGATTTTAACCAAAGTATGGTTAAAATCTAGTTTGTTTGAACTTTGGTTAAAATCTAATTGTTTTTCCTGATGTAATATCTATTAGATATCAATAATTACTTATGTAATTTTTTGAGTTTCTACCATGCCAGTTTTAACCTGTAGATTTAATTACCTTGTTAGAAACCAGCCAACTCTGCTTTCAACACAAGTATGCAAATTAGTTTAGAATGATTTTGTCAATGGTATAAAACAGAATAAAATCATATTTTCTTTGATTGCTATATGCAGACCTGTATAAAGTACACAAACACTGTTCGCAGAAATATATATCACGATCGCAGATTTTTTTTTCGAAAAAGAAGAAAAATTCACTTCTTCTAAGAAAGTTTGTAGTTTTCAAATTCTCAAGGGGGAAAAGACTCACTTTTAGACTTTTTCCTACGAATACAAACGTAATTTAAAATTACATTCACAAGATTTAAGATCACACACTGCAATTCTTATTCATGCAATTTCAGACCGCACGTAACATTTCACATTTTTAAGATTATATCAAATATAAATTTTTTTTCCCCACAAGATTTAAAACCTGCTATTATGATTCGTGTTGGATTGACATTAATATTCGCAATAATATGATTTTAAAATTAAACATGGAGATTCTTATTCACATGATTTTAAAATCAGACATCAACAATCATAACCACGATTTTAAAATCGAATATAGAGATTTCACGAGATTTCAAAATCAAACCATTTCCAGTCTTTTTTTTTTAATATCAAACTCATCCCTGTGGAATAAATCAATATAAAATTCTATATAAAAAAATAAAAAAAATGCAAACAAATTTTGCAACATTAAGGTGCCGCTGAAAGGATTGAAATTAGTTACCAAAGTTAATCAAAGTAAGCAGAAGGTTTTTTAATTGAAATTTTGTGTTCGCAGAAAGTAGTTCATTTTATTTGAGTCTGACAAGTGAAATATTTTTTATTTTGATAAATCAGGGATTCAGCCAGGTATGGTTACAATTTTTATGAGGCCTATTTTTGTAGTAGAAAAAAAATATTAAGAAAATTTCTAAATCAAGTAAAAAATTACGTAAGAAATATTCACTTAATAACTTATAGAAAAAAATAATTAAGTACTAATGGTTTTATAAAATGCCCAATTTTATAGTAAACTTGATTTCTGAAAAGAGCAATTTCTGCATTGATCAGCCCCTATAAATAAATTTTTTTTTAAAAAAAAAAACTTTGCATTCCTAATTTTTCTATCTCTTTCTTAAAATTTTTGAAAGATTTAATTCTTCGATTCAATAAAATGAATGAACAATTTTAAGATGGCTACAATTGAATCAAATTATTGGTTTCTATATATTTTCAAAATTAGCAACATCTAAAAACTATTGAGTTTTTTAATGATACTCAGTTGGGAAAGATAGCAAAAGAAGTTATTACAAGCTGATTATATTAGTACAAATCTAACATTACCTCAACAATATTTTCTCTAAATAAAATCTAATATAGGTAATAAAGGTAGATTTATGTATTAAGAAAATCTGCATCACAATGATTCTCAAGTTTAACCTACAGGCAGTAACAGTCAAGAAACAAAACAAATAAATAAATAAATAATACCCAAAGGCTTTAATTTAAGAATATATCTGGTAACCACCTCCGAAACAAACGATTTTGCTCATTGCTTAAATTTAGCCCTTCAGCATCTTGGCAATTAGAATTGGATATCAATAAAGAAATAGCCTTTATATCTAATTTAAATATTAATCTCTCAACTTTCTAAGACTTCTTAAGGTAAGACTGAGATACCATGAGACAATAAATATAGAACACATGGTAATTCAATGTAAGTAAGGGCAAATTATACATATTTTTGGCAATAGTAGTGGTCACCTTTTGAAGGTAGATCAATAACTTTTTTTTTAATATTTAAAAATGAGAATGGCTACATAGCTAATTATATCTATATTTTCTAAACGATTGTTTATTTTTGTTAGAGTCAACTCTAATAATTTATTTCATGAACAGAATAAACTAATTCACGACACATGCATTTTATTAATAAACTGAAAAACATTAAATATTAATTTCTTAAATTTTTTCGCCAACTTAGTGACTAAAAAGGTAACCCCTGCTATTAATATTATTAGTAAGTTTTAATATTATTATTAACGGCTATAATAGTGAGACATAATTCTAAATGAGCTTGCAATTTTCGACAAAATATAGAAGCCAAAAATAATGAACTATTATAATACAGTTCAATAGAGAATTTTTAAGTGATTAATTGATGCAAAACGTTACATAAGTCGATAGATAATTTCCAGAAATTAATAAATACCCAACAGAAATTCTCTGTAATTAACTATGGATATTACTTTATAAGAGATCATATTTTATTTTTAAAAAATGCATAACCAAGTCAAAGATGTAATAGAATTTAAATAATCTGAAGCTAAAAAAAAAAAACATTTTTTGAGAAATCGTTTTTAATGTCATTCACTAGATTACCATTTTCAAACAGATTAAATTATCAGACAAATATACCAAAAAACAGATCAAATTTGAGCTTCTGAAGATAAAATATCTACGATAACACAAAACATATTACCTTTTTTCTAATTTTTGTTACGAATATCGTTTAACCTGTCGCCAGGCCAATTACATAAACAAAAGACAAGCTAAAGCTAGGGTTTGAGTCTGCGTTAATTATCTTTCGTGCTGCGTTGCGACTGCTTTACGCAAGCGCAAATAGCGAAATTCGATTGGTCTATTTAAACTTTTGAAATATTTTCACTGCATGCGATTCAGGACGATGACCCTGATTAGTGAGATTTTTACGGGAATATCGATGATGCGTGATTTACATGCAGTAAAAATTGCCCTTAAATAAACAAACTAAGAATTAAATAACAATATTAGGTTAAAGTGTACATTGCTTTCTATAAGAAATGACGATTACTGAATCTCATATTATTTTGACTAAGAATCTCATATTATTTTGACTTTAAATCTTCATATCAAACTTCTGAGTTTGGTAGCAAAACACTTTGTCAGAAAATATAAATATCTAAAATATTGCGCTCAGTATTATATTTCTGTGTCCAAATCATGATTCTTATCAAATTAGTATTCAGTTTTCTTATTTGTTTCAGAATGATGCTAGTAGCCTAAATTACTTATCTTTTTTTAATATAAACGAGCATAAAAGACATGGAGTTAAATTCTAAATCATTAGTTGCTGATTATGATTCTACTAGTGAAGATGAAAATTCAATTGCATCTCCAGCGAAGTAAATGACTTCTATTTCATATTTTTAAGTTTATATCATGGGGATATTTCCATATTGATACTTGTTTGCGCCAACTATAATTTCTAACACGGCAAAAATGCTTAACATTTGCTAAAAAAAGTAGCATTATGCCCAGGAATGGCTATGAGTTACACCCTATGAGGTAATCCTCTACTGTGATTTCTTTTCTTTTTTTCTGCGAAAAATTAGCAGCTGTTTTTGCCGCATATGCCAATACGGAAATCTTCCAATTTTGTATCGTATTTTTTTCGCCAAAAAATTTAAAAAACTTAATTACCTGAAATGATTTATTAGACCTTTAACACAAGAAAGGAGACAGGGACAATTGTCTCGGGGCCTAGTTGAAATTTCTTGCAAGGAGTTCAATGATAAAGATTTCCATATTGGTATTTGCATCAGAATATTTGTCAAATTTTGGTGATTTTCAGAAAGTGGTTTGCAAGAAAAAAGAATTTCTGAAAAGACCAATTCATATAACGCATACTAACCCCACAACAAACAACTACACATTCTCTTTTTTCTGTGTTTGTAGCTGGCGCAATATGTAAATAAATACCTTCCCCAGACAAACTACATGTTCTTTTTAAATTTTTTACAAGTACTAAAGTATTTTAACAAATAGGCATTTGCAGTTGTTGTGAACAAGTACCCAAATGGAAACATTCCTGTATAGTGCTTTTAAATTCATTTTTTCACTTTCAAAAATATTTTATGCAAGGTGAGACCAAACAAGATAGCAAAAGTTTACTGTCTGATAAAAGTTTTTTTCATGAGCAATATTTCTCTAAGAAAGTATGGGCAAGCAACCTGATGGCGTTGTAAATGGTATAAGAAGGTATGTCCTCACATCCAATTGGCTTATCTAATGTGGATTGTTAAGATGAGCAATATTTCTCTAAGAAAGTATGGGCAAGCAACCTGATGGCGTTGTAAATGGTATAAGAAGGTATGTCCTCACATCCAATTGGCTTATCTAATGTGGATTGTTAAGATGATAGCTGGTTATAAGAAACATGAAAAGGCAGATATGCGATTTCGTGTATGGTGCAGCAGAATAAGGTGAGGAAACTTTAACAGAAACAATTTCCAATGAGACACTCCAGATAGAAAAAGATTCAAGTGTTTTCATTGGCAACTGTGTGAAAAGGTATCATTTGCCGAGTCCAAGCAAGACACCGGCTGTAAAAAGAATATCAGGACACCGCAAGTTGTAGAAGACATTCAAGGTAGGGTGGATGATCTACCGCGATGTAGCACATGAGTTATAACACATAATGTAAATGTGTTCTTGGTATATGATACATGAGGAAGGAATGCACCCCTATTGTATACAGGAGGTACAAGCATTGTAACAGGGAGACAATTGGCCATGGGTTGATTGCACATTGGTTTCTCCAGCAACATGCAATGATGCTAAATTTCAAAGCACATGTTCTGTTTACCAATGAGTGCACTTTCACACGTGAGTGCATTTTTAATACACACACATAGCCATCTCTGAACCTGCATGCCACACATCCTCATTTGTTTCAACTGTGGTTCTCCGTAATTATTTGGGCAGGGATCCTTCATGACCATTTGATTGTCCCACACCTCTTGCAACACTGTCTGGTTAGCAAATCATATCACATATTCATATGAGAAATGTTTCTGAAGCTATTGGTGCTGAATCCAACCCCTATCAGGGTAAAGATATGGTTCCATCACGATGGTTTGCCTTTGTGCACACTTTAATTTGGTTGCGCCGAACACTTTAGATACAACGTTCCCAGTGAAAAGGATTGGTGGAGGTGGTCCCAAACTTTGGCAAACAAGATCTTTTGATTTTTCATGTTAAGATTTTTTCCTGTGTGGTGCTGTGAAAAGTCTAATTTACAAGTGTAATTAAAAACCATATAGATCTATTAAATAAAAATCCCAAGAGACTGAAATGGTAAGATTTTGATTAAAATGATGTTGGGTTAAAAACTTCATTCGCTTCACGAATATATAAATAGGAAACAAAATTCAGCATGTTTCAAGTGCTCAAAGACAGAAAATTTGCTTAAGAAAAATGGAATATAAAAGTTGGGAAAACAAAGCTAGAAAAACTTCAGTAGCCGAGGAAGAAATAAATGAAAAACAGGAAGAAAAAAATCTACAGTCGCTAAAACAGGCAAGTCAGGGTAAAATGCATTTCCATGCACTATAAAGAAGCGGTGAGGAACTAATGTTGATACCAAGGGAATCAGTATTTACATTAGGGGTGCGTAACCTTTTTGAGTTTAGGGCCACATGCACAGCAGATTGACCAATGAAGGTCCGCATGCCAAAGTATTTAAAGACAAACATGTTGACAATAGTTGTAGGTAGTAATTGTTATAGACACTAAATTCTTTTTATCAGTTTACCTTGTAATATGTTGGCATGAAATTAAATACTTCTAAATGTTTAAAATTAGAAACTTCAAAATTGATTACCTAGAAAATAAAACAGAATCAAAATCAATTATCAGAAAAAATTCAGATAAATTTATTAAAAGCAATGGGAAAATAAATGCTTTTTTATCACATTACATAATACAAAAGTCCATTTAAACATACATTTTAGCATTAAAAAATTTGTTAATAAAATTAAATTTTAAAAAATAATAAATATTCTAGTTATTAAAATAAATGCAAGTTAAATACTTTTATTTAAAGGAAGTTTATAGGGTTAAAAATGATTAAAATTAAAACAAAACCCTTTCAGCTCAAAATAAAATTCAACATTTAGTTAAGAATACACTTCAACTTCAAAATATTTATTTTAAATAAATTATAAGTGGCAGGGGCTGAGAGACATAAGAAAAAGGAAGAAAGAAAACATCAATTTTGAAGGAACTATATTCTACTATGATAAAAAACTAATAAGATACTTGTTAAAACTCTTTATGACCAATATACTTTTTTAAGAAAACACTATTTACAATCAATACACATATATTGACAATTAATTAAAATTCGCATTACTTTATGATACTTATCATGATTAGAATTCTTTACAGTTAAAATTTAATGATATAAAATGCTCCAAGTATGTAGAAAATAGTTTAAAAAATTTCTTAATGGTTATCCTGCAATTTGCAAAATTTTCAAATATTGTAATAGTTTTATCTACTTGATCATGTGATAGCTTTTTCAGGCCATTAAATGAAAATTTAATGATTTTGTTTAAAGACTGCTCCTAAACTTTTAACATGCCCAATTCATTTTGGAAAACAGTCTTTCCACAGTAGCTATATTAAACTTAGGGCACAATATTAAACTTAGACTAATATTAAACTAAGAATGTTAAACTTAGGGCAAATAACTTAATCAGTTTGGGAATTTGTCTCTAACGGTGCTCTTCCTTTCCAGATTTTTAATTCTTATGAATATGAATACCAATGTTTTATTTTTAAATCGCTTGAATATTAATTGCCAAGTGTGGTTTTTAAATTACGTGAATAAAAAAAAATAGGAAGTGAGGTTTTTAAATCACATGAATACGACTATAGATGTATATTTTTAAATTACGAGAAGATGACTCACATATGTGATTTTTAAGTCAAGTGAATGTGAATCACGGTGTATGATTTTTGGATTGTGAAAAGAGTAACAACATATAATTTTTTTAACGCCAAAATATGAATTGCGATTTGTGATTTTAAATCTTGTGAATATGAATCGCGATGGATGATTTTTATATCTCATTAATGTGATGTGCGATCTTCATTGTTCCTCCATTGAAGTCATCAGATTTACGACGAAATTGGCACACACGAAGAGCGTCAAAAGTGATAAACAAAGTTTGAAATTTGTGTATCATAATAATATCATATTAAAAATATTGGGATTTTCAAAACTATGCTTAAATCCGTAGCATTAACCATAAAAAAAAATAGATTGAAGAACTACATTGGTTGAGATAGGATTCATCAAAAACTTAAATGCACAATTTAAAATTTCCAAATTTTTTTTATTTGAAAAAAAGAACATTGCATTAATTTTTTTATTTTGTTCAGATTGCTGTCATGGGCCACAGGTTGTACATTCCTAATTTATATGAAACATCTATTGCAAGGCATCAAGATGCTTTGGAATGGATCTTGAATGGGATAATCGAACATCGCATTTCGTGACTGAGTCTTTTTTTTTATTTTTTTTTTTTAGAGGAAACATTAGATTGTTTGTTCCTCATCTTTTTGGTATGTCCTTGCTATCAACTATTGTATATTTCGACCATATCTTCCAGATTATGTTAACTCCTCGCAACTTGAGTATCAAAAATCCAATGCTATTAAGACGGAGGGGGGAAAAGGGTATTTTTGTGCATGATAAGCACATTTAAATGTTTTTATTTTTAAACTAATTAGGATATCACAGGAGAATCACTCGAAAACTGTTAAATTTTATTTTAAAATCTGATTGTCAGATCCAAAATTTTTTAGGATTAGTGTTTTTACAGTTAGCAAAATTCATTCTATAATAAAAAACATGATGTTACGTGACTTAAAGTTAAATCTTTTATCAGGTTTATTCAAATATAAGCAGAACCTTTAAAATACCTTTTAACTAATCATACACTTTTTTGAACAAATAATAAAAAATATTAAGTACTCAGTCATAATCAGAACTCAGTAACAGAAGTTATAATAAACAAGAATAATTTTCTTATAAATGTAGTAATTAAAAAAAATATTTTTTAAGATGTTGAAATAAAGATATTAAAATAATTAAATCTCCATTTTTTCTTTATTAAATATTTTCTTTTTTGCTAATTGATTTTAATATTTTGAACTTATCTTTCAGTACACCAAATGAAGACGATCGGTTGGCTCCTGCAACGGAGATGCTAAATCAAACTTCCAAAGAAATTACTCACTCTGTATTTACAAATCCATATAAAGAAATAGAAAGCTATGAAAATTCTATTCTTGAAAAGCATGTTAAAATGACAACTAATAAAGAGGTGATGCAACTTCAAGTAAAGCCTTGCTATAAATTTTTTAAAGGTAAATGTAAGCTTGGTGAATCTTGCAAGTATTCTCATTGCAATCCTATTCAAAACACTGCCCCAGACATTAAAAATGACAGTGAAGAAAATGGAGATATCAAAACCCGGACAAAAAAACGATGTGGATTAAAAAATGATTTGGTACCTCCAAAAAAATTTATGAAGACCTACAATAAAATGAAATGATTGTTTATTTTAATATATTTGACAGTACAAAAAAAAATTTTATAAATTTTTTTTCTTATAAACTGTTTAAAAACTTATAATAAATCAAAATTATATTGTGTCACATGTATCCTTTAAGAAAGAATTTTATAACACTAAAACATAGAATAAAGCCTAGTGTTTAATATTCTAAAATTTAAAAAAATGGATTGTAATTTCATTTTCTTATTCTGTGGTAGAAACTGCCTCATCCTACCTAAAAACATATTTATGATGTAATCAAAATTAAACCCTCCATTATATAAATTTAAAATATTTAACTTTTATATTTTAAGCATTTATGTTAACCTTCTAGTTGTTTTATAATTTACATCAGTAATATTTAATCAGTATATTAATAAATCATAACTGAAACTTAATCAAACCATACAGTTCCCAGGGTTTGTAGTTCTCCTGATTTTCCTGCTAAAATATATTTTGTCCCGATAATTCTAATTTTTTGCTTTTTGTCCCGATACTCCTGATTTTTGTGAGTGTTTAGAACATCCCAATGGGTAAGAATACAAATGGCAATTTTTAAAAAATAAATTTGAAGATTCAAAAAATTTTAATTTTTGATTCAAAATTTTTTTATTTAACTGAATAATGCTAGTAGAAATAGTAAAACTTGATAGTTCCAGTTTAAGATACATCTACTAACTAGATGCATGGTTCAGGCTTATAGCCTTACCCACAGATTGCTTTGTTTAAAACTTTTTGGAATGCAGTCAATCTATGAAAAATAAACTAAACTATCAATATTATATAATCAGTTATATATGGTGATGAATTCAGGTGTCATACGTTTATTTATTACTTCAAGCAACTTCAGTAACAAATCTTGTTGGGTGGAATTTTGTAGTTTTACAATTATTAATTTGTAATTTTAAAAAGTATTGATTCTAATCAACATTACAATAAACATGTCATAGAATTTTATATGGGGCATAATGGGGACATCCACTAAAATTACTTTTGAACAAAATGTTAAGTGGCATATTCACAGTGTTTTCCTTTCAAGATTGTTGAACCTCCCACTTTAAAGTTATCTGAATAAGGAAATCTTGAACTCATTTACAAATTTTATTTATACATTGACGGGAGAAAATATTGACTTTTTGATCTTGTTTATGTTTTTAATATAACAGTTACATATAAATTTTCCATGTAATGGTTAGAAATAACTATTTGAGGTAGTGTTCAGTGTTAAAGAGTGTATTGTGTTGTAGCGCCTCCAAGAGAAAAAATAAGTGTCACGAGAAGGCAGTGTGCCTATGTGCGAGTTGTGTCAAGGAGTGAAACATTCTCCGAAATAATAAAATAATGATTTTCTAAGGTTCAAGTCACCTTTTTTGTATAGTGAACATATTAAGAACTAGCGAAGAAACGGGTAGTATTCAAGTATAGGGTAAAATTAAAAAATTTTGCTACTGGCCAGTTGTGACATTTTTAACAGTGGCCACTATTAAAAGCATATAGCCATTTTTTTTTAAAAAAAAGAAAAAATTTTAAAGATTAAAAAAGTATTAATTATAGTAAGACATTTCTTTAGAAGCATTTTATATAATATAGTACATTACAAAGTTCATTTTTAAAAATAAACATTTTGAGAAACAAGCATAAAATAAATTAATTTTCAGAATGTTATAAGATATTCATAACAATTCCATATTTGAATAATCCCATGAAAATCATAATAAAAGGTATATTTTTGACGAAAAACGTGCTGAGACAGAGTTTAATCATCATTTGTTATATTTAGTCACCCTGTGGCCAGTAGTAGCCAATAATTTTGTTCTAAACTGTTCAGTATTGATAACATTATACTGAAAACTGTAAAAACTTTCTGTTCTAAACAAAGTAATTCTAAAATTAAAAATATTATATTTTGTTGTATTTTTGCGATATAATTTGCTTTTATACTTAAAATAGAGCAAAATATACTTATGTTTTATTTTTTTAAAAAGTAGTCTGTTATATGTATGATAATCTAAAAAAAGTTCTGATTTTTTCTTAATTTTTTTGAAAAATATTGTATTTATTTTTTCTTTGGCCTACTATAAAGCTTGAGTTTGTAATCCTGTTGTACGGGTTAAATGTTGAGGGTTTTAGCATGACCTAAGCTCCCATAGTTAAAAAAAAAACTTTCAGGTAATAAAAAAACAAGATAACGAGAAAATAAAAATAGCAACTTTATTTCCATACAAATTTACAAAATATAAAAATAAATTTTTCCAATAATCTAAAACAAAATATTTTCACCAGTCAGCTTGCCAAAGGTTACAATTGAAAAGTACAGTCTTAGTGTTGAAATTCATCATCTGCAAACTATACATAAAATCTTGAAACATATTTTCTGTAAATTCTCTAGATAGGGCTTCCAAAGAAACAGCGTAATCATCACCTATTAAAACACAATAAAAAAAATATTAGTTATACGCATTTGCTCAAAAACTATACAAAGCAATTTTAAAGATAAGGAAAATTATTTAACTACATGATATTTCTCAGTTTGTAGTTACAGTAACATATTCATATCTTTCAATTACAGAATAAATCTTTATTACAATTTAAATGGTAGATGAGATTTGTTTTAGAAAAAGTTCTATTTCCCTTGAACCAACCGTTTAAAAAAATCTTTAAAAATCAGACTTTAAAAATCTTTTCAACGAAAAAATTTTCTTTGACAAGTCCAATACTTAGCGACTAGGGTAAATCAAAGTGACATATAAAATTGTTCTCATTAACCAATGATCTAAATTTTGTATGATACAACTGCCAAGTGGTAAGCTATTTCTCACCAAGGTTTTTCTTACTTTTCTGCATTAATATTATCTTTTAAGAGCAAAAAATACTTCAATGTTTCTAATTTGTATTTAAGTACAATATTATGGAAACATTTGTGCATATTGAACATTATAACTTTTTAAAACTACAGAATAAATACCAAATTTATTAGGCATTTCTCACTCTAATAAAGTACTGCTAATAATAATAATATAATAAGACTAAATTTTAATTAAACGGAAGGAAAATTAGAAAATTTTATTTTGTTGCATGAAAGAGCAAATATTTGTTCTTTCAAAATAGTGATTTATTAGCCTTAAAAATTATTGAGAATATAAGATGATGTAAAAGGGTATAGTCTAAAAATTTTTAAAAAGTGCTATTTAAAATAATCCTTAGAATCCTATTTAAAGCATTAGAATTTTCCTTAATTCGCCTAACATTCATTATGTATAATAAATTTTAAGAGCTTCTCTAAGGAACATTAGTTAATAAATACATTCAAATAATATTAAAAATGTACTAAATTTTTCCACATTTATCAACATGATTATAGATATTACGCATGCCTGACATTTTCCTTCAATCCTGTGTATGCTATGTCAGAAGTTAGTTAAAAATTCTATTCACTAGAAAGAAATATTTAAAAAAACTTCACTTAAAAAAAGAAATATTTCAATGATTTGAATTGAAATTGATGGTAAAAGAATTATTTGAATGAAGTATGCAAAGTAAAAAAATTCTATTGATTTGTACCATATTCATTGATGTGTAGATTTTAAATTAATTTAGAAGAACAAATGATTCATGAGAGTAGAATAGTTTATACATATAAAGCTAAAAAACTTACTTTTCTATTTTCATCATCCATGGAAGATATGAAAAATAATATTAAAAAAATTATTAACAATATAATTACATTTCTAAGTTGTATATGTACACACTAAAATAGTAATCTAATGACAGAATAAAATATGCACTTGAAAAATTTTATTAAGTGGAAAAATACATCTGCTTTATAATTGCCATGAAGATGTTATGAAATTAATTCATAAAAATGATCAAATATATCATATAGGTAAATCATGTGCACATTCTGATTTGATAAGGAAGCGAATAGGTAATGATAGATTGGGCGAGAAATTAAGTTTGATCTCAATATCAGATTCAGTCAGTATTTTTTTAATATAAATGCTTTGAAACTATCATAATAAATAAAAAAAGTTAATTTTTTAATTTAATGTTAAGATATATTAATTTACACACTTAATATTAATATACCATACATCATAGTGTATAAGTCACTTCATTCAGGGGTCCACTTATAAAAGGGTAAAAGTTGGACAGTCGTAATATTGATGCACTATAATATTGTGTAATATTGATGCACTATAAACAATGAGATAGATACGAATGACTCTGCCAGAATTTACCCATTTTAAAGATTTTTTAAAATATGCTATATACAATATATTTTGCATTGTCTATCATCATATTATCTTTACATACAAAGGTTTTGCTTTAGAAAAAATACTTTCAATTACATTCAGAAAAAAAAAATTAAAAATAAGAAATGTTAAGATAATTTATTCCAAAATATTTTTTAAAAAAATATGACACAATGAAAACTTTTTAAGCTACCAATTTAAAGATTCCAGAACATCATCTGTATTGGATTCAATAACTTTAATAGTGTTGTTATAGGGATCTCACTCTGCTATGAATTCTACTTAATATTCACCTGCGAAGTCCCTCAAAAAATTTCTTCACTCCCATTTTAAGAATTCAAAACTCCATACTTTTTAAATTATTTTACAATAACATTTGAATTTAAATTTTTTCAGACGTCTACAGAAGCAGCATGTTTCTTTTTTTATAAGAGTTATTTCTCTTTCCATTGATCATTCATTTCAAGACGATTAATTTTAGAAATTTTCATATTTGTTTTTTTTTTTTTTTTTTTTTGTTTTTTTCACTGGTCGTCTTATATACAAACACACCTGAAATTCACCATCTTAAAATTTAAGATTGAGGGTTGAGTTATACACATATTTATGATAGTGAGGATACTTCGAGGAGGAAACATAGCGAAAAAATAAAGTAAACCATTCCTGCAACAGCCAATTCTTTTTTATTTTACAAAAATCGCTGAACAGCCAATCCAATTTTTTGGGTTTATAACTACCTGTGTTCAACTCCATAGCCTTGTAATTTAAACCCCATCAAGAAAACAAGGGAACTCTTGGATCAAGTATTGGGGGAAACTTGCCTTTGTGGAGGACTTTTTGATGGAACTAACCTGCATTTGTGTTTCTTGGAGAAAAAACCTCCCAAAGAATCAATTAGGAAGTGTTCTGCAAATGATATCATAGAAGATAATAGGAATTTAAGATTAACAAAAAAGCAAGCATATATGGGCTGAAAATAATATAACTGACATTTTCTGTGAGTCAAATTAAATTTGATATTTTTACAGCATATATTTTCATCAGACAATTCTAAAAACTTGAGCTTAATTAAATATAATTTATTAAAAACGTATACGCATGAGAAAATGTGATTTAAAAATTTTAACTTGGTCTTCTTGCAAATTTGAAAACATCAGTCACTTTGTCTTTTCAAGCTTATAATATTAAATGAAAATTTTGAAAATGGTTACTTACAAAAAGTGGTGATTTCTGTTGTATTAAGTGAGTTATATAACAAGCTTGAAATAATGCTTCAATTTGAGTCTCAGTTGTTGCTCTTTTATTTAACACTATGGATATCAAGTCTAAAAAATATACAAAAAGTAAAATTTCATAAAGACATTTTAAACAAAAATTTATATTAGAAACAAGAAAACTATAACAATAATTGATTGTTTTTAAAGTCAATAATTGATATGATTTTAACTTAATAGCATAAAATTAAAAATAAAATAGAGATAATAAAATATGTTAAAATCATTATTCATATTTCAAGTTTAAGTATCAGCAATGAAAAATTTTAATAATTATAAGCATATGCAATCAAAGACAGTTATAAGAAACATTATTTAAAAGAAAATTTTACAACATTTGTCATAAGATATTTTTTATCTCATATTTTTAAATAGAACTTCTCTCAATATACTTTATTTTCTAGATAAAGTAAAATTTTATTATTATGCTGTTTATTCAGAAAATGATTAGTAATATTTTTTATAGAATTATCTTATTAACTGCTTACTGTATAATTTATGCGTACAACTCAAAAAGAAGAATTAATTAATCTCTTTTGTAATCCACAAATAAACTAAGTAGACAAAAACAAATGTAGCCATAACCTTAAAAACCTAATTAAAAACTTAAAAACAATCATCATGTTTAACATAAAAATACTTAAGTTTGAGGAAGTATTTTTATTTTTAAAAAAAACATACTAATAGTCAAATATGTTAATAAAAGGAATGAACAAAACCACTTTTTTTTATTATACTGAGTTAAAATTATAGAGCATTACTCATAAAAATGAATTTGATTATTTGAAAATATAGGCATACATTGCACTACTTGTTATTTATTTTACATACCTCTTAAAAAAGGCAACAACGATAATAAAAAACATAAAATTTTTATTTTTATATTTTGCTATTTAAAAAGAGAAGATGAGATATTTTGGTACTATATATTTACTATTTATTTAATTTTAATTAAAATAAATTTAGTGCATAATTAGAGAGCAGACATTGTTTTAAATAAAACTTATTTCAAGAATTATTTTTTCAATATAAATTTCAAGAACAAATATAAAAATAATCTGCATTACTGACAATTAAACTTTAATACACACAAAATACTGTTATTTCAATTAATGTACTTTTATTTACAGTCTTATAGTTTAAAAAATGACAAGTAGGATTGAACAAATGGATTACATTAACAATATTGTATTTTAATACAAACATTAATATTTTTGAGACTTTTAAGGCAATAGTCTAAAAATTTCATAGAACTAATTTTTAACCAAAGCTCTGACTATTTAAATAAGTACTGTAAAATGACAAACAAGTTTCGAATGTGATTAAACCCTGATCAATAGTTCCATGTATCCAATATATATCAAATAAGCTCACATGCATTGCTTTTGGTTTATCAGGGAACTATTGCTCCCCCACGTGGGTCACCATCTTCCAACATTTTGACCCCATCAGGTATTCCTACTCTAATTTATCTAAGTACTTGAAAAGATTAAGAAAATATATTCCAGAGTATATTTTCCTATTACGACCGAATGAAGTTGAAGCCAGATATTGCCTGCCTAAACTGCAAGCAAAGAAGGAATTTTGAAAATGGTGAGAAGAGCAGGAGATATGAATAGGGAGAGGTATGTACAGCTTCCTTTTAAAACTAATGAAGAAAAACAGACATATGTAGGGGATTGGAGTACACAATATCTAACCTTTGTGAGCTTCATAGTAATACAGAAATTAGTCTATATTTTTGAACTTAGTTCTTTGGGCTCATTAATTGCTATTTCTTACTCATTAATAATTGCTCATTAACTACTGTAAAACTTTTATGAGCTCATAGTAATACAGAAATTAGTCTATCCTTCTTTAACTTACATTTCTTCAGACTCATTCATTGTTATAAAATTTTTACCTTTTCATTAATAACATTTGAACTGATAGTAATATTTAAGAAATAAAATCAGAGGGAAATTTAAGTGACATTTTGACATTTAAATTGATTAATTCTATTTTATTTTGTTCAATATATTAACTTTTAAAATATTTATACTTCATTAAATTCAGCAACATCTACCCCTCATAAACATGACCGATTTTCTTACAAAGATAATTATGATTATTTTCTTTGCTACTATTTATCCCTTCGTCCCAACGTCATAAAGATTTCTGTCAAATTTTAAATGGGAGTTTAATCAGTATTTAATGCATTTTTTATAGAAAGGTTGCAATGGCAAGAAACATTGCTGAAATTTTTAATTATTATTGCATAAGCCCCATCACACTTTTTTTTCTTGTTGTCCAAATAGTTCTTAGCCTTTATTAAGAAAAAATAAAGACTTTTAAGTACAAAAAGCCAAATTGTGGCTGCTGGAGCATACTCCTGCAATCTCTTTTTCTAAGGAGTGTTAACGCAATGCGTTGGAGCATTTTTATCGATGTAATTTTTTTTATTGGGGACTTGAAAATCACGGAAAGTGTTTTTCTTTCTTAGAGAACTTGAAGGGGGGGGAAGAAACACAAATAAATTAAGATAAATTTAAGTATAAAAGATTTGAATCTTTTAAAGTCTTATTCGTTAATGGGAATAGCAAATGGTTTAAAATTATGAAACAGTCTACTCACCTTTCATATTTCTTCGTGAATAACTTAAGATATAGTTACATGATTTATAAATATTCATTAGTTGACATATATCTTCATGCCTATTTAAAATTAAAGAAAGAAAAACATTTTAATAGAATTAGTTTATTCAATTATTTATATAGAATAAATTCATCAGAAATTGAATGAATGTGAAACTCTTTTGTAATTTTTATACACTTGTTTTCGAGATTTTTTACTAAGAAATTAAAGCATTTCTGAAGTTAAAATATTAAATAAGACCACAATAACTCTTTGTGTTGAATTTTAATAAAATGGTATTTGAGCATATATTAGATGGAGTACTTTAATGAATTGCCAGATCAATACACTTATCTAAATTAATAGGTTTAGTTTAAAAAAGAAAATGACTCAATGAGTAAAATGCATTGTAGAGTTAGAAGATGTAAATTTAAATAGTAAAGTTGAACAACTTATATTTCCCCAGCACTTAAACTTTTATAAGCAATCATTTTTTTTCCAACATGTTGTTTAAATTTAAAACTGTAAAATTATAGTTGTGCCTATTATTGACTAAATAATTTATGACTAATTTAAAAAAATATGTAATGATTTCTAATTTCTTGCTTAGAACTCAAAAAAAAAAAATTTTTTTTAATTTTTTCAAAATTTATGTTGACATGCAGAGTAAACAGTAGTTTAATTTTCGAAAAATTTAAACGTTTAATAAAATGCTTAGCAGTAAAAATAAAAGTAACATAACAATATGGGGTATTGCTAAATATATTTTTCATCTCATATTAAAAAAGAAAAATCATGCAACATTCAAATTTTTAGAGCAAAAAATAAATAATTTTAAATGCATAGAACTCAATTTAGTAAAATCAAACAGTTCTAATAATACAGAGAAACTTCAACAAATCGAAGCGCTACCTGAAGCCATAAAATACTTAAAGTTGTCGAAAATTTGACTTAGCGAAAACTGAATAAAATGTTATTTGTAGGTACTTTTTTTCATAACACCTTGATCTATAGAAAGAAGTTTCATTTTTATGTCATGTTGGTGAGGAGGAAGACAAGCTTGATAGGCTGAAAATTTCGAATCATTTTAGGAAATAGTTGTCGGTGATTAATAAAACATTTCCTTTTCCACTTTCGATAATACTTTGAATTATTGTAACTTTAAGTTACAGATATTGAGAAGTTTGACTGTATTTGTTAAAATAACATTTGGTATCATGAACATTTACTCCAAGTTTTATTAAATTTTAGAAATTAAAAACTGGCTGTTAAGTATGTAACATGTTGTGTTATGTTAGTAACATCCATTCTTATCTTTTTATTTAAAATATTAAACTTATGAAAGTTACTAAAAATTAGAGTAAGGGTAAATGACACCAAGAGTTATTTTAACAAAAATTATAAATTGAATAAAAGAAAGGGAGACAAATGTCAAACTCCTGATGATTCTCTAATAATTGAAAATCAGTATTCTTTGTTATTTATCTAAGAATGCAATTTTTGTTTTTTTTCAAATTCAAATAAAAAAAGAGTCAAGGGGTAAAAATTAATATTATTTCATTTTTTAAGTTACATAAAAAGTTAAGTTTATTAAAAAAAAACTAAAAAAAAGAAAAAAATATATTAGATCAAGAAATCTAAAGCAAAAAAGAAAAAAAGTTTAAAATAGAAGTGATCCAAGTTGTTTTTTAAACTAAGTTGTTCAATTATGAGTTTGATAGTTTTTTTAAAAAAAAAGATAATGAGTAAAGATATGTTATTCTACAAGCAACAAATACAAAGATAATATTAACCTTTTACTCTGGATAATTTCGGAAAATGAAGCACCTAAATGAATGCTAGATGATGAAGCTGAATGCAAAAATAAAACATTTTCTTTACTGTTGACTTGATCTACTGATAAGAATTTTTTCATCGACAGTCCTTCACTTAAATAATGATGGACATAGATTTTGAAGCGGTCTTCATTAAAAGTTTCCATAACAACAGACTTTACAGCTAAGTAATTGGCCATCAAATGAACTGAAGTCATAATAATAAAGAGAAACCATATGAATCTGAAACAAAATATTATTTTATAAGTTTTAGTGTTTTTAATAATTTTCAGTATAAAAAATTTTTTTTCATTAAATTATTATTTTTTTTTTTTAAAAAAGAGTTAAATTTTACTTTTAATTAAGCCCAAAAAGAGATATCTGAAGAGTTTAAAATGTAACTTTTTGAAACCTTGACTTTAAATTAGTTGACTTACTTTAAGTAATAAATTACTGAAACTTGCTAAGATTAATTAAATGAAGCAAAATAAAATTTTTATTGGCGATTGAAATGGGCTACAGGCGGCGTAGAGCAATGACGGTGGCATCTCTACCTATGGAAACACGTTTCCTTCTTGAGTTTTAAATAGATTAAAAACGTTTAAGTTAGAAATCTATATGGAAATAAAGACTACATTGAACATAGTTGTAAAAGAAAACGTTGAGGGAATTTTAAAAAAATGTTTTTAACAATTAAATACGAAAAATATTAATAAAGGGGAAAGTATAGTGCATTAATATAGAACTGGGAAAAGGAGGAGAGTGGAAGGGGGAGGATCAAGACATGGAACCGGTCTTCTCCCCAGATGGCATATTCGAGAGTTGCAACCGCAAATTGTCTGGTTCAATAAAGGAGTTTGTTTAAAATAAAGTTATATTTTTAAAGCATTTAGAGACTGAAAGCCACCTACTCAACACAAAATGTACTTTAACAACTATGGTAGAACTAGCTAATCACAACATATATCCAAAACTAAATTAAATTTTCTAACAATTCTATCTCTCATTTATTTACGAATTTAAATTGAATTACATAAAAATGTAAAAAAGTAGAAAAAATTTATAGTTCTTACAATAAAACTGCGTTATTTTAATTAATAAGGCTACGTTGTTTTAATTAATAATAATAAACATTGGCTGCGATATTTAAATTAAAAAGGGTTTTTAAATATTGGCATGTTCGCTTGATTAGCAAAATTTTAAATTAAAGATTTAACATGGTTTGAAAGTTTATAAAAGTTTTTGTAACTTTCAATATTTCATTTTAATTGCAGTAAAGTTCATTTTAAAATATCAAGGTCTTATGGTAATTTTCTGAAGATTGATTCACCATATTAAATTAGTAATGATCATTGACTTTATGATAAGTATTCTTAAAAAAATTTAAATTCATAAACAGTTTACACATCTTTTACAATTTGTCAACTCTTACCTTTCAATTTCGCTAAAAAGTGAAATCCATGTCTGTAACTTTGTTCTTTTTGTTTGTAGATGGCAGAATGGAATTTATTATTTATATGCCTTCCTTGAGAAGATAGAAAATTCTAGTTATTCAGATATGAAAATGCTAAGTTTTTAATCATTTTAAACATAAGCCCAATAAAATTCAATTTTACAAGATGGTGATTATAATTTTATAAAAGGATGTTTTGAGCATGTTTTCGCGCATTTGATTTTAAAAAGCAAGTGATTTCATAATCCAGTTATTTTATTAATGACAAGCAAAACATAAAAACTGGAAAAAGTTTGTATCATAATACAAAAAATATCACATAGAATTCAATTCTATACATTTTAATTTCAAAGATATAAATGTCCTATTAGAAAAAAGAAGAATACTCACAATGGGTTTTCCGATATTAAAGGTATCAAAGCTAAATTACAAAGTAATGCACACAAATTGACTAAAGTTTCCTGACTACCATCTTTAGCCGATACATCAGCCATATTGTTTTTTCTAGCTTGATGTTGAGTTAAGGCAGCTCTAGTACATCCACCTGCCACACCAACAATAGCCTGTAAAAAGTATGGAGAAAAAAAGAAAGTTTAAGAGAGTTTAAAGATTGAGCAATCACCAAAAAAGATTAAAAGTTACCAAATAACTAAGTTATTATTAAAATAAAAGTCAGCCACCCCACGATCAGAGGGTCTCTGACATAAACAAAAGATAAATAAAATTAGAATTACCTTCAATACTCCAGATACACAGACTATTGGCAAAAAGAAATCTTGAAAAAAACCAGATATCAGATCTAAAAACATAGCAGCATCATTCACAACATCAGCAAACAATCTACCAAACAACAATAGTGTTAAAATTACTTTTAATATTACGCTGTGTCATGAGTTAACAGCTGGAAAAATAAAAAAGTAGAAAGATATAAAACAAAACATTATACCATAAATTATGTAACTAAAAAAAGATTAGGATGATTAACAGTATCATGCAGAGTCATATTTTTTGTTTTCCTGTATAGTGGTTGGTGGTATGGTCTGCAATGTGTAGTTAGGTTCTGAGTGTCTTATTTCCAGACAACCATTTTTACATAAACCCATTTTGTAGTTTCAATTTTAGCTTTTCTGTTTCTCTTTTGCAAGTAATTTTGTTTTTAAACATTATGTAAATTTTAAACACAATTCTGTATCATTTTATTACATTTGTCAGCAAAACAGTAATATCTAAATGAGTGATGAACACCAAAAAAGTAAAATAACAAAAAGTATAAGGTATATTATGGTAAGCTTGTTAAACATGTAAACTATTCAACTCACTTTTGCAGCTAATTTTTTCACACATAATGTTTAGAAAAATAACATTAAAAAGTAAATATTTCATCTAAAAATTAAATGGACAGAAGTTGCCAATCACCATTGCTACCCTTAAAAAAAACATTAAGCTGTAGTTCAAGTACCATAGAATAACTTTAATAATCTCACCCTTTCTATATATATATATATATATAGAAAGAGTGAGAGTCTATTAAAAAATTAAACTTAACTTTCTGCATAATAAATAGGGAACCAAACAGCCTAGTAAGCTATTGATAAAAAATTTTAATGAAATATTTAAAAAAACTCAAAAACCCTTACCTCCATTTCTTACAGTCAGAATCCAGTTTTGTACTAAAAATAAGATAAGTATCCATAAAAATGTGTAAATAATTTTATGAACAATTGAAAATACTAACTTTTGGGGGACAACGTATTTTAAAAAAGCATGCAGAAGTGTGAAATTCAAGAATATGGTTTTCTAGAATAGTAATTTATAAAATGGATTAGGAAAAAAGAGAAATTTTTTTTCCATGCAAGCATTAATATTTTTTCCTCTTTATTTTTTTCCTTTTAAAAAGTGTGTTAAATCATTTCCTAAGAATATGTTTTTGACTATATAGGTATATTTTTTTTCTATTTCCAGAAAATAATAAATTCAGCATTCGATCTAAAATTTATTTCAAGGATACAAAAGATTTCAAAAGAAGATTTATACAATGTTAAATATAACATGAAACATGTTAAGAACTTAACTTTATGCAAAAAGATAATCTAGATAGAAATATCTTATGAATTATGTGTGATGTACGCTACCAATAAGATGCTTTTAGTTAGCCAAATATTGAATTTGTAACGCAGGAAACCGTATGAATTTAATCATTTTTAATAGCATGTTTTCTCTTCAGTTTTCAGCATTTTTATTTATTTATTAATTTTAATTACTAAATTGTGTTTAACTCACAAAATTTTCATTTGGTGTTTTAGGTATCAGTTCAGTTGAATTTTAATCATAATTTTTTCATGTTACTTGAAAAACTTAATCATAAATAAAATTTCCTGTTTTAAAGTTTTTTATAGGAAATTTTTGAAAGGGCTAATTTGTTAACAGCAAACAACAGTAAACATATAAGAATGAGATCCTAAAGTAAAATAGGAAAAGAAATTCGAAAAGCAGATTAATTACAGATTTCTCTTATCTAAATAGTTTTCAATAATTTAAATTTTAAATTTTATTTTTCACAAAAATTGTATTTTTTACTTTACTTCTTTATTATATTTACTTCTTAATGTGTGTTACATATAGTTCTTAAAAATATGCTAATTATTAACACTTTTTATTAAACTTTCATAAATTTTTGATGATAAACGTAAAATACAAATTAGAGACACAAGTTTTATGCAATAATAATGATAATTATATTTTTATACTTAAAGAAAATATAGTAACAGGAAGAGGACTGCAATTATTTTTCAATATAAACATACCCCTGAAGCCAAGCAAATCCTATTCTCCCTATCATAGATGATCCATCTGAAAATGCATACATTTTAATAAAGGGAAAAGTAAATATATATTATAACAATAATTCATATATGAAATACACAAGTTTCACTTATCCATGATATGAAAAATATATAATTAAAATTTGCTATACATTTAAATTTTAAATATTAAACTCTGATGTAGTTGTTAATTTTTTTTACTTAAGTAACATAAAATAAATGTAAGAAAGTTTTTACATACCAAAAAAGAAAAAAAAATTATAATAAATAAATAAATTATTTATAAATTTTATAGTTTGTAAAAATTATATTATATAAATAAAATAAATAAAAGTTTTGCCTGGTTGTTAGTTTTTTTTATTTTTTTTTTTTATCAGATGCATTCTTAAAAAAACACAACAGTATAACAACAATTTCTAGTACATAGACTGCAGCTTATCATCATTTAACTGCCAGTGAGCATTTTTTCTTCAGTAAGTAACTATCAAGAATGAAAAATAAATCTGACAATAATGATGGAGAGTATAGAATGTAAATGAATTTATGTATTATTCCACAGAATTCTCTCATGAATAACACAGGAGTATTTAAAAATTTGACATTAAAAAATAACAATATTTTTGATTGTATTAAAATGCGATTTAAAACTAAATTTTTATTATTTTTAGAAGCACAAATATCAATTTAGCAAACCTGACAAAATTCATTTTATAACAAACAATTTTTCCAAACAATTTAAATGACCCTTATGTATTAATAGAATGACAGTTTTTTTAAAAAAAAATTGATACCTAATTTTATTTTATTATCCACTAATTTAACTTTTACATTTTAAAATATTATATTACATATGGACATATATCTTTGAATAAATGTATGAGGATATAGAAGAATTCATTCATTTTTTAAAAATAATTAAGTACAAACTGTCTTATGAAAATTCAAGAAAAAGCTTTTACGTTTAAAAAGACCTAGCCATAAATGCAAATGAAATATGTGTTGCATCGTTTACTTATTTCAGAAAATTTTAATCTCAAGATTTCTAAAGATAAATGAATCAATAGAAAAAATTTCAAATGATGGAAGGGCAGATCAGCTGATTAATTTTTATTTCATAATTTTATAAATTTTGTTAATTTTAAATTATGAAAGAAAAATTTACAACAAAAACATATTAAGATGGACTAAGGTACAATTTTCCTGCTCCCAACGCATACCTAGGATAGTTAAGTAACCCTGTTTAAGATATGTGTAATTTCATATTTTATCTTTTTATAAAATATTTAATTTTAAATCAGCCTCCTTTAGAACTTTGAAATAATTTAGGCAAAAAACGAGTTGTTTTTTTAAAAACAAATTAATAAAAATTTTTTGCATTTTATTACAAAAAAATTTCTTTGCAGTTTCACTACAAAAGTTTTAGAATGTTAAACATTAAATTTATTTTTATACTAGAGAAAAAAGTGCAAATTCTATTGAATTATCCCATTCTAAACATATGCTCTTAAAATTTTTCTGGATGTCTAACTAGTCATTTTTGTATAACTACTTTAATTATATTAAAATTATAATTATAAAAATTAAAATATACATAAATTATAAATGCTTGTTTCATGTGGGAAATTTTAGAGATGAATGATCATTTAAAGGGATAATTAAAAATCTTGCCTCTCTTAAAGTTAAGACATTTATGATTGAGAAATAAGGTTATTAGAATATAGTATAATGGTACTATATTTTGAAGGAAAAAAATTTCTGTAACTAACAATTTACTACTTTTGATACACAACCTTCCCAACAGACAAGCATAATAAGTGGTTATAGACTTTAAAAAACAAGTACCTAATAACAAGCCATTTACTTTATGGCTGAGAAAAATAACAAGAAACCCAATAAATTATTAATCAATCTCTAAACAAACGAGATATTTTTTTTATTAAATTTCAAAACGAATGTTTGACTATAAAGAAGGTATTTTCAGCACCAACTTTTTATAATTCCATCAGCATTTTTTTCTTCTTCAAAATTAAATGTAACTTACTGTTTTGTATCATAATTTATTTCACATTTTACAATGACATTATGCATTATATTATATAACTTTTACCTAATATAATAAAATTTAAAGCACAGAAATAAGAAACTTGCTTTATCAGATAAGTTAGCATAGAAATATATAAAGTATAAACAAACTTCAAAGATGCAGAAGATCTACAGCTTTATCTTTAAATATCATTGATAATAATCAATAAATAAATCTCTTTCCTTTTTTATTTTTAACTCTACAATAATCAGTAGTTTCAAAGATTAAATTTAGAAGAAAAATAGTAAAAATCATTCCATTGCTTGAAATATGTTAACATTCTTATGCTTACAAAGTGGTCATTAATTTAGGTGAAAATATTTTACTAAGGTTAATATTGCAAAAGTTTTATAGCAACTATAAAACAAACAGTTATGTTTTGTACACAAATTAAGTTTTGATAAGAACATAAGTAAATTTGATTTTTAAGAAAAACAATTTTTCTAAAAAATATATTTTTTTAAAAATAAGTATTATGGATACCTTTTAACAACCATGTAATAGTTGCAGCAAGGGGAGAAGCATTTTCATTACCAACACCAACTCCTTTTAAAATAGCATGAGTGCAGAGACCTCCTGTTATACTACTAGCAAAAGCCTAGAAAAATAAAAATAATTTTATTCTATTTTTATGTTACAAGAATAAGTAGTATAAAAGGGAGAAAAATCTAATTTGATTGTTAAGGGAGTTAAATAATTTATGCAAATAAGTAGGATAAAAAAAAAATATAGGATACAAAACAAATACTGTTTAAAAATTGATATAAGTTAAAAAAAAGCAGTATGTGACAAAACACGATGACATATTTAGTACATATAAATTTAAAATAAATAAGATATGTTAGAATTATAAATGAAGTATTATATGCATCATTAAAAAACCATTTGATAGTAGCAACAACAGATTAAAGTACACGATATTTTGAGAAGCATAATGGATCTACAAGAATTCTTTTACCGAATTTGATGTGAATTTTTGCACTTGAATAAAAAAACCTTTCAAAATATATGGATTTGTATGAAGTAAAGGTCTAACTGAAATCTTAAGAAACAAGAATTTTTGGAAGTTTATTTACAAAAGAAAAAAAATTTTCTTTTATATTTTCATCTGAAAAATATGACATAAAAACAAGATTTCACTGCTTATAGGATGGGGTGTATCTCTCTAAATTGGAAAATCATAAACATTGCTATTTTGGGTGCTCAACTTCACTTTATATTTTGTTTTGTAATACCAAAACCATAAAGCTTAGTTTCAGATTTATTGACTGTTGTAATATTTCAGTAAAAAGTACCATGCAAGAGTTGAAATTTTAAGTGCTACAGGGCCATTTTTACTTATAAACTTAAAAAGATTTTTTTTTAATTCCAATTTTTTTAAAAGTGAAGGCAACTTTAAATGCTTTTTGCAAATTTTTTCTCACGTTTTTAGCTTTAAACAATTATCTATTTATCCTCCTAGTTGTAAAATATTTATTTATCTCTCTTAAAAACTTGATTTTATAAATTTGCACTTACGTTAATGTAGAACAGGGGTTTCCAACATACCTGAGGCCGGGGGCCGCAATAAAAAACACCAGTCAAATGGTGGGCCACAACTTTATCAAAATTTTAAATAGGACTCTTTTATATTTGAAGGAACATTAAATATTGCTGTCAGATATTCAAAGTTTTTTTTTAATATTAAAAAACATATTAACAAGCATTACAAATAATGCTTGTTACGTATCATTTTTAATCTTCTCTTAATCAGAAACTTAGTGACAAGATTTTTTTTTTTTTTTAAATTTAATTCTATGATGAGTTAAAAAAAATTTTTCGACTTATTAGGAATTATAGCAACAACAAAAAAATTCTTGAGCATTTTAAATTATTTTTTCTTCTTCTTTATCGCTCATGCAATATTCAATTCAAGAAATTTAGACAAAACATGATATTCATTCCCTCTTTTATGCGCTTTAAAATTTACAAATGTAAATAATTTCGTCCAAAATGAGTGGTTTCAAAAAGTTAAATCGGAGAATTTCTTCGAGAAAATTTCTGATACGCACTTGCTAAAGTATATACACAAAATTTAAAAAAATGAAATAAAAAAGGGCAACACATACGATTATTTTTGTATTTGAATAAATATTTTCTTGGATGCAAAACCTGAGAAAAAATTTTTTTTGCACTGTTGGTATGTTAAATTTCACAGAAACGAAAAAATTAGGGTTTTTACTTTTTAACGAAAAAGTATTTTAAACCCTTATAGATTTATTACGAAAATTGTCCGCAAAAAAATGAAAACTAATATATTTTAGCACAAGGGCCGCAAAAAAAACTTTGAGGGCTGGATGCAGCCCACACGCAGCAAGTTAGAAACCCCTGATGTAGAAAGTAACCGGAAAAAAAAAAAAGAATAGTAAAGAGAGAAAATATATACTGAAATAAAGAGAGAGAAAATATATACTGACAGATGTCTATTCTCTCTCATTCTTATAACATTCATGATGAAATTTTTAAAGATATAAGAAACTCAATTCAAAAAAGATAAAAACTATTTCCCATTTGAGCTGTTATAATGACTAAATTTGTCATTATCAAGTACTAATTTATTTTTTCTTATTGTGTCAGCCATTCTGTACTTCTAAGTTAAATTTTTTTTTTAAAAGTACATTTAATTATTTTTTAAATCCAAGCAATCTTCTATTACATCTAGATTAACATATTCACAAAACGTTCTTACATAATATTATAATAATTATATATTTTAATAGCAAATTGATATTTTTTCTTTTGAAAATTGCAAGAAGGAAAAAAAAAAAAAAAAAAAACAATAATGAATGGAAAGGAAACACAGGAGTTATTGAGAGAAGCAAACAGGAGGAAGAGAAGCAAACAGGAACTATTTATTTATTATTATTTTAATTCTTATGGATAGTAATTTTGCACAACAGATGTTATCTATCTTTTTCTATACTTTTTGATTATTCGTTTTATTTTATCACATCACTATATTTGGCTTTGTGTGTTGATTATTAATAATTTCATAATATTGATTATCTTAAAAAATGAAAATTAAAAGTGAATACACCACAATACTGATAAATTACATGCAAAATAGAATATAAAAATTCTTATGGATGACGTTTTTGGATAACAGCGGATGTTGTTATCTCTCTTCCTTTATACTTCTGGATTATTATATTAATTCTATTTTAACAAATCACCATATTTGGTTTTTGCGTGCTGATTGTTAATAATTTTATAATATTGCTCATCTAAACAAAATTAAAATTAACAATGAATACACAAACACACTGATCAATACTGGCAGGAATAAAATATCATACCCAAAAGCATCCACACACACACACAAAAAAAAAAAAATAATAAGAAAGTCAAATAAAAAAAAATGCTAATTTCTTTAAAAATAACTCAAACATAATTATCCTATTTTTAAACTATAACTATTTTTAAAAAAATATTCACTTTGAATACATCAAAACTGAATAAACACCTCATGAATCATAACTAATTTAGATTTACTCATTCCTATGTCGGTAACAAAATTAGCTGTTTAAAAATGTTACAAAAAGGGGCACATGAAATTGATAAGACAGATTTAGTTTCTGCTTTCCATAATTATGAAACTTACTTGTAGAAAGTTCATCCTAATACATCTTTATCATATATGTGCATTGCATTTTTTTTCTACACACAATAGTGTATAAATTTATAGTTTTTATGCTATGAGTTTATGAAGTTTACATTTCAGCGTAATGGCATTATCTATTTTAAATAACTTTTATAAAGAATACGACCAGTAAGCATGTCTTATTAGCAATGAATATTAAATTTAAGAACAATTTAGAATAATTAATAATAGTTTTTTTAAATTTTATTTTTTTATAACTGCTTTGAACACACTTCATAGATCAAAGCAAAATACAATACTTAATGTTGAATACATATATATATATCGAGTTGTTCGGAAAGTAATTTCGTTTTTCCGACAGAGGATTTAATTGTATTTTTTTGAACCCAACTTCACACTTAAGCCGCATTATCATTATTTGTTTTGAGAGCTGATATAGCGAGACTTGTGTGTGAAAGAGTTCAATTACTTTTATGCAGTAGTTTTTGGTTGGTGCCCTTTTAAATATGGAGAGCAATATGCAGCATTTTCGTCATATTTTACTTTTTACTATAGAAAAAGTAAAAATGCTGTTCATGCGTGAAAAAAATTAACCGATATGTATGGAGAAGATGTGTTGACAGTACGCCAGTGCCAGAACTGATTTGCAAAATTTTGCTCCAGAAATTTTGATGTACAAGATGCACCATGTTCTGGAAGGCCGGTCGAAGCTGATAAAAACACAATAAAGGCATTAGTTGATGCAAATCGGAGAATAACAACACGTGAGATCGGTGAGATGTCGAATTTATCGAATTCAACTGTTTATGACCACGTGAAAGGCCTGGGTTTAACCTCGAAGCGTGATATATGGGTTCCCCGTGTTCTCACGGAGAGAAATTTGTGTGGTCGCATTGATGTCTGTGATTCGCTTCTCAAACGTCACGAAAAGGATCCATTTTTGAAACGCATCATTACTGGGGACAAAAAATGGGTTGTCTATAATAATGTCAAACGCAAGAGATCATGGAGCAAAAAAGATGAACCGGCTCAAAGCATTTCGAAGGTCAATATCCATCAAAAAAATGTGATGCTGTCTGTTTGGTGGGATTTTAAAGGAATAGTTTCATAAATTTTTTTTTTGAGCTTTTACCGGATAACACAACAATTAATTCTGAAGTCTACTGTCGTCAGCTGGACAAACTGAATGATGCACTTCAACAGAAAAGGCCAGAATTAATCAACAGAAAAGGTATAGTGTTCCCCCAAAATAATGAGAGACCTCATACAAGTTTGGTCACGGGCCAAAAGCTTTTACAGCATGAATGGGATACACTGCCACACACATCATAGTCTCCAGATCTGGCACCTTCGGATTATTATTTGTTCCGGCCACTCCAAAATGTTTTGGACTGTAAAACCTTTACTTCAAATGAAGAGGTCAAAAATCACCTGGATCAGTTTTTTGCCAGCAAAGACCAAAAATTTTATAAGCATGGAATCATGCTACTACCAGAAAGATGGCAAAAGGTATTGGACCAGAATGGCCAATATAATCCGAATATATAATAAAATATTTATTCATTATATAAAAATTGTCTTTCATTTTATCCCCCAAAAACGAAATTACTTTCCAAACAACCCAATATATATATATATATATATATATATATATATATATATATATATATACATATATACATATATATATTTAATAAAAAAAATAAAGCTAATTGACAATTAACAAATTTTGATGTTAAATAACTTTACTCAAATAAGATATTTAAAAATGATTTATTTACCTGTAAACTATCCCAAATTTGATATTGCAAATAATCTTTGCTAACACTATCTGGATATCCATATGGTAAAAATATTTCCTGAAAATATTTAAAAAGTTTGTAAGGTATTTAATCATAAATATAGTTAATCTTAATATTTAAACAAACTATTTTATATTTGGTTGAGAAATAAAAAATACATTTTTCCTCATAAGAAAAATAAATACATAATGATCTCATTGGTTTTATTTACAATATTACTAAACTTATATTTACAATTAGTATATAATGTATAGATATGTTTACTAGAACAATAAAAAATAATAATTATCATCCCATGTAAAATAAAACAAAATGTATTTCTAGAAATTATATTTATGTAAAATAAAATGTGTTTCTAAATAGTATAAAGTACCAAACCCATTAATCTCTTAACCTAGTTTATTTGATTTTTTCCACAGGAACTTTTTTTAAGTTCATTTTTTAGAAGAAACTTCTAATCAAATGGGAAAAAAATTAGTTTGTAGCACAGGAAAGCAATAAAATTAAATGCTAAAATAATTGGACTCAATGGATAAGGCCAAAACAATTTTTAAATAACCAAAAGCACTACGATCATACTGTAAAGGAACAAAGAAACTTACCCATAACAAATGTTTTAATCAAACATTAGTATAATTATTAACCTCCAGACCATCACCTATTTTTAAACTGATTTTAATTAATAAAAATTATTATTTGATATCAAAACATAATCAAATATGCCATAGCAGTATCAAGCAGGGGGGGGGGGATTGAACATTGTATAATAACACTATTTAAAAATAATATATAAAATAAATATAAAAAAATATTTTAAATATGTTCAGTTATTTCCAATTTAGATATATGACTCTTTGAAATCTTTCTTACAAAGGTATTTTTTACTAAGGTTATTTTTATGATGGTTTGACATTCTGTTTACATTTTTTTTAAATTCTGTGACTGATTCAACTATTCAAGTCCACCCAACCACTTCCTTCCCTTATATATTTACAGAAATTTTTTTTAAAAACTCAACTTTTTTATTTTGTGTTCAGATTACATTTAATCTAAATAAAGAAAAGTTTTTTTTTTTTTATAATAGTATAGTGTTTCAAAATTTAATTTTTTATATATATATATATATATATATATCATAAACAAAATGAAAATCCATAATATTTTAGTTAAAAATCAAGTCAAGCTCAAAAATCTGTTGAAAAGTTTATTTCGCTGAGCTAACACAAACGTAAATGCTATTCTGAGCATTAAAAAAAAAACAATGAAAAGTATTTCTGCAATAGTTTTGAAAAATAAAGCCTTTATTAAAGTTGCCACAGGTTATGGTAATTTAGTACAAATTAGTCACCCATGTTATTCGGCGAGATGGTTCCTTTTAATTTAGTTTACAATAATTTCCAGCTCAAAAAGTGTTAGAACTAAATTAAAATACCCGAAAAAATGTTCCGAAAGATTTCCATCGCTTAAAGTCATCTTCAACGACAACATAGTTTCTTGTTAGATGAAATTTATATGATCGTTTACGATGAACGCCATACGTTTCTAACACATTTAGCTCACTCCAGTTATCCTCCATATTTGGGAGTAATAGAAACAGAAAATACAATTTTGTTATTCTTGAGCTTTAAATCGATACTAGAATTACATTCCTATACAACAAGTGTTGCTAATGTAAATATATAAATTAGATTAGTTAGAGCAGTTTTTCAAAGATCGAATCCAAGGTTTTCAACTTGCCGTTCGTAAAAAGCATAAAGACCTTTAAGGCTAGTAAAAAAAATTGATGCATTCAAAAAAGTGCCAGAAAATGAAAAAGCTGGCACTGTTTTTAGTGCTCCAAAGACAGTCTTTGGTTTTTATAGAAATGATGGTAAAAGTTTTATTTTATAATAACTTATTTATTTTCAACGAGAAAATTTTATTTATTTATTTTATTATACACTTTTAAAAGTCACATTTAATATATTACTCTTTTATTCCTTATAAGTTTGGCATCAGCGGCTTAATCTATCAATTTTAAAGCTTTGGCAACACTAGAAAATCCACAAACAAGTTTATGGAAAAATGGGCAATGGCTGCGTCTGTGAATAGGTCCGAAAGTAATCACAGAGAAAAAGTGCAGAAAGTATTTATACAACGGGATTATTCTGAAGGAACTAACGTTAAGTTTCAAACCAAATTTCCTCCGGAATTGGAAGATTTAATAGATAGACATTTATTTGAACAGACCATCAATACTCTTAATAGAATATACGCAGAAGCTGAGAAAACAAGCACCACAACATTTTGCGAAGGTTGCCTTGCTTGCCTAACTTCATACGTTATTTATTTGTGTATGGAAACTCATTATCAAAAATGTTTAAAGAGAATATCGGCTTACCTTGAAGATCAAAATGAAACTGTATATTTGCCTCGAGGTCTTCTCATCACTGATCCGATAGAGAGGGGACTTCGAGTTATAGAGATAGCTATTTTTGTTGACCCTTCTAATCGAGCGTGATAAAACAATGCAAAGTTGGAAGTGCTAATTATATTGAAACAATTTTTTGATTTTATTTTCTGTGCTTGTATGTAAATATTTCTTAAAATGGATATGCTTTGTGAATGTACATTGTACTGACTAGTGATTTTAATGTCCACAAAACCTAATATATTAATTTCAGTCTGAAAAGGATTTCTTGGTTTACTTATTTATTAACTGTAAGTATTCTTCTTAAAAGCATAAAAGATTTCTAATTACATGTTTATATTTTATGATTAAATATTAATGTTAAGCATGGAGAGAGTATATTCGTGTGTTTTATATTTGTGTTTGGATACTTATCCTTTGCCTTGAGGTCTCATCACACATACCATTGAGACAGGACTACAAATTATAGAGATAGCTATTTTTGTTGATCCTTTGAGTGTGGTAAAACTATGCAAGTTATATTGAAACATGTTTTGATCTTCTGTCTATTATTGTATATTATAAATATTTCTTAAAATAGATGTGCTTTGACTGTATATTGTTCTGAACAGTGATTTTAATGTTTACCAATCCTAATATATTACTTGCGGTTTTAAAAAATTCTTAATTTAGGTACTTATTTATTAACTCATAGTATTTAGAATGTATTTTTATACTGTTATATATTTGTGTATGAATATTCGTTTCCTTAAAAAATTAGATTGCCTTGAAAATCAAAATTTGAAATAACTATTTTCTTATAAAGCTCCTTCTCGCTGATCTCATAAAGATAGAGATAGAGTTATTTTTATTAATCCTTTAAATTGAATAAAATTAAACCATGTAAAGTTAGATAATTACATAAAAACAATTATTTGAATTTTGTTTGTGCTAGATTCAACAATACTTATAAATAAAAAGGTATCTTCAAATGTAGACTTAGTATTACTTTAAGCAATATGTATGTAGTACAAATAAAATAAAAAAAAGCTATTTGTGCATTATTCATAACTATTATTCATACATTGCACAAAACATACTCTTACCCCATATTTTATCAAAGTTATTTCTATTGATCACTATTTGACTAGTTATATTAAGGAAAATGCCCAAAAGGAGTAGTTATTTGCGGCCTTAATTTTGATTCAGGCTCAAGTTCCAATTCTTAAAACAAATTTATTTATATCTTATAGTTTTACCTTTTTTATTTCTATGTTGGAAGATAAAAAAACTGTTTTGTAAGATTTAGTAGAAACTTTAAAATTCTAAGTTAAAGTAAAATGTTAATAATGGGACTGTTCCTCCTATTTGCTTGTTGAAATAAAAAAAAGTACAAGAAATTCAATCTCAACTGAAAAATCAAAGGGATAATATGTTTTTGTGAAAACGCTAGCAAGGTCCCCTCTTCCTACTTTAAAAAAAAGATAACAACACTGTCTAATTATTTTTAGACGGTAAAAATATTTTTCTTTATTTAGATGCTTGTTAATTGTAAGTATTTTTTCTGACTACATTAAAAGATTTTAAGTAATACTTTGATTTCTGTAGACATATATGGGATTAGATCAATTATCAGAATTAGAAATTTTTTTTTCTTTCGAAAATTAAAGTCTATATTAATCATTGTTCCCCTTAAGCATTTTTAAAAGAGCAAGGCATTCTACCTGTCTTGTCTCTTGTAAATGTACAAAGTAGACAGAGAATGAAATCTTAAAGACTAGAAGTCTTTTTTTTTTTTTCTTATAAAAAGATTGTTTTCTCAAATACCTACTTTAATGAAAAGTCCAAAAGAAGAACCCTCTTGTTGACCTAAGGTTTAACACCTCATGAAACCTGATTTGCAGTTTAACAATAGATTCGCTCATTATTTTGACCAAGATAAGTTTCTGAAAAACTTTAAAAGTTTTTTTAAAATTAGAAGAAAATTGATGCACAGATTGTCTTTTCGCATGCCTTTTATTATTTTTAAAAGCTTCAAACTTTTATGTAATTTTTATTTGATAATGAGTGAGAATTACTTTTTGAAATAAACAAATAAAATAGTTAATTTAAAAATTACTGAGAACCAAATTCAGTTCTTTCATAATAGTATTATACATTTTGATAAATTTCAAAGGTGGTAACTGAGTGCCCTTTAAAACCCAGTATCTTTTTCTGTGAGAAAGCACCCTGCTTTTTTTATTCCTAGGCAGAACATGTGTTAATAAAATGTTAATTTTAATAATTTAAGCCATTTGACATAGAAACTTATTGATGAAAATGTTGTTATTGTTGTTTATCACATTATTATTTACGTTGGAGACTATTAATTGTTTTATAAATACTTACAGCCTATGGCAGTTTTAGTTACAAGTTTATGTCCTCTCTTATCTTCATCTGTACTTAACCTTTGTCATGCTGCAAAAATTCGAACTGTCATAGATTTTATTACAAGTGATCCCGAGGAGTTGGTTCAAAAAATTAAGCTGTCCTACAAAGTAAGGATTTGATGCGTTTAGAAAATTAAACTTATTTGCATTTTACATTATGTTATCTACATTTATGCTATGATTTTTTAACCATATATTTTTTAAAAACTAGTTGTTTTTTTTTATAAGACAAGTGTGATAAATATAATGGAATGTTGCTAGTTCATATATTATACCTATAGCGAGAAGTAAATCATTTCTTAATATTAAAAACAAGATATATATTTATCGAGGAAATTTGTTGTTTGAATAAGTTTATGTATTTACTATTAGTTGAAGATGCTGATTGGTGTATTTCCATTTGTTTGTATTTTGATGTTCAGCTATGTTGCACATCACTTTGGTTAATTTTCTATAACTTTTCCTGAAAAGACATCATTTTGCAAATCGGTTCTCAAAAAACAAAATGGGGCAAAAAAAAATTTTATTTTTGTAATTTTTTATGGACTTGCGCTTTGAGTTATTTAACCCATTAACGATCAGTTAATTTTCAAGAAAACGGTCATAAAAGTGCCTATTTCAGTATCTTTGAAAATTATATAAAAATATGTGTATGAATAATATTTGTATTCATTTTTTATTTGTTTTTAGCATGAAATTTTAAAAAAATTACATTTTTAGGAAAAGCCAACATTCAGGGTTGCTATGACTTAATGTTGGTTTTCCCGCAAGCAAGGAAAATTTAAAAAATATGTGTTTTAAACATCAAAAAAGAATTTTAATTAACTTATGTATAATATAAATAAAGATTAGTAATTTTTTCTTGTGTGATAAATTTCAAAGCATGAGATACAGGGCAAACGTCACAATCTGGACCGTAGTACCGAGTTGCCTTCCTACATCTCTTATTGTTTTCATCTCTTTTGGAGCAACAAAACTAAATATCTACAACTACCTTATCCTGGTACTGCCATCTGGTGTGTAAAATGAGAAATAAAATGTTTTTCAGGCAAAAGAAATTAATTAGTTTTATTCATATTGGCGCATAACTTACCACTGAACACTCCAACCCGGAAATATCACGGGTGCAAGAAATGAGGACGAAACCTCACCCAGTCAGTTTCAGGGGAGCGAGAAAGTAGGGGTTAAGGTCTAATGAGGTTCCTTTTTTTTTTTCTTGCGAAAAAAAATTTTTGTTTAATGAATATCTAAAGAAATAGTTTATGTGACACGACATTTTCCAGCTACAAAAGTGCGTTTTTAGGTACAAAACTTGTTTCTTGATGCAAACTGAGTTTTTTCTGATACTAATGTTGTTTGAACCTTAACAACACTTAGTAACTCTTGAAAGTTGTTGCTTACAACATTCACATTAAACAAATTTCCCAGTATATTTCAGAGAATTACTGTTTTATTTACCACCCTCAATCCACACAATCCAAAAATAATGTTACAGAACTAATGTGATAACTGCTTTATAAAAAAGTGTTATGTCTTTGTTTACTCACTTATTGGCTTATTTGCACAGTTAAAAAGACCTTCTTTATTTTCTAGGATATTCTGAGCATAAGATGTTCTCTAATCGATAAATTTTCGATATTCCCTCAAAATGCAGAAAGTTGGCATTTGGAACTGCTAGAAATGCTTTCTATACTGGACACTGGTTCTAAAAAGTATGTAATATCACAATAACATAATAATTATTATTTGCCTCTTGCAGTTGATATGTGATAAAGTTTTTTTTTTTTATTTTATTTTTTTTAATCTTTTTGTCTGCAAATCAACGTTTCTTGCCTTTCTTTATCCTAGTGTTAAAGAAAAATGTAAGACAAAAATGCATTCTCAAAAGGCTATTGAATAAACTCATCTTGGACAAGTTGTCCTTATCTTTGTACAGGGTATTCCAAAATTGGACTAACATCTTAAAATGGTGATAAAAGGTGAAAACTTACCATCAAACATGGGGTTTTTAATTATCTACTGCAAAACAATAAAAATCAATTATTTAATTTTAAATTACTAAAGCTGTTCAGAATTGCTACTATGGACATCATTGCAGAGTCTATGATGATGTAAAAATGGTTCCTTTACATGTTCAAAAATGCCAAGCCATAACACAAATTATTATAGCTTCAGCAGAGCTCTGAAGAACACCTGGCATCTACGAATGCATCTAGGAATCATTTTAGACTGTGCAATTACATTAACAGACTCAACTTCAAAGAGCTCTTGTAATTATTTCTCTAGCTGCTGTTTTTGAAGTTCAACGTAACAGCTTTGCATTTTATTTTGCTATAAATAAATAGAAAGAGAGAGAGAGAGTTGAATATATGAAAGTGTACAGTGAAATTTACCGAGTAAAATTGATTTAGGAATCTTAACATTCAAGTATTACTATCTGTGGTACTTATAAAAAAACAACTTGCTTCTAAGAAAGGCTTGCTCGAAGAGACTAAATCCTACATTACTTGTGAATCTAAAAAGTTGTTAAGACATAGTTTTTCCTTTTTGTGTCTACCTTTTCAAAGGGCTAAACTTTACAAAATTAAGGTGTTAGATTTAAAGAAATCTTGGTATAAGCTAAAATCGTTTGATCATTTTTTGACAGTACTTTTTTAAAAAGGTGTTATCTTAACATTCAAATTCAACCACTACTTTTATTCAAAACAGTACCATATCAAGCTAACCTTCATAGAAAAGCCTTGATATAATGTATAAATAGGCAAATAAATATCCTGTTTTACAGGATAGTGGACAAAATAAAATATTCTGATTTAATTTCCCAAAGAAAAAAAAGCATGTGTCAGAAAAAATTATTCTTTAACTTTTCTTTAATAATTTTATAGAAGCATTCATTCTTCTTAATTCTTTTTAGTTCTTTACTAATTCTGTTAATAATTATAGTATTCCATCAAAATTTTATTTAATGTTTATGATTATCGTTAAAACTTAATTTAAATTCCAGATTAAATAACTTCTTAAATGGAGGGATTTACTCTGGTGAAGTGACAGAAATTCATGGCTCTGCTGGTTCTGGAAAAACACAAGTATTTACTTTTTCTTTAATTGAACAAACTAATGTTTCTTTAAACATCTAATAATTATTATTTTTTGTTACATATCTAGAATAAAAAATTATATTTAATTTTAAAGTTAATTAGGTAACTTAATATAGAGCTATTACTGGATTATTATAGTATAATTTTACTTGCAAAATTTATTTTTACAAAACTAAAATTGAGCTTTATTTACCTTATCCAGAAATAATTATTGTATTTTACACCTAGGAAATTGTTTTAAATAAAGTAAAGAAGAGCTTTCTGGTTTAAACTAGGTTTTTTTTATTTATTTATTTATTTTTTTTTTTATTTGATATGTAAATGTTGTGTAATTTGTTTTTAAAACAATAAAACAACGAGCCTATTGCCATGATATTTAATATTCTATTGTAATATATTAATAATGGCTAAAAGTATTTTAAAAGAGAAAACTTTTTTTTTTGCTTCTAATAAATTTTATATGTTGTAAGTTATCATGTTATATTTCTTACTATTTTAATGTGTAATAAAACAATAATTTAATTATAAGTTTTTTGCTTGTCTTTTAATTTGAAGGGAAAATACAAGTTTGCTTTTACAAGTAGTATAAATGTTAATTTGTTACATGATTGTTTTAAATAAAAATAGAAATAAAGGAAACGAAGGGAATAAAATAAATTAAAAATATGACCACTGAAGCCGATGTCATCAGAGGGTACCGGCCCCAGTGGCCATAAAACAAAACCTTTTCTATTGAGAGAGATGGCAAAAGCCTAAAAATCTCCCTCAGTACCCCGAAGGTTTTGTATAGAAGTCCAGGAGAAAGATAAACATATAAGACATTGAACAAATTCAAACAAAATCATCAGAAAATAAAATAAAATGACGTCGCTTCAGTGGTCATATTTTTAATTTTTTTTATTCCCTTCGTTTCCTTTATTTCTATTTTTATTCTCTCTATGAAATTTCTGCTGCTTTTTAGCGCATTTTTTTTCAAAGAAGATTTGTCCTTTTTGATTTAATAATTATTTGTTTACTTTTATGATTGTTTTAAACTTATTATTTTTTGTTGTATTTGGAAATGTTTAATTTTTATGTGTTGTGAACATTACATTTGCCTTTTTTTTTACTTCAAATATATTTTACATAATACATGTAGTCATCACAAGATGATGAACATAAATTTTATCAGAAGCCTTTTTGAAAAAATTTTTGTTATAGAAGTTCGTAAATAATTTAATATCCCTCAAATGGCGTTTATTTTTGTCTCATTGTTAATTGTTCTTTGATAAATTAAAACTGGCTATTTAAATATATAAGCATTATTTTTATACACATTAATTAATAATCGCTTTAACTAAGTTGCTATATTCTATTGTACAATTTGAATTTCAGGTGTTATCAAAAGTAATCAAAGATAACAGTTTATATTATTTATTTATTTATTTATTTTTTTGGTTTATTTATTTATTTTTTGGTAATTAGCTATTTTAAATATCTTTAAGCCAGAAGTTCACAAATTATGGTCCACAAGAACAGGTGCGTATTTGTGTTGATCCATGGTACCTTCCACAATAACGAAGTTGCCAGTCTATTTGCATGTCGTAACCTCTATATAGCTGTCGTAAACCTCTGTCATCTATTGCCCGTGGTTCTTCACATTGACGCATTTGGATAGTGCCTTTTACATGTACCCTATACTTTAGTCAAGGCACAACATGAGCAATTTCTGAAGTGCTTCCAACCTTTTCCTGAAATGTGGTGATCATTGAATAAGTCACTTCGTTTTCGCATGATGCCAACAATTGCAGGCAGCAGTGTTTTCCAATTTCCTTGGATGCCCTCTATTTAAGCTTCACTGCAATGTGCTGCTACCTGCCTTTTTTAATTGCAGAGATGCTCCGGACAGCAAATATATATTTTAAAGTGGTAGTTTATCAATTGTGATTCTTGGTTTAATAAATTCAATTTAGTAGAATTTTGTCCACCACTATTTCTAAATAATTCGTAGGGTTATATAATTCCCCACTTTGCAGCACTTGTGTCATGCTGAACGTTTTAAAAAGCAAGCAAAAATAATCAAAGATTTGCAAAAAAAATTTTGTAGTTATTTACCGTTTTTTAGAGTATTTTGGCGTGTCCGGAGCAGTTGGCATCTCTGTAATTGGTTATTTGAAAGTAGATGCTGGTCACATTAATGTGACTAGGCTGTGTATACCATGAACATGCAGTAATTTGAAACAAAAGTACACACTTATAAAATTACTAGTGATCAATATTATGTTCTTTAATCATTTTGACATTAAACATTTTGTCAAAAAACAAGAAATTGATGTGGAAAATTTTTTGTGGTGTTTTTTTTTTTATAAATATTAATGATTCTGCATAAATAAATTTAAACTATAACAAGCTAAACTTTGTTCTAATGACTTTATTAAATATTGATAATAGTTTCAGTGAACATTTGAATTGATTGATTGGGAAAAAAATTATTGATCAATTTAAACAATCATTTATATTATTTTGTAAATTATAATTAAATTATTTATCAGGGAGTGCCTTTTAATGTAATTTATAGTTAATGCTCATGTACTTATAAGCATTAACTACAAATAAAGAAAATTGAACTTAATGTCACAAGTTGAGATGAGATCAGACACTAAGTGGTGACCACTTTAGTTTTAATTAAGCTAAAAAATCTACCTAAATCATGACATAACAGAATTAAATTCAATATATTTTTGATAACAATTAACAGCTCATAATTATCTATTATATAAACTAAGCTGTTGTACTATTACAAATAATGTTAAAATATAAATAATGCAATGTTTTGTTTTTGAGAAAACAGTTAATTGTTTCAATATTTTTAGCTATTTTTTTTATACAATATGTATAATATGAAGCATAATTTTATAGTAATAATTATAGTACAAGTATTGTGCAGGATTTAAACAGTTATGTAGCTTCTTATTTCAGCAAGCTTTTAACGTGTCATGTGAAAAACCAGTTTTTAACATCAAAAGTCCAGCCCTGGCTGGTACCTAGTATTTTAGTCAATTTTAATGTAAAAGCAAAAAAAGCTTTTAGAATACTTATGTGTGCCACTTCTAGTCCTAGGGACTGAAATCAGTTTAGAGACTAAATTTCATCAATTAATATTTTTTTTTTTTAATTTAAAATTTACTTAAAAATTTAACAAATATTTTCTGTTAAAAATAAAATATTACATTTGAAGGAAAACATTGTTCTTTTTCATAATTATTGCAAAATAATCAAGTAATAATGTTACACCTCAATAAAAGAATGGGGTTGATTGAATTTTAGCGCCTCCTTGCTTAAACAAAATTTTTACTTATAATGCATTTAAATTTGCTCGTGTTTTCATTTTTACCCAACATTTTAAAATGCCAGCCAAAGTTAAAAAGTTAAATTAACATTATTATTTATAAAGAAAGAATATAGGGAAAGAACTAAGAATAAATAATGAAGTGAAAAATAAGTAGAGATATTAATAGCTTCAGGAAAGAAATATGTAGTTTATTATTCAGCGATTGATGTCAAAATTATAGCTTAAAGTTGCACCCATGCATTACTTTCCATTCCATAACATGCTGACTTCTAAAAATTTAAACTTTTTGTAAGAAGTTATTATATAAGAGAAAATACAAATTTAAAATATTACTGATATGAAGTAGCATAATCAATGGGAACGCAGATTGCTTTTTCACTTAATGCAGAATTATTATACCTTTATGTGTCCAATAGTATTTTATTTTTATTGCAGACTAATAATAGAATTTAAATTTTATCTCATCTATTTGAAAAGCTTGTTTATTTAAAATGCAATTTTAATTTTTTTTTTTTTTTTTTTTAAATCAATTATTGCATTAGTTTGATGCAGAAGACGTAATGTAATTTCTTTTTACCGAGTAAAATTTAAATTTGACTGTTCCAAATCAGATACGTTTTTATGTGAGGGAAAAGTTCTCACATTTTTAAGATTTAAATTTTTTATTAATTGAACCTCATTTACATATTCTGAAGCTTGTGCTTCTGATTTTGGCATGCTTTCAATGCAGCATTTTTCTTATGATTCAGTGTAGTAAAATTAAATAAGCACACCGGACAAAAAATTAATCACCCTTAGAGAAATCATGAAAAATATTTATAATGTGTAACAACACCTCTTGCTTTGATAACTGCCTGGATTCGGTTAGAAAGGGAGTCCACAAGGTTTTGCAGGTACATCAAATCCAGTTTAAGCCGCTGAGGATTTGATCACGCAAATCTACCAAATTGCGAGGGTGCTGATTGCAGCGCTTAACCTGCTGTTCCAGCATGTCCCATAAATTTTTTCTCTGGGGTTAAAGTCAGGAGATTTTGTAGACCAGTCGAGATGTAATTGGGTGTTAGAGTGTTCGTAAAACCAGTCACATATTCTTAAACCCTGATGAACTTTGCTGTTGTCATCTTGAAAAATAGGGGTTTAGACAGCATACTCTTCATGAAGGTGTTGACTGAAAGGCAACACCTGATCATCTAGAATAATAAAATAAACATGTTAGTTCATGTTATTGGCCACCTCAGTAAGGGGGTCCAATCCATAATACGAAAAACACCCTTAAAACACGACAGATCCAACTCCGACTTCAAACCTGACCTTACACACAGTCAGGATGAAATGTTTCATCTCGTCTTCAGTGCTCTTGACAAATGGGTCATTTGAATAAAGGTAAAAACATGAATTGCAGACCATATTATGTTCCGCCAGTCAGCAACTGTCCACGTTCTGTGACTTCTAGTCTACTGAAGTCGTGCAGCTTTAGGTGCTGTGTGAGCAATGGTCTTTTACGAGGTGTTTGAATCCAAATGTTCATTGCATGCAGCTCTCGTCACAATGTTCTCTCACTAAGAGGTTGGGGTGGACCTTCATTCACTAACTGAAGCAATTCCTGTCGGGTTTGGAGGCGATTTTAATTGACAGATCGTGAAACACATCTCCAGTCCCTTTCATGCAGGATCTTTTTCTGGTGTCATCGTTCGTGACCATATGTATTACACCACTGCTTGTAGACACCTTGATCAGTTCACATTGAAACACAAACAAATCTCGCTCCTCCCTTTAACGTATGACCACGGACACGGCCGAACACAATTCACCTTTTTTCCCACTCTGTCACATCCTTACACTTACCCATATTTACGCACAATTTTGGTTTAAAACAAAAAATGCCTTTGATCACGTTGATGCTTTCCTAACACAGCTGATCATGTCACTTCACCACTGTGTCATATAACGAAACCTAATGATTCATAAGTGCTTCCGCACTAGGGTGACTAATTTTTTGTCCAGTGAGCTTACAAAAGTTTTTATGTTAATTTCTTTAGATTTCTATATAGATTTTCTGTTTGAAAGGAAATCAAATAAGTTATTGAATAAATTAATAGATTATTCTTATTGCTTTTTATGTTTTATCATCAGTTTAAATATATTTTATTTACTTGTTTTAGTTTTGCTTTAGTCTTGTTTCCAAACTGATTGAAGAAGGTAAAAATTCAGCTATTTATTTGGACACAAACAATAACTTTGATGGGAAAAGAATTGAAGAAATAGCACTTAGAAATTCTAACAATGATCAGGTAATTAATTTAAATATTACTATTCCAAACGAAATTCTTATTTCTAAAGAAAGAAAAGAAAAACTTATATTTTCAATGCCTAACTGTTAAATCTGAACTGAGTTTTGGATATAACCCATTTGCATTTCCACATAGAAAACTAGTTTTTCATGTTCTTGTCCTCCATTAACAAACTGTGATTTGTATGGGGATTGATAAGTTTTGTCAGCTTTATATTGGAATTTCCAATTAGCAAGAATTAATTCACTTTTGAATTCATTTCAATTTCTGTAATTATTTTTATTCAAGGTGATTTATTAAGACGTATACAGTTTCAATGCACTATAAATCAAGAACTATGTAAGAGTTATTATGTTACCTGCAGCAGAATGGTATGGGATAATTTTTAAGTTTTGTTTTGGAATGTCGGAGGTGTTCTACATGTGACCCCTTAGTTATATGACACACATCCAGCCATTTTAACCTAATGATGAAGCAAGATATTCACTTTTGGGGAACAGAGAATCTCTGATTCAAAGGGCAACATGTGCGAGATTCCTCTAAGCCTTCAGTGCAATGTCCAGAAAGAAAGTGTTATACCCTTTCTTTTCTTCAAGAGCAATCTATCACTGAATCCACTTTTTTGGATATGTTAATCTTTGGTTGATATCTCAATTGCAGAATGACATTGATATATTTATTCTCCAATCGGAGAGAGCACCACCACACTAATTGGCCTATGTGCAAAATAACCTTGATGAATATCTCCCTAACTGATAGATTGTACAATCTGCGGACTGCTAAAAGCGGTTTAACCAGTGGTCCTATAGAAGTCCTGACCCCTCACCTTTTTTTTTTCCTTCCCAGTGGGTTATGTAAAGGTCAGTGTACTTGTCCCCTGCCCCTTCCTGTTTATTTAGCAAATCCAAAACTACATATCTCAGTTGTTATCAATGGATTTGATTCGAATACCTTAACATGTATTTGAGTATACATGCATTTGGATGACACATAAAACATATGTTACTTTCGCCAATAAAACTTAAAATTATCCCGTGCAATTCTGTTGCAGGTAGTAGTTGATATCTTACTTTGTACTTGATGTATTGGGTTGAAATTGTATACTTTTATAAGTTAGCCTGTATAATGACGTCATTTAAGTAGAATGCTACAACATATATTTTAGCGTAATTGGCTGTATCGCTTTCTAAATCTACAATGTGCAAAAAAAATTTATATATATATATATGAAAAACTTGAATAACTTTTGACTTAATGATTGGTTTTTCACGTACATGGATTCAATCTTAATGTTTTTAGGGGAATGTCAACTATGCTAATTAAGTAGGGGGACAATATTTAGAGTTACGAGATCAGACATGGAAACCTACTTTCTCCGAATAAACGTACCTTTTTCTTTTTGGGGGAGGGATCCAGATTTCTGACCCCTAAAATATGGTAGCTGCAATATGAGAAATATGGTCCCAATAGTTGGTCAAGAGTTTCGTCCAATGTTTGAACCCCTTAATGTTAATTTAACTTTTTGCGTATTTCACTTTCTCTCGAGAATGTTTTACGGGAATAATTCTTTGCACAAAAAGTTATAAAATTCATTTATCCAATAATAATTTCATGTGAAAATAAATTTTTAACAATTATGTATTTATTGTTTTATTTAATTACTATCAAGTTGAAAGAATTATAAATTATAAGGTGTGCAAATTTTTACATTATTTTAAAGAATGTAAGTTTACATAACAAAATGTAAGATTTGAAGAAATTGGTCATATAGTTTCTGAGAAATCGAAATTTAAATATCTAACTTTTTTTAAGATTCGATTTCTCAGGAACTACTAAACCGATTGTCTGACAGCTGCCTTAACTTCCCAGACAGGAATTTTATATTTTATTTTATAACCATCGTTGAACAGCCGACCCAATCTTATTTGGGTTTACAACTACTAGTGTTCTGCTTTGTAGCCTTGTAATTTTGAACTCAATCCAGAGGACAGGCCGGGTGACAGGAATTTGTATTGACCAGCCATCTCTGGGATTCGAACCCTGTTCATCTCATTGAAAAGCGAACGGAATCTAGATAGGCTTCAAGCTGCTTCCTGGGATAGATCCAAAGTCCTATACAATGACAGTCTTCTTATCGCTGTGCCATTGCTGCTTTAAGAGCTATAATAAATAATTTATTAAACTAAAAATAAGACTTTACGCTATGGTGTTTTTTAACTTGCCTTATGCTTAGACACAAAATTATCCTTTAAGGCTTTTATTATATTTTTGTCTCCATTTTATTTACTTTCAGGCTGTTTTACAAAATTTGCACCTCATCAAAGTGAAAAATATTTATGATATTTATGAATTGTTCGAATTCATGGATTTCATCAAAGAAGAAATGTTTAAAAAAGTATAAAGTTTTTTTTATGTGTTTAGTTAATATTAATCAGCTTTAATTTAAAACCAAATGTTATGATTTTTTATTCTTAAATTCTTAGTGTAGTTTTTTTATGTTAATGGGTAAATTTTGAAAAATGCTTTTTGTTTCGATTCGCTGTTTTTCTACCATATGACCTATTTTATTTTATTTTATAACCGTCGTTGAACAGCCAACCCAACTTAATGGGTTTACGGCTACTAATGTTCAACTCCGTAGCCTTGTAATTTTGAACCCAATCCAGAAGACAAGGGAACTCCTGGATCGAGTATTGGGAGAAATTTGCATTCGTGGAGGACTTTTTGATGGAGCTAACCCGCATTTGCGTTACATGGAGAGGAAGACCACGAGAACCTCCCACGGTTAGCCTGACGGCAAGGGGACTCTAACCCATGATCCGTCTACCACTGAGGATATTTCACGTCAGCACTGTGGTCAGTGCAAGCCGGATGCGGAATTCGTATCGAGTGGGATTCGAACCCGGTTCGCCTCATTGGAAGGCGAACGCTCTATCACCTGAGCCATTGCGGCTCCATATGACCTATTTAGTGTTTCCTTACCTTTGCAAAGTTCAGAAGTTTGCTGTAGTACACAAGATATTAAAAAAAATGGCTCGTAAATTTTCAAAGTCTGCTTACTAAATGTATCAGCATTATTTGCATTTAATATTATTTATTTTTATGTGTATTACAGCCTGATTTCAAGAAAAAATGCAGTTCATTATTTTGCTTTTATGATTACAATGATTTGGTTTTTTCTCGAGGTTATTAAATTTGAAATTAATTCCATAAGCAAATCGAATTTCAATTATTCCCTAAGCCAAAAATATTAAGATGATGTTTCGTTTTTCATTTGTTAGCTTGTTAACTTTTACTTCATTTATCACAGTAAAGGAAGTTCATTGTATCGAAATTTTAAAAAGGCACTACCATAGCAGAAATGAGTTAGCCTTTTCCTTTATTGGATTGGCAGCACATTTGGACCCTGGCTTTCTCTATAGGTTTTTCAGCCTGCAAGTGTTCTACAATCTTTTGACTGCAGTGCTGGTAGATCTTTTTCATTTATTAGTTTTCTATCGCACAATTCATTCGACTAAATGTAATTATTGAAGTGTTACAGAGACAACTGCATATCAGGAACAATTTTACCTTCTCATTAAAAGACTAAGACTATCAAAAAGTTACTTCTTATAAAGAGGTGAATTTTTAATCCTGAAGAAAGAAAGAAAAATCCCAGAAAACCATTCAAAATCATATAATAAATATGGATAATGAATGCATATAAAGAAATACGTACAAATAAGTGAAGCAGTAATTAAGGAAAATAAAAATTAGTGCATTGATAACATGCTTTCAGAAAATTGAAACCATCCTAAAGATGAACAATTCTTATCATTACTAATTTAATATTTGTAAAATAACTTCTATTGGTAATACTTGATTATCAGGGATAATATATATATACATACATACATATTATCCCTGATAATCAAGTATTACCAATAGAAGTTATTTTACAAATATTAAATTAGTCTTGTAAAGTAATTATTTTTCTATACTCGTACATATATTTTATTTATGTATTAATATTTTTCAGTTAATGTTATTATTTTTTATTTTTTTAGGAAAATGTTTTCTTCCACCGCTTGAAACTTCTGGTTATTGACTCAATAACTCCACTTCTGTCACCTTTGTTTGGTGGAAAGTATTTAGATGGACCTGCTTTAATGAACAATGTTGCTCAACAATTTAAAGTATTGACATCACAGCATATGATATCTATTTTGGTAAGATTTCTCAGTTTGCTCCAAGCTTAGATGAGTATAAGTGTGTGATTTTAGTTTTCAGTTTTTCTTATAAAACCTCTTTTAACTATTTCAGGTTTGTAATAACACTGTTAATGATACAGACTTTGCTATCAAACCAGCCTTGGGGCATAATTGGAAATATATTCCGTCAATTTCACTTTCCATCTCCAAGTTGAGTTCGGGAAATCATAAAATGAGCACATTAAAAAGTTGTCGAAATGTAGGTATTACATTAGCTTGCCTATCAGTTGCTACACAGTGCCTATTTGTATCTTCCTCTTGTGAATTTCACTGTCATTTATTGTTTTTTTATGCAGATTATATAGCTTAAACTACTGTTATTCCTTGTTTGAAATTTTATCTTTTTACAATCATACTTTTTCTTTTCAATGAATTATTCAAGAGGACTTAGTTGATATTGACTGTAAACTTTTTATTTTTAATCAAATTTCTACCATTCCAGCTTTGGATTAAGTTCCTGAAATTGCAAAAAAAATTGAAAGATAATTATTTTGATGTAATAAACAAATTTTGTCCGACAGTTCATTTTTAACTGACATTGCTTTGCCTGTTTAATTGACATGTTTTTAACTAAATTTTAAGGCTATATCTTGATTTATGATACATTTTCAAATAATGAAAAAGCTATAAGTTCTCTCCTATTTCATTTATATGAATTTTATTTAGAATAATTGGTTTAGTCTGAAATGTTTACTTGTCTATAGCAGTAATATATTGTAAACAAAAGCTATTCATGAAATTTTTTTTTTAATATAACTTGTTATATACCAGAAACGAATGAAATTCCCCTATTTTACCCTACAGTCAATATTTTTCAACATCGCTTACAATTTTTAGTCTTTCTCATTGTAAACAAAAAATTCGTGAAATTCTTTATTTTACCCTGCAGTCAATATTTTTAAGCATCACTGAAAATGTTTTTGGAGTTGATTATATTTGCTTGCAGAAAGTTTTTTAATTGAGATTTTGTATTTGCAGAAAGTTTTTGATTTTATCTGAGTCTGGTGTGTTTAGTCTTAGAAGTTATTTGTTAACAAAATTGTTTTTAGTTTTATTTTAAATTATTTGCCATTGTATATAAATATTAATTTATCCCTTGTGACTTCCATAAATGTGGCAGATTTTTATTTATTTTTTTAATTGTTTCTGGTGTGTTGATAAATTTTAATTATTGATTAGTAAATCATGTATCTATTTTTTTTTTATAAAAATTCATATTTTTTTTCTTTGCTTCATTTTTATTTATAAAATTATTATCAAATTTATAGTGCTAATTAACAAATATAGCATACTTCAAATTAATTTTAGTTTTAAGTTGTGAAGTGTATTAATAGGTCAATTACAATTAAAACCCAAAATAATAGCGTCTGAGATTTGTAAAGTTTCTCATTATCCATATTTTTTTCTTGAATAGACTTTGGTTTAGATTTAAAAAGTGTAATGGTTTTGTTTAATTGTTGGAAATTATAATATAAAATTCTTGTAACCCGGTTAAAGCATATTTAATAAATTGTATAGATATATTATACCATTTGGATGTATTATACCTCTTAAATTTTTTTTAGAGTACACTTCAGTTTGGTGTTAGATTATCTAGCTTCCAATGCTTGTTAAAGATACTGAAATTCTATTAAATAATCACTCTTAATAGATAACTATTGATTGCTTCCGACTATTAAGACACTTAAATGAGAATTTTTGTTTTTCTTTTAGACTTTTAAAATACAGAAGTTTGAGCCTATGAGGAAATGACTGCAAATTTAAAGTTAATAAATTCACTATTAGAACATTAAATTTACTAGCAATTTTATAGTGAATTTTTTATGGTTATTAAAGATTTTTTTTCTTTCTTATTGAACTTATTTAAGATTGAATTAGGATATCATCTGATAATTTGGATATCATTTTGTAGCATTGGCTTAAAATCCATTTTTACTTTTTCTAGTTTGTTTCTTATAAAATTTTAAAGAAAATATTTAATTTTAGACTATTTTTTTTTTTTTTTTTTTTAACAGTGCTTATTTAAGGTTTAGGTTGTAAGGCTGCGTCAAAGGGTCACATGGGGTTCTGATAGTCAGGACTTTTTTTTTTAAAACCCGTAATGATTTTTAAAACCTGTAATAATATTAATGTCCAATCAATAATTTTCTTATTATTTCAGTTATTTTTTATAAAACTATTTGATTAAAATGCGTGTAAAAAGATTTTTTATTTTTAATATGGATGTTTTCTAATGTTTTTTCCCATGCATTTATATGAATAACTCATGAAACTTTTCAATTCAAAATAAAATAATTAAATTCAATACAGTTATAGGTATCTCCGATAACTGTTTTCAATGTTTGTAACTGCTCTTTTTTGTTGTGAGTTTTATGAAAACTGTTACTTGATGTATTTCATTTATTTTCAGCTTCACCAAAGAAAATTAAGACCAGATCTGTGAATTCAATTGTCTGACATATAATCTAATTTTAATACTATTATTGATTAAAGATGAAAAAATTTCACTCTTCATATTAAGTATTTAAATAATAAATTATGATTTCTTTTTTGTTTGTTAGCCACAACTTTAGACTATAGATAAAATAAGTCAGTAACAAACTTTTATAATGCTGGTAGGGATAAAAATTAATAATTATGTAACTTAAATGTCTTAAAGCTTTGAGAACCTTCGAGAAAACCTGTTAATATCTATATTTTTCAGTAAATCTTTTAAGATGGATTTTTTTTTAAAAATTTCGTTCTTTTTTTTTTTTTTTTTTTTTTTTTTTTTTTTTTAATTGTCCTTATTTTTTGAATTGCTAATATGAAATTTTAACTGTATATTAAAAATATATTTATTGATTTTAGTTCTACTGTTAAGTATAAAAAAAATATAAAAAGATATTAAATTAAATGTATGTGAATTAATACAATTATTTACTTTTATTTATAGGGCTTATTCCACCAAGTATTATTTCATATTACTAAAGCTGGAGTGACTGATTGACTGTGCAGCTTATTACTCATCATGGCCTTTTGGATGATTGCAATTTAAGATTTAATTTCTGTTTTATTTTTGTATTATGTGAGAACCACATCGAAATTTAACTTTTGTTGTATTATTGTTTGTGATTTTTTTTTTTTTTTTTCATTCATTAATGTGATTTCAAAGTCTTAATAAATTACTTTTTTATTTATCTTCTATACCGTAAATAGTATTTTATTTCATTATTAACTTAACCCTGCTCTTGTGATTCATTTCTGTTATTTGACAATCAAATCGAAATAAATTGTTGGGAATTTACTTAATGTTCAGAAATCTACTGTGGATATTCAGGATGCCTTAGTAGTCTGTTTGCTATTTTGCTCTCATACTTTCCTTGTGTTCCAAATGCTTTTCTGGAGGACAAAAATATGTTCATAAAAATAGCTAAAAAATATTTTTATCTCTTGTCATACAAAAGGTTTACTACCAGCCCTTTTCTAATAATGATTAAAAATTCAACTTTATTTATACTAATTTATCAATATAGTGTGTTGGAAATTTTTTTTAATTGCTATCTATAACACAATTAACTGACATTCTAATATGACACATATTTTTTAGAATAAATAACTTTTTATAAATTGATAGACATAGTGATAGTTAATGGTATAAGTAGATATATGTAGCAAGAAAAAAATTCTGATGTGCTTAATTAAAAAATCCTATATATCTACAAAACATTTTTTATGTAATTATTAAAAAAATATTTGTTTTTTGAAGAAGAAAAATAGCAGTTATAGATTTTACTACAAGTAAAGCTCTACTAACTGGCTTCAATATAAAAATGTATATTGCAATCATGAAGGTAGGAAAAGGGTGCTCCTTGGTTGCAATTGTATTGAAATGCTTCAGTCAGATATGATTCTTGAAAATTCAGATTTGATTGAAAAAGAAAACATTTAGCATTCCATTCTCTTGTATATTTTTAATACAATCATCTTTATAAAATTGTTCTTCATATACTTTAAAATTGGAACTTGAGAAATCATTAGAGAAAATATGTAATTCAGTTCATGAGATTTTGAATTTGCCAAAAAGCATTAAAGATTATTCAAATTGAAAACGTCATTGTACCCTAATCGAATTTCGATGGGAATTACTCATGGTTTCAAACAATCCATGTAGAAATTAAGCAGATTCCACTGTATGACCAATTCAAAAGTGACATTTTTTAATTGTGCTGTATCCAATTGATATTGTAGTGTGTTTTCACAGTGTGGAAATTTGTTCATTTTTTATGTGAATTTTCATCAATAAAATCTTATAATTTATTTATCAACTATTGAATAGATGGTATTCTTAGGAACATCCTAATGTTTATTCTAAGGGACCAGGATAGCCTGGTTGGTTGGGCACTGGGCCCATGTGCAAGAGTCTGGGTTCGATTCCAGGTCGACTGAACACTCCTTTTGTAGTAAATGATGACTGATGCACATAAAATTTTTTTGAGTCTCATATTTCTCCACGTTCCCATTACAAATCAATACCTCTGGTGGTACTGATGCAGGAGTTTCCTTGTCTTTGGATTGGTTCAAAATTACAAGGCTTTCCGAGTTGAATATTAGTAGTCGAAAACCCAAAATTGGGTCGGCTATTCAATGACAGATATAAAATGTTTATTCTTGGCTAAAGGTTGGAAGTAAATGAAAGGTAAGTGGCAAATTTTAAATTTCAAAGAAAGTTATCAAAACTATAAGGTAAAAATAAGAATTACTAGGCATTAACTGCACATAATTGTGCTGGTAAAATTAACCTAACTGGCCGCAGCTGCAAGAAATTATCATAGAAGACATTGCTTTTATAATATTTTGGTTTAGTTACGGGAGAGGAGAATTTTTAATTCAAATTGGCTGCAATTTATGCAGAAACAGATGTGCCCTCTATCGTTGAATTTTTCTTTTTTATTTGAATTTCTTTCATTGTATATTAACAAATTCCAATATGTTATTATTTACAATAATTGTCCTAGTATGAGTTTCTGAAGGCAATTAGAGTCCTTATACATCTTACTATTTTGAAAAGAGTAAAATAATATAATGCGAAATGATAAGAGAATTTGTAAACAATAGTGAAAAAAGGTGACATTCAATTTTTTTTTTTAAATTTTATGTTGCATTTGAAATTATTGAAACACTAAAGTTCAAAATATTAAGTTCTAATTAAGAAATATATATATTAAACGAAAAAAGGTGACATTCAATTTTTTTTGTTAAATTTTATGTTGCATTTGAAATTATTGAAACACTAAAGTTCAAAATATTAAGTTCTAATTAAGAAATATATATATTAAGCGAAATTACAATTTTAAAAAGAATGCTAAATCTTCAGATTGACTCTTATTAAGAATTGATTCCAATAGATTCAATAAGTAATGATACTTAAAAAAATTACTAAATAAATTAATTTAAATTAATTTTATTTTATTTAATATTAATCTTTTATATATTGTTACTCTTCTAGTTTAATTTGCAATTAATGTTTAATTGGTAATTTGCAATTACGTGTTTCTGATGTTTTATATTATTGCACATAGTGAGTTCAGCTTTTTTTTTCAAAGCTGCTGGGGCATGTCTGTAAGAATAGGAACTCAAACAATATTTAGCAAAGGCAGAAATTTTAAATTCTCTAGCCTGGCAAAGAGATATGCCAAGACACAAATTGCCTCCCTGTTCTTTCAAAACAGAAGTATCCAGGGAATAATATAGGGGATAAGGACATTTAACTTTCCCCGGGGGGGGGGGTTTAAAAAAGCAACACGCTTTTGACAGACCGGTTTTACGCACAATAAGTGGCGTTCGTGTCGTCTTAGGGATTATTTTCTGACATCCCCGCCGTACCTTAGCATTGCGCGTAATCAGTGTTGATCATTAAAAAGCAATTTAATTTAAATTCTAAATTTTTTTCATTTCCGTAAATCAGTATATAATTTTGTATATTGCTTAAAGATGTCTATTCATTACTCATAATTTATTTGTTTGTGTATTGAAGACACATTTTTTTAAACAAAATATAAGCCATGCAGCCGTACATTTGTTAAATTTTCCGATGATAATGAAAAACAAAAATCTTTTTCATGAAAATAATTATTCGTAGCATTTATTATGAATTCGATTGTATTATCTTTCAATTTCCGATCTTTATTAATGCCTTTGCACGAATAATTATTCATATTATAATATATATATATCCGTATCAAAATCTCCCAATTCATATCTTAATGTCCGCGTAAGACTATCTACCTTGCTAATCAATTGCCCAAAATCAAATGCTCTTCATTTTGTTTTGATTTAACAAGGAATAAAGATAAAATAACTCATAATTTATGTAAATATTTAAACATTGCTGCCTTTATGAATGTTTTTTTTAAAGAAAACAATCATATTTTGCGTTACATGTAAAAGAAAACCACGAAAATATCATTCAGATTGATTGACGCTTAAAGAGTTCCAGCGAAATGCTCAGTAATCGCAATGAATTTTTTTTATATAATAAATCAATATTTTTTTAGCGTCTTTGACAGACAGTCAATTATTTCGGTGAATATAGCGAGATGCTCTTCATATTTTTTGTAATTTTAAACTCATTTCAAAAATCAAAGTAACGTGCAATTTAAATATCGGCGTAAAACAATGTTTATAAAAGTTATAAAAATAACCTATTTTGACCAAGATTAAGTTGAAATAAAAATAATCAAATGTTGCGTTAAATACAAAGGAAAACCACGAAAAATTCTTTTAGGTAACTGAACAATAATAAGATTACAGCTAAATGTTCATTATCGCAATGAATTATTTATTTAACCATTAATTTTTTTTATCATTCTTGACAGAGAATTTCTCATCTTAGTGGATGTTGTGAAATACTTTTCTTATATTTTTAACGCGACCCAGAAATCAAAGTAACTTTCAATTTAAATATCACTGTAAAATCATGTTTATAAAAGCTTTTGTAGTAACCTATATATGATTTAAAATTTAGACAAATCAAATGTTGCGTTAAATGCAAAGGAGAACCAAGAAAAAGTCTTTTTTAGATAACTGAACAATAATAACATTACAGCTAAATGTTCATTATCGCAATGAATTATTTTTTTATCATCCTTGACAGACAATTTGTCATCATTATAGATGTTGTGAAATACTTTTCTTATATTTTTAATTTTTAACAGGACCCAGAAATCAAAGTAACTTGCAATTTAAATATCACAGTAAAATCATGTTTATAAAAGCTTTTGTAGTAACCTATATATTATTTAAAATTAATTTTAAATTTCGACAAATCAAATGTTGCGTTAAATGCAAAGGAAAACCACGAGATTTGAAAGATTTTTTGAATGAAAATAATTAGAATTTCCATTACACACAAATGAAAACCAAGAAAACGTTTTCTGGCAAACTAATTGAACGCTAACAGGCAATAATGAGACTATACAATTATTATCATTTTCCAATTCTTGTGCTTTATATGAAATTTAATGTTTTGACTATCTTGGAATTCTTTACTAAAATGTTCTTTATTTTTTTGTAAGTACATAAATTGTGTTTTATTTTATTTCAAATATTTGAATTTCAGAATGATATGAAGAATTAAATTTTAAGAACATATTAGTTTTTTTTTTTTTTTTTTTATAATTTTAAAATTTGCAAGTTATAAATCTTTAAAAAAATCTGAAAAAAATGTATCATAAAATTTGCGAATTTCAGATTTTTCTGGCAAAGAGACTGAATGTTATCAATTATTATTAATCATTACAACTTATAAAAATCAAATAAATCGTGTGATTGATCTTTCTGCCTTTATATCTATGTCCCGCAGTGGACTGATCGTTAAGACACGGTTCCCAACAGATCACCGAAGTCAAGCATCACTGGCTGCGGTCAGTGTGCGGGCGGGTGACCACTTTGATCAGTCTGCGTAGGGACCGAGGGTGTGCGGTATTGGTCTTCGAAAACTGTTCTAACGTAAAGTGTTCGACTTCGCGTGCAGGTCGTCGGGCTACCAAAGCAGGGGAGCCATCCCCTCTGCAGAGGATCAAAATTGTGATGGTATGTCTTCGGATCTTCCTCAGGGATGTTTCCCAGACCATCGCCAATAGCCCATTGTGCAGCTCTAGTGCGACGTAAATGAACTACAACTACAAAAGCCTTTATATCTATGGAAGTATCTAAGATTTGGAATGACGCAAGGTATTAACCTCTCAATTCAGAGAAACACCAGAGCAGGTAAATTAATAATCAACTCAACCAAGCGACAAAATCGGCAACGGAACTTCTACTGAAAAGAGTGGCGATTTTTTTCCCTCGGCTACCGAAAATAAAATTTCGAAAAACTTTTCATTGAGTTTTGGCAACATATAGCTTAAAGAGCAGAAAGGCAGCTGTGAACTGTTTTTAAAGTTATTGTTTATGTAACAAAATGTATCGGTTAATAATTATTCAAGTGTTTAAATTTCAGCGATCAAAAATGAAATAATCAATTTTTCATGTTTGTGATTTTTACACATGTAAAACTTTTACTGAAAGTAATCCTTGTGTCAGACTGACCAAGGCGGAAATCACCAAATTCCTGTCTTATATGTTTTTTTCCCTCAGTGACCAACACCTGTCAAATATTTTGAATAAATATGTGTGCATTACCTCTTTCCAAAGTTCTTCCTCAGCGAAAAACTAATAGTTTAGATGCAGAGCGAGAGACTTTTGAACGCTCTCAAGTGAGTGGTTATTTTAACTTTTTTAAAATAACTATAACAAGCTTAAACTTTTTACGCCTTAGTCATCCTCCCTCCAGCATTTGTCTGTCATGCAGAACTGATTGTTTCAAGTTAAAAAACTTAGGTTCACTGTTCACGCTCTTTTAGTCAAAGCATTATTGGAACGTGAAAAGTTTCTCTCAGCGATGTCACATAGTTTTTCCGATTTTAAAATTTTATCAGTGGGCTAAAGATTTTTGAATGAATATGGTTAAAATCACATTCCTATATTTTATAATTACTTTTTTTTTGAAATTTCAGTAACTGTTTCAGGGTTGCAAGTTTGTCGCTGTTTGAATTTCCGTTATGATCTCCACGAATTATTTATATATTTTTTTCCTTCTAAAATCTGAATTTTTTTTTTAATGTTATAATTTACGTGAAAATTTTTGAAATTGTGAGGTTTTTTTTTACTTCTCATTTTACCGTACATTTGCAATAATTAGTAATTTTGTGAAATTGATAATGTATATCTAATGAAATATTAGGGGAATGGATCAATACCAAAATGAAACGAAAGTAGTTCTGCCAAGTTAATTGATTTTTTTTTATTCTTTGTATTAGGAATTTATAAATATGCTTTGCCTCCTTGAAATGCAATAAATAATACAAAAAAAAAAAAAAAAAAAAAAAAAAAAAATTTAGTTAGCCCCTTTTTAGTCAGAAAATTTGTTGAAATGAGGGTGTGACTCAGGACATAACACTGCTAAATGAAATTAATTTCTTATCCCTATGTCTTGACACACACGAGAAAATGCTGGCAAACAAATATTGCATGAATACAATATTAAGTATTTTGAAATAAAAACATTTTCATTCAATAAAATAATAATGTTTCATGATATTAAAGTAACAAATTTGTCAGCTCTTTTATATGCTTTTATTTTATTAAATCTACTATGGTCATTATTTTAATGCATATTGTGTATTTAATTATTTCTACTTGTGTTTTCTAGTACTGTTTTTTATAAATTTTGGTATTTTCTTTCCGTGACAAACATGCAACCCTAATCATAATTCTATTGTCGATTTCCTGTTATTCATTTTTCTTGCTGTGTGTTAGTTGAAAAGAAAAAGAGAATTGTTTTTTAATTATTTATGTAAGAGCATAATTATTAAATTGTTGAAAATTTCTTGTATAAGGTATTTTAATTTAAATGAATTTATATTTTGTTTTGGTAGTAAAAAATTGTTGAAAGATATTTTTTGAAACACTTGCTACCAAAATTATTATTATTTTTTTTAACAATTTGTCTTCATTTATTTTTTCAATTAGTGGAAGTTTACTATCTTTTATCCTATTATATTAATTATAGAATCACTGACCAGCATGAGCCTGAATGTTTTAAGCTAGTGTTTTTAGTATCTGTTTTGTAATAAATATTTTTTGAGAAATAAATTATCAGAGTTTAGCCATAAGAATTATTTTACAAACTGAGTTTAACCATAATAAGCGTTTAAAAAATGATAAATTCTAACATTTTGACTTGTATTATTTCCAGAGCATCAGTATATCCAAAGCTATAAATTGTCAAGAATCACCTGTTAAAGAAAAACATGTACGGTGTATCCTTTTATGTTTAATTTTTTATTTTGTTTCGCTAATATTGTAATGTATGATATTTAAATTATGTTAAAAAGATTATGTTAAAAGAACTTATTTCGATTTATATAAGTTGGATTATTTGCTAAAATCAAAGGGGAAGAGGAATTTTTATGTTTGAAGAAAAAAGTTTGTTTAACAATTTTCGTATTATTTAATACCTAAACAATATTTTATAAAAATATATGTATTTTTTAAACTTTCAAAATTTAAAGTTCAGATAAATCATATGTTCTAACCTTTATGCTTTATTATTCAAGGCTAGCAGTTTTTGGCAAATTAATATGAAAACTCAAAATCACTGAAAATGTATTGTATCAAGACTGTTAAGAAATGCTATCGCATTTCCATCTATTTTATCATCATTTATTCATCTATTTTAAGAAATAAACAAAACTTTTTCCCTTTCTTTTTAAAAAAAAAATTATTTTATTATTTTCTTTAGACTTGCAATCTGTTAAAAAGAACATTAGTTAAAAAAAATTTTTTTTTCTTCTTCTTCTTATTGCTACTTCTTGGACAGCTAAACATTAATTCTGTCCCAATAAGCTTACTAAAAGGGTTCTTGAAAAAGGAACAGTCAATAAAAGATAAACTTTGGGGAGAAGAATAAACTCTGACTATTAATAAAGCTGAATATTAGTAGTGAATGAGCAGAACATTAGTAGAAGAGATTAGTTTTCACTTTAAATTATAGATCTATTATTTATATGAAAACTATATTATAACAATATTTATATTAGTTAAGAAATCTATTCAATTCTGTTCCTTATTTTATATTTTCTTTTATTAAAATGGATTAATTTACTTATGGAAATTTTAAATAGCTCCTTTTTTAAATTTTTCCCCAATAATTATCTGCAATATTAATTCTTCATATCATTAAGGAATAAAAGGGAGAAAAACATATCTTTTTTCATGAAAGAGAAAGTTCAAATTATTTACTTTCAACTATTACTTCAAGCTTTTTTTAATTTTTTTTTTACAAAATATTTCATCATACTAAATGGCATTTAATATTTTAAATATATTTTTATCTATAAAAATCCTTTGTTGAATAAAATACTTATTAGTTATTGTTTGTTTAAAACAATTATCGGGAAAAATCTATTTTTCGGATTTGTCCTGAAAATTCCAATTATGGGACTTTCCACTGTACATAATATTTCTTACTTAAAACACATTTTAAAGTTTAATTGTAGTTACTACTTATGTTTCTATGAGTTAGAATTTTAAGTTGATTATTTGTCGGGCAGCAAAATATATATCACAAATCTAATTTCTCTGGTTAGTCAGAGTAGATATAATGTTAACTGACAGAGAGAAAAAAATATTGATTTTATTTATTATTTTTTTCACTATAAAAATAATCTTTATTTTTTATGTATCGAATCAATATATACATTATCTTTATAATTCATCTTCGCATTTCATATATTAGTTTCTGTTATATGTTTCAGTAATTTTCAAATTACTTTTTGGTTTTTTACTTCAAATGCTTTCACCTGCAATGCATCATAAAACATAGAATTCCAAGTTTCAGATCAACCAGATTAGACCTAATATGGATAACTAATTTTAGAGAAAAAGTGATATTGCATTTTATTGAATAGTTTCATAAACAGAAATTTATGTATTTATTTATTAACAAATTAAAATGTCATTCTTTTTTTTTAATCCAGTTACTTTTTTTTTTCTAGCCATTATTATATATTTTATTCTGTATTTGTTGGCTTTCCTAAAATATATTGGAACTCAAATTTTCCAGGAGTTACATATTATAGATATATAACTTATTTTGAAGAGAAATTTATATTGCCTTTCACTTATTCGTTTCGTAACTATAAAAATAGTCTTTACATTTTGTATACTCTGTAAAATTGAATTTTTGTCATTCTTTTTAAATCCTGTTATTCTTTGTTTCTATTTTTTGTTTTATTTTAATTTCCATTGAATATTTTATTTTTGTTTGTTTGGTATAAATAAAAATTCATATTAGAACTCCGATTTTCCAAATTATTCAGACCTGGCACTATATGCAGAACTGACCTAGGAGAGAAAGGAATTTTGTTTTTACTTATAAGTTTAAAGCTATAAAACATTTTCATAATTAAAAGGGTACTTAAGAGTATATCTTTATTAGTGACTGTTTGCCCCAACTAAAATCTCTAATGTGCCGGTTCTTGCTTTTTTGTCTCAATGTCCACTTGATGCCAAATCTTGATGGCTGTTTTGACACAGATAGTGAAACAGGAATCTTTCTGTCACTTTTTTTTCTGTTTAAAAAAAAAAAATTATTGCTAAAGTTGTTCATGATTCTTAAAAATAATGACAACAGAGAACTGGCATTTTCCAGTCTCAGTCGGTTCCAAAAAATTTAAATTTCGTGGACTGGAGTTTTATTTTAAGTTTGAATTAATTTTTATAATGGTTATGAATCAAAGTTTTCTTGCTCTGAGTTATTGAGTCAAGGGTCTTTAAAATTTATTGTTATTAATATTAATTTAATCCTGAATTTGATTTAAGTTTATTTTTTTATTTTATTAAATTCAATCATTTTATTGTTGTAAATGATAATTTTAGTTTATTTGAGATCAGTTCAAATATTTTATTTCATTTCATTAAATTATTTTAATAATAACATTCCAGTGTTTTATCTCAATAACTTTATTTAATATTCTATCAAAAATTTTTAAATATTTTATTTCGAATGAAAAACAGATGTTTTTTATACATCCATACATATTTGTGATATTTTCATAGGAGCTGCTTTAACTCGGACTCTATTTTTAAAAAATTTTTTTCTCACCAACATCGACAATAATAATCTACCAATGTAACATTTGAGTTGAACTCATGCTTGAACTGATAATAGTTATGATTTGCAGGTGGCAAAGTAATTGAAGTAATGCCTTTACTTATGTTTTTTTTTTTTTTTTCTATACAAGTTCAATAAATAGTCTAGCATAAATTTGCTTGTTTAACGCTACACTGTTTTTTAAAATTTTATTTAAGGTTAAGGAATTGCCGATAAATTTTTTAAAAATCAATCTATACTGCCTGAATAAGTAATAAATGTTCAGATCAGTTGTGATGTGATAAATTTTAGTGCATCAAGTGTGATATTATAGTTTTTAGATGTATTTTGTTTTGAATAATGTTCGAGAATGTTGTGTTAGCTCTCGATGGAAATGAGAAGAGAAGTATATTTGTTTCATGTCAAAAGATTAAATATGGTTGTGGAGTCAATTTTATAATTTAATGCATTTATTATTGCTGTGTACCTGCTAAAACATTAATAAATTTGATTAAAGAGTAGCATAAGTCTCAGAGCTATTTTGTAGAAAAGAAATAGAATTTACATTTTGTAGGAGAGTAACTTCAATATGTTGATATTTTATGTAGTTACTATTGCATTATTATTTTGCTATAAAATTTATATTGGCTTGAGGGATCGTGCAATTTCATAGACATGCTGAGCATTAGCAAGCTGTTGCGCATGTGACAACGTTTGATATAAATTTACAGTATTTTGTTATTTACAGTATGAAATGCAGATTTAGAATTGTTAAGTAGGTAATAGTTTTGTGTGCATATATTGATATATTTTTATGAAATTAGTAGCACAGTGGTAACAAAACTGTTGCCTAGCGAAAACATTTGTTTTATATGTTTGGTGATCTTAATAAATGGCTCTAATAAAAAGGAATTTCAATATTTGTTTCCATTTCTGACATGTGACGACAAAAATAGTTCGAACAAAAAAATTTTGAAAATTGAACCAGAGTGCATACCAAAGCTTTTCTTTTCATATTTCTTTGAATTTATCTTAATAGCAGTGATCATTTGGTACTTTCAGTTTTATTTTATTAAATTTATTTACTTAATTCAATTTAATAATAACTTTCCAGTCTTATTTCTTACTCACATCGTTTAATCTTCTGGCTTCTAATAAAAATATAAATTATTTTATTAGAAATAAAGAGAATGTGAATTCTTTATTCGTGCATATTTGTATCATTTTTGTGTTTCCTTGACTTTAATTTAATAGCTGCAATCATTGGTACTTTTAATGAAAAAGCTGCTGGAACTTTTTGGGGTGTTGTTTTGAAGCTCCCTTTGCAAGGCAATCCTATTGTTTGTTGGAAGTTCTGCCATGTTTTACACAAAGTTTTAAGAGAAGGGCATCCTAATGTAAGTTTTTATTTAAATGTATATTTATATGAAGGGTTCAAAATGTTTTAGAATCTCTGTTGATCATGTGATGTTTACGTGTATGATTAGATAATAATGGTGTTGTTATTTATTTATTTGTTATTATAGTTTCTTCTACTGTAATATTTTGTTTTTATATAAATGTTATGATACCAACAGAAAGTTATAAAAAACAAGTTATTTATTTATTATTATCCTATAGATAAGTTGAACAAGTTATTAAAAGTACCGTATTTTTCGGCGGTAGCGCCGCGGCGCTATCGAAAAAAAAGTTGTTTTAATCCTACATGCGGCGCTTCCGATGCAGCGGCGCGTCCGAGGAAATAATTTTTAGCAGCAAAAAAATTTCTCAAGTAAATTTATTTAAGATGAAATAATTTTCTGAGAGAAAGACTATTAAATAAAATTAATAACGAAGTTGACGAAATATTTGTACGTATCGCGATCTGCTGCAGAACAATTGCCAATTCTTAGCAAACTTTCGGCAGCAGCCTGCAAGAAAATAAATAAACGAAATAATAATTTTAAAAAAACATCGCGTAAGGAGAAAATTTAAAAGGTAAGCATCTTGTATCCACCCCCAGTTTAATCCCCCAGAAAAATCGAAAGCTAGAAATCTACTTAGCGCCTTGGCAATTGTAATTGGAGCGGACAGAAAAGGAAGTAATAGGACCCCAAATCCGGCACTCACGGGACCGACGAAATGCCGAACTTCAGATCTCTTTCGGAAATTCCAATATGGCGCTCAAATATTACTATAATTCAATTTTAGAAAAACCAATAAAATTAGTCAAGTTTCGATCGTAGATTATGATGGGGTGAATTTAAAACTGGTCCATCTTAAGAAATTTTATTAATTAAAATAATCATCTATATAATATAATCAAGAAGAAATAATCCGAAGGAGAAATAATTCAAGAAGTAATCCGAATCCTCCGATGGAGAAGAAATAATCGTTTCTTCTTCGGAGCGAGATCATAGTTCTTGTTTTTTTCTTTTAGATAGCATTTTGTTTTAACAGAAGACGCTCACCTCACAAGAAAAAAAAAGCTAACAAAGAACTACAAAAAAAAGTAACAATTTATGCTAAGGAACTAACGATAACAGCAAAAAACAAGCTAAAAACTAATAACGATAAAAAAAATAATAAATAAAAGAAACAACTAACAACAAAAAAAAAAACAGGCTAACTAACAAAAAAAAAATTAACAGTTAATAACTAATAAAAAAGCCGCAAAATAAAAAATAAATGAATCAAATAAAAAACCGCAAAAGGGATAGAATTCATTTTGTACTCCACGTGGTAGTTTCAATGTCAACTGGGTGTGGCCAATTTATGGTCTAACAGAAGAGGGAAATGTGGGGACAAACCAGTAATGCACAAGCTCAGCTGACAAGATTGATTGATCAGTTTCTTCCAACTTGCATTTCTTTATTTTGTTCATTGGAAATGAAGGTGTTTTTACTTTTCACTTTATTTGAAACTGCTTTATAAACAGATGTTTCCTTTGACACCGATTTATTATATATTTTTTTCAAGCTTTTTTATTTTTAAAAGATAAAATAAAGTTACTTACTTCAACAAAGTAAAATTCCAAATAAAAAGAGAATATAGCTGATTTTTTTGTCTCATCAATATATATTTCTTAAAAAAAAATAAAAAAATTTAGATCAGATTAAGTGCCGGATTAGGGGTCCAATACTGTATGCCCTTTTCTTTTTCCCAACCCCTTTAAAAATAACTGATTGATTCCTCCTAATCAGCTCCAGTAGAAATGACAAGCAGAGGAATTTTTCATCAGAATTTTTTTGGGGCGCTCTTAGTTATTTCTTATTCTTGTTATTATTAGTTATTTCGTTATTATTAGTTTCGTTATTATTAGTTTTTCCTTAGTTTGTTAACTGTAATAAATTTTAAAATCTTTTTATTTTAAAATCTTTTTTTTAATAAATTATTCATTTTATTTTTCTTATTACATTGTTTTACGGATTTCTGTAATTAGTCCAGCATTAATTCAGCTGCTGAGCATATAAATATTTTTTTGCTCTTAATTATTTGCTATAATGTTTTTTTGGCGCGGTGCCAACTGGTAAGAACAACTTTATTTTATATCGTTTTTTTTTTTTTTTTTTTGCTGAAGGAGAAAACTTTTTTCACGTCAACTCTTTGTTAACGCAGTTTAGGATATTCTCTCCCCACCCCCCAAATAATTTAGAAATTACGTTATTTGACGTGTTAAAAAATATTTTGTTGCACTTAACATTATTTTCAGAATTATTTGTTGTACTTAAGTTTATTTTTTGGTGTGGTGCCAACAGATAAGAACAATTTTATTTTATATCGTTTTGTTGCTTTTTTTTTTTTTTTTTTTTTTTGCTGACAAATAAATTTTTCATTATAATTTAGAAATTAAAACCTTACTTTATGAAATGTATAAAAAATTTTTATTTTTTATTATACAGATATTCTAAATGGTAATTTAAAGGTCTCTTGCATAAGGATGCTGATATGCGCGGTGTAGCGCCATTGCGGCGCTTGCGCCGGAGCGGCGCTTACTATAAATTTTTTTTAAAAAATTTCATTTTCATCGATGTGCGGCGCTTGCGATGAAGCGGCGCTTTCGCCGAAAAATACGGTATTTTATTTATTAAACTTAAAATATTGTTGTTCTTTCTCCCTTTAGTGATTTTTGATTATCTGGCATCATTTTTCTCAACTAAGTTTTGTTCTTTAAATACTTAGTGTAATTTTGTTCATCTTCTGTATTCTTAGAATTCATAATTAGATTTTATTGCCGTAATGCTTGTTTTGCAATCAAAGTAATTAAATAATGCTGGTTGGGTCCGACAATGGCTCAGTTTCACAAAATATTTCACTAAAAAAAATAAGTTCTCAAAAATTCTCAAATGAGCGGACTGTAATTATTAATCACAATATTTTATTCACATAACTCATTTTCTCCCATCGGAGCTCTTCGGATTCATAACACACACTGAATTTTCACAGATGGCGCTTCTGGCGTCAACATACCGCCGGGCGTTGAATGACGCAGCATTCAACAAAACACAAATAATAATAAAAAAAACAACTAAAACAAACACAAATAAAACAACCATACAAATATATAACAATAAAACATAAACATATATCTCAACACAATTTTTAATTAACATGAGGCAAAGTTACTAATTTAATTACTGGCCGTTTAAATATACCATTTTTATCTTTAAGAGTTACAACTCTGGTTATGTTATCCTTACCTGGATGAGTTTTGATAACCTTTGCTAAATTCTATTTTAAAGGACAATACACATCTGAATTTTATACTAATACTAAATCACCTTCTTTTATATCTATTTTACCCTTGTACCATTTAGGTCTATTTAAAAGTTTATTAAGATACTCTACTGACCATCTTTTCCAAATATGTTGAGTCATTTTTTGAACCAATTGCCATCGGCTAAGACGATTCATTGGAACCTCAGTATAGTTAGGTTCAGGTATTGCTACTAAAGTAGAACCAATAAGAAAATGTGCGGGTGTTAGTGCTTCAACATCATTTGGATCACTTGAAAGAGTGCAGAGTGGTCTAGAATTTAAGACTGCTTCAATTTGAACTACTAAAGTTAAAAATTCCTCGTAACTTAAGATTGTTTTTCCAACTACTCGTTTAAGGTGATATTTCAGAGCCTTTACACTTGATTCCCATAATCCTCCAAAATGTGGAGTAGAAGGGGGATTAAAATACCATTTAACTCCTTCATCAGTCATATATTTCTCTATTTCTTTTTTACTTTCACATTGAAATAGTAATTTAAGATATGAATTTAATTCTCTATGTGCACCTATAAAATTTCGGCCGTTATCACTAAAAATTTCAGAAGGTTTGCCTCTTCTAGATACAAATCTTTTAAAAGCAGCTAAAAATGCAGCTGTAGTTAAATCATTCACTATCTCAAAATGTACAGCTTTTGTTGTGAAGCAAACAAAAACACAAATAAATATCTTTTTTACCTGCTTACTTCTACCAATGAAGCTTTTAACTACAAACGGTCCACAAAAGTCAAGTCCAGTTCGAGAGAAAGCTCTAGAAATGGTTACTCTAGCAGCTGGTAAGTCAGCCATTTGCTGTGGTTTTGACCTAGAACTTACCTTTTTACACACAATACAATTAAAGACAATTTTTCTAACAACATTTCTTGCTGAAACAATCCAAAATTTTGATCTTATAAGTGATAATGTGGTTTCTGCACCTGCATGAAAATAAACAATATGAAAATAATTAATCACTGTTAAAGTAAAATTATGTTTGGTAGGCAGAACCATTGGATGTTTTTGAGATTCACTTAAGTCACTGTTTTGAAGTCTGCCACCAACTCTAAGAATTTTATTTTGATCTAAAAAGGGACACAAATTTAAAAGTTTACTATTGTTAGGTATCGGTAACCCTTTTTCCAAACACTGAATTTCAGTCACAAATGAAGTACGTTGAACGTTTCTCACAACACACAACAAAGCTTGGGAAAGTTCACTGGTTGTCAACGTTCCACGGGTAGGATGCAATGGATTCAAAGAATTATGCAAGAATCTCTTGCACCAAGCCACAATTCTTAAGACTTTCATATAAGAAGAACATTGATTAATGACACTTAGAGGCTCTAATGTGTTAATTAGAGCACAAATTTCACTAACTACTGGTGGTTTTAATTCTCGAAGAAACAATTCATCAGACTCTACAGATATATTATCTGTGCAATCATCTACTGACGATTGTCGCAGAAATAGAGGGCCACTCCACCACAAGTCACATGTTTTAAGTCTCAATGGATCGATACCTCTAGAAACGAGGTCGGCAGGGTTCTGTTTTGAAGCAACATGATGCCACTGTTCACTCACAGTTAATTTTTGGATTATAGAGATTCTATTGGCAACAAAAGTCTTTAGGTCTCTGCACTCCTTTCTCATCCACGCCAGAACGATGGTACTATCTGTCCAGTAACAAGTTTTAGAAACTTTTAGCTGCAGGGCACTTAATACTTTCCTCATTAGTTTCACCAACAGAACTGCTGCGCAGAGCTCTAGTCTAGGTATTGAGACACACTTCAGGGGAGCTACTCTGGATTTACTGATAAGTAGCTTTGTTTCTGAGTCACCAAGAGAGTTGATGGATTTAGCATAGATTACTGCTCCATACGCCATTTCTGAGGCATCGGAAAATCCATGTAATTCTACGATGAGAAATTGTTCACTGAGAATCCATCTTGGGACACTGATTGAGTTCACTGCACTCAAGGAATTAAGAAAACTGTGCCATTCGGCGTTTTCTTTAACTGGAAGAGCATTACACCAATCCAATTTTAATAACCACAGTTTTTGTAAGAACACTTTAGCTCTAGTGATGATTGGTCCCAACAAACCAAGAGGATCAAAAATTCGTGCGATTTGAGAAAGCACTTTTCATTTAGTAAAAACCTCACTTTGGTCAATAATTACATTAAACCCAAAATTGTCTTGTTGTGGTTTCCAAAGTACACCTAATGTTTTAGTTTCATTAGTAAATGAATAACTTGATTCATTAGTTTCATCACAGAGAAGGAATTTGTTATTAGCTGACAATTTATGAAGCTCCATTCCTCCCCTTTCTAACAATGATATAAGCTGTTGTTGAATGTCTCTTGCTTGATTTAAACTCTCAGCACCGGAGACTATATCATCCATGTATGCATCATGTAACAACACAGTTGATGCTAATGGAAAGTCTCTTCCTTCATCTCTGGCTAACTGCTGCACTGTCCTAGTTGCCAAAAAGGGAGCACTTATTGTGCCATAGGTAACAGTACACAGTTTATACACTTTCACTGGATCATTAATCTCTGTCTTAAATAAAATTCTCAATAAATCTCTTTGGCTATGATCCACAAGTATCATGCGATACATCCTTTTGATGTCAGCAACAAAGGCAAATTGATGTTTTCTAAACCTAAGCATAATGCACAATAAATCATCCTGAATTATACCTCCGTTGTACTGTAAACAATTTAATGATTTTCCAGTAGAAGTTAATGCACTTGCGTTAAACACAACTCTCAAGGGGGTACTTTTGGATTCAGGTCTAAACACGCAATGATGAGGAATATAATACTGCACATCTGGTTCTTCAGACTCTTGTACTTCCTCCATATGACCCATACTTAAATACTCTAGCATAAATGCTTTGTAAAGTTCACAAACTTGAGGTTCTCTAGCAAGGCGATTCCATAACGAATTCAAACACCTTGCAGCTTTTTTCTTAGATTCACCCAGACACGACGGATCTTCTCTAAAGGGCATTTTAACAACGTATTTTCCACTCTCAGTTCTTGAATAATTCTCAAGAAAATGCTCTTCACAAATTTCAGCTTCTTTAGTTTTAGAAATTTCAGACTCTCTCTCTATATTTTCTATTTCCCAAAAAGTTTTTAATGTTTTTTCTAACTCAAAATTATCTGTAACGAGCCCACAATATATTTTATTTTCGTTTTTGGTCGGAAGACTCCCACTGACAATATACCCGAAAACGCTATTTTGCAATCTTAAATTTGTATCCTGAAGGAAAATTTGACCCGATTTTAAGATTTCATAAAAGTGTTCTGCTCCTAACAACAAATCAATAGGACTCGGAATAAAGAATTTTTCATCTGCCAGTATAATATTATTTAGCGATAGAATATTTACATCAAGAGGATTAGCTGGTGTAAGTTCCGTAATTTTAGGAATTACTAAAAAATTTAAGTTTAATTCAAAACTCTTATCTCTATTTAAAATAGTAGCATTAACTTTCGCTTTTATGCTCAGAGACATATTATTTATTCCCGATACAGTTATATTTGTACTTGACCTATTTAAATTAAGAGAATCTGCTAACCTTTTACTCATAAAATTAGAATTCGCTCCCACGTCTAATAATCCTCGAACTTCAAAACACTTATTTGATTCATCTTTAATCAAACAAACAAAAGTGCTGAGTAAGACTGTTTTTAATTCCCTTCCCATAGTAGTAGAAGAAAATACATTTTCCCCACCCTCACATACCACAGGCGTCTCATAATTCACAGGCATTTGGAAAACTGGTGCCGAAGAATTCAAGGACGATTGAATGTTCCTATTTTCATTACTCATTTGATTCGAAACTATTTCTTTATTTATTTTTTGCTCTCGCGGAAAGTGAAGAGAAATATGATGCTTTTTTCTGCAAATACTACAAGAGATTTTGTTTCTACACTCACTTTATGATTATTTAAACAGTTAAAGCATAAATATTTCGATTTAACGAACTCAACTCTATCACTTACGGACATATTTTTATAAATAGAACATTTATACAAAGGATGAATTTCATCACATAAATTACATTTAGTATTTTTTACATCCGTTAGAAACACTTTTGACATAGTTTTCGAATTATTTTTATAACTCATTCTAGCATTATCAACTACGGGTTTTCCCCTAGAAGTATAGAATAAATCAATCTCCCTAGCTAATTCTACAGGTTTAAACCAAGAACTTGCTTGTCTTACATTTATAAAGCACATAACATCTCTATCAAGTGTTTGATTAATTTTATCAGATATTATTAATTGCTTCAAAGTTTCGAAGTCAGTTACATTTTTTAACTTTAAATAATATTCCCAACTCGTTATTAATCTAGACGCGAATTGCACGTACGTTTCACTAGTCATTTTTTGTGCTTTTCTAAAATTCTCTAAACAGATTTGGGGGGATGGCTCGAATTCTCTCAAAACTATAGTTTTAACTTTAGAATAATCTCCTAATTCGTCATCTTTAATGTATGTAATTACATTTGTGGCCTTTTCCCCTAACAGATTTAGAAGAATTTCAGCCTTACATTTCTCAGGGACATTTTTTGAAATAAAAGCTCTTTCTAATGACGAAAAGAAATACCCCCACCCTTCTGGTCTATTAGGAATTTTAAGAGTTAAAGTTCTCACACTTTTAATTAGAGAGTCTAAAGATTCTACACTTTCGTTTTTCACATTATCAACAGGTAGTTCACTTTTAGATTCGATTCGCAATTTAGCGAGCTCAAGTTCCGATTTCACTCTTTCAGCTTTTAATTTTTCAATTTCAATTAATCGGATTTCATCACTTTTTCTTTCTTCGATAATGTTATTTGCTACCTCTTCAACTAACTCAATGTTATTTTTATACGTATCACAACTCTGAATTGCTGCAATTAGATCAACAATAGTTTTCATATTAGAAATGTCTACATTAAGCTCGGCAGCAAGCCGAACATAGTCCTCTTTTTTAGCACTTTTAAACATATTGAATTTCAATAACTAAATAATAAATCACGTACCTTTAATTAGGTATATTATCCACTATTTTCACAACTGATAACTCCGATAGACAGGACCAACAATGGGTCCGACGATAGCTCAGTTTCACAAAATATTTCACTAGAAAAAATAAGTTCTCAAAAATTCTCAAATGAGCGGACTGTAATTATTAATCACAATATTTTGTTCACATAACTCATTTTCTCCCATCCAAGCTCTTCGGATTCATAACACACACTGAATTTTCACAGATGGCGCTTCTGGCGTCAACACTGGTGAAGGAGTTTTAAGCATCAATTATTTCTTCATTTTATTTATTATTGCTGAAATGTCTGTCTTAATATTTAACTAAAATTTTATAGGCTATTTTGGACTCCCAGAAATATCATACAAGTATAAAAGATTTAGGAAAATTATGGGTAAGTAAAATATTATTTTATTTATAAAAGTTGCTTATTTTATTCTACCAAGAAATTTTTTTAAAATTAATTTTTATTAATTTTAATAATGGAAAAATAATTTTGCATCATTGTGACTTACTAAATTTTATGGACAAAAATTTTAGCAAAAAAATTTTAAGGTATTTCAAAATTATCTCTCTCCTCTTCAACTTTATATTATCCAAATTTGAATGTAATTATATCTTTAATTTTATTACAGAAAACATCACCATGCTGATACTAATTAGTATTTAAAAAAAAAAAAAACTTTTTGAAGTTTAGAACATATCCTATTCAGATTTTTTTTAGGATCAGAAGGCATTTCTAAGAAAGAAATTTTATTTTATTTGTTTATTTTTTGTATGTAATAATTTAGAGTTTAAAGTTAATTAATGCTATAAATTTGGGTTAGTAAGATACCTTTTATGAAGTCTTATAAAAATATATTTTAAAATATGCTGTTGCAATCTATCATTATGGATGTGATTATTATTTTTATTTTATTATCAGGGTCTTCTAAAAGATGGTTATGGAAGATTAATCCAATGTTATTGTACACTTTTATTGGCCAAATTAGAATTTCATAGAAAGGTTTGTAACTAAACTTTTAATTCCCAGTTTACTTTTATCAAAATGCATTGTTACTAAATGATTGAATGACATTCTTTTTTGTTGCCCTTTTACTGTTTTAAGAAATGTATAACTATTTTAATATAGATGATAAGTAATTTTAATCAGTCTATATTTTTTTATTTTTAATTACTTATATATTTAAGAAACATTTTTATATTGATACACACAGTAACAATTTTACTGTTACAATTTTATTCCATTAATATAATCTAACTTAACTGTTTTGCTGTTTATTTGAAGAATATTTTAATAACATTCTATATTTTTATCCAATAGAACCCACGATTTCCTGGTAATTTGAATGTGACAGATGAGGAGTTAGATATTATTGGCGAAAGAGATGTTAATGTTTTGTAAGTAGGGAAATTCATAATTTTTACAACTCTTTTAAATTTATTATCCAAATAATTAACTTTTAGTCTCTATTTTTTCTAGTTTTCAAATGAGCTGTGAATTTTTTGATTATATGGAGGAAATTCTTGCACTTCAGAATGCTGGTATTCATTTATTTATTTATTTTGTATGTTTACAGTTAATTGTTTAGATATTCATTTATTTGGAATAGAATAAAAAAATTAATTAGGCCCTATTGATTAGTTTCTTTATTGTACACTCACATTTAATATGATAAATAATTTTTTATTTAATTTGTTAATGACGTGATGATAGTAAATTTCCTTCTTAAAATGCTTAGGTTTTCTTTTTTAATATAAACTTATAAACAAAAAGGGAATTTCATTACTGTTTTTTTCTTTTATAATTTATTCTATTCTTATCCTTCTATTATTATTTTTTTCATTTTATACGTGCAATTTATAGGGATTTTTATTTCACCCTCCTTTTAAATCACAAGCATTATCAATAAACTAATTAATTTTGTCATTAAGTTAACATGACTGCATTAAGAGTCTGTACAAGTTTGTGAAATGTTGTCAGTTGATAGTTTTTATCGACAACTTCATTCTGAAAATAAATAATTGCTAAAATAATTGAATTTATTATGAATTAGGTTACTTTCCGGGTGCATAACTCAGGTGCCTAGGACTGAATATTAAATTTTATATCTGTTTGCATTATATAAGTGTTCACAGTAATATTCAGTAAGTCCTAGTATCTGGCAACAAAGTCAGGTAATTGACAAGCAAAAATACTTTCGTTAAATCCAGGTTATTTCTCCTAAAAAGATATGTTTTATTAGGCTATTATTATGGTTGTTTCATAAATATCTTGTTCAAATGTGTTAGAGGACCAAATTTTAGTTGCTGGATCATCAAATATTAGCTGAAATTTAATCAATAACATAGATGGTTATATGTTGCTTGATATATGTTTCTCTATTGTATGATTTTGTTTGTAAGTTTTTTTTTTAATGTTGTTGGTAGTTATTCATAACAATTAACTGGCATCTTAATTTTTATGCTTATTTTAATATCAAAAGAATTATTGCTAATAATTTATGTAAGATGTTTAGAAAATAATATTTTTTTATTAAACAGTATTTATTAGATTTTTTATTTAAATATTTATTTATCAATAGTGTTTGGATCTTTGGATATGTCAAGATCAAATTCAATGACAAATTGTGGGCAATGCCGACTTGCACCTCTTATTCCTTGCATACAAGATTCCAGTCAGCTTTATGATTATACTGTTAAAGTTCTTTTCAAACTTCATGCTGGTAATTGCCATTGTTTTTGTTGGATTGATAAATTTCTTATTTTTTATAATATTTTAGAGCAGTGATTCTCAACCTTTTATTTGTCGCAGCACACTTTTAACGATTTCAAAATTTGGCGGCACACAAAGAAAAAGATAAGTTTAAAAGTTGTTTACTTACTTATAATACACTGTGTAAAATAGTTTATGATAATAATTTGGAATGTAAAATAAAATAATATAATATTTACTGCAAAAACAACGTTTACTTTTAATGAGTACTAGTAGTAAATATTTTTAATGAGAAATTTGAGCTTGATGGATCGTAAAAACATCTAATATCGTCTTCTACATTTAACAGTCTCGATCTTTTTTTCGTTTTTATGTTGGTTAATACAGAAAATCCGAATTCACACAAATAAGATATAGAAACTTGTAATAATATTTTTAAAGCTTTTTTGGCTGTCATGGGATAATCACATCTAATGTTAATCCAAAATGAATTGATTGATTCTTCCGAATATTTTTAAATTAAATCTCGATTATTAGAAAGCAAAATTAGTTCTTCCTTTTCATTCAAAGTTAATTCAAAAACAGAATTATTCGTTATCACAAATGGATTAGGAAACCAATCAGATTTTTTTAGATCTAAATTTGGGAAAAAATGAATAATTCTCTCTAATGTTGTCAAATGGTAAATAACAATTTTATGAATAGTTTCATTAAAATCTTTTGGGGCTGAACTAAACTTTTTCAAATATCCTTCCTGAGCTTTATTCTTCAATAAAGTTATTTGTTTTTGGAATCCCACCAGTTTATCAGTTGAGTTTAATATATTTTTCTTTCGGCCCTTGCATACTTGAATTTATGTTATTAAAAATAACAAAAATGTCTGATAAGTAAGCTAGTTTAGCACACCATATTTTATCCTCCAACAAATAAGCAAAATCATAATTTTTATTTTGTTCAAAAAGCATTTACATTTTGTCTTTTAATTCTAGTACATGAGATAAAACTTTTCCTCTGGACAACCACCTTACTTCCATATGCAGTAACAAGGATTCGTACTTAGCTTCCATAGCTTGGCATAAATTACTAAATGAGCGACTTTTTAATGGCCTTGATTTTATATAATTAACCATTTTAACACATTGTTCGTGATAATTTTCAATTCTGATGGCAAATATTTTGTAACAAGAGCTTCTCGATGCAAAAAACAATGTGTAACTAATATATCCCCATTCAGTTCTTTAACAAGTGCTACAAATTCTTTTAGGTGTAACTTTTTAAACTTTACTCGTAATAAAATAAAGCATTATAATTTTTACTATATACATTTCTAAAATTTGGCGGCGGCACACTTTAAGAATTTGGCGGCATACAAAAGTGCTGCGGCACAGTGGTTGAGAATCACTGTTTTAGAGTTTAGAAAATATACTTTATTTATGCTACCAAAAAAATAAACACCTATATTAATTGAAATTTTACTTAAATGAATTTTCAAACAAATTTTAAGATAATATGCCGAAATAAAGATTTGTGAATGAAATTATATAATATTTCTTGCTTGAATGTATGTACTAAATACATCTTTTGTCACGATCGATAATTTCTTTTAAGCCTTGAAATTTGTTTCAATTATTTAATTTATACATTAATGTTTGTTATAAACTTATTTCAATTATTTGATTTATTTACTTTTGTTTAATGAATTACCTAAACATGTCCATTGTTGAAACTAAAGTGGATATTGCACTAAAAAAATCTTTTTTTTTTATAGATATTTTTTTAGTAATTCTATCAGTTTTCTGCTTATTAGTTCATTTTAATGGTTATTGAGTGTTTATTCTAAATATAAATTATAATTGTATCATATATGATACAATATTATGTAAACAATTAAAAAATTTCTTTTTAGACAGATTTATCATTTATTTTTGCCACTCACTAATTATATTTCAAAGTTGATGTTTATAAATACATAAAAATATTTACTAAATTTGTTAATTTCGAGCAATACAAAAAGGTGTTTTATAAAGTGATGTTTAAAAAAACCCGGCATTTCTAAGTTAATCAAAATATGTGGTTTATTTTTTATCAAGGGAGAAAAAATATCTGTTAATCTTTTAGGTGATTCTTATGTATAAAATCTATTCTACAAGTGGCTATTCCACTTGTTAGATTAATGAATTCAAAATTTCACTGAAATTTGTTAACAGATATGTATGATATATTGAAAAATAATTTTCTTAAAGTTCTTATTTATCTTGCTAAAATATATTCATATTTTTCTTGTTTGAACGCAAATCTTAATCTTAAACCTTGTTATTTTGAAATGTTTTCAGCTCTACCTCCTGATACACTTATTGGACATAGAGAACGTTTTTTAAAACAATTCAAAAGGTGAGTGAAATTTTTTCCTCTTTGTTATTTTTAAAACTATTTATATTTTAAAGTATATCCAACATTCCTGCTTTATAGTCTAAAACGTTTATTGAAAATGAAAATAATGTATAATAATTCTTAATTATTTTATCAACTATTTTTCCTTAAATCCTCGCTACTATTTTAACATAAATATAATAATTATATTTTCAAGCAAAAAATAATAATATTTTTTTATTGTTTTACTTTATCATTTCTCTTTTGCATATTACCATTAGTCTATAGATTATTTTTTTTAATGGCGGGCACTTGGAACTATTCCCTATTGTCCACAGAAAGTGCCAGAACTGCTAACTCTCTTTTCATTACCCAGTGTGACAAAGCCAAGGAGGTGGAACAGCGTCGCCTACGACACACTACCACAACCTGTTTATAGGGCTGGTCACATTCACACACAAAGGAGAAAGGGCATAGAACACAGATAGAGAGAAAGAAACATCCATGCCTTGCCCGGGTTTCGAACCCAGAACCTTTCTGATGCAAGGACAGTTTCCTGCCCCCTACAGAGGCCGGTCGTCCCATTAATCTATAGATATATTCAATTTAAAAAAATAATAGCTACCATTTAAAATTTCTTGAAATACACTGATAAATGTATTGTAATAATATTGGTGAATCTTAAAACAAATTTCATAAACTAATTAAATATTGCATTTAAATTTTTTTGTATCTAAACTAATTTTACTAGATTATTTCTTTGTTGAGAAGGTAAACATGAGAGTTGCTAGTCTAATTTTTGTTATATTTGAATATTTAAATTTTAGCTTTAGCATCATAACCTTTTTTTTAAATATTTGTGTTTTAATCATTCATGTCAAGCATCAAACATAAATTATTTTATTTTGCCTTTGCTGCCATAAATATTGTTGCTAAGTTAAAATTTCCATAATTATTCTTTTGCTAGAATTAGTTTATTATCAAAGTTTTTTTAATTTTTTTTCTTTGCATAAATGATTTTGTGATCACCATCATCAGAGGGAGTAAAAGAAAATTATTTTAAAATGTTTTGTCCCAAGCAATTATTATTAATGGTAAAAACTTCTGTTATTAAGAAAAATAATAATAAAAGTCTCAAATTTAAACAACTATAACAACCAAATGCAGTTTTTTCAAAAGATAAATATCTTGTGATAATAGTAAAAATACATATTTCAATATTTTATAAAAGCTCAGTTTCCAACATTTTGTTATTGCTTATTTTTGCATTATACTCTCAGATATTATTGTCAAAATCATTATCTTTTCAACAAAAAAAAAACAAAAAAAAAAAACAAAATGTCTTAAGGAAACGTTTTAGTAATTTGTTTATTGAACCAGTAAAAAATTAATGAATATTTTGTGTTAAAGAAATTAAGTTATCAGTATACAATTAAAAAAAAAAATTATTCATTGAAAGTCTATATAGTAAAAAAGTTATTATTAAGGTAATTTTTAGTTAATTATTTGTTCAAATTGTAAAATAAAATTTTTTAAATTAAATAGGTATATATATGTTATGTTTTATCTGTTGTTGCAGTATGTAAATTATCATTCAAATAAAAAAAGTGGTTTTATTAACTTATCACAGAAAATGCAGAATATTGAGAGTAACTATGTCCACCACTTCTTTTTTTTTTTTTCCGTTTTGTATTCTTTACCCCAATTTTAATGATTTAATTTGATAATTCACTCAAAATGTATTACTGTTATTTTTGATTTTTATATTAGTTACTTTGATTTAAAATGATTATTGTATATATATATAGTAACATGAGATATTACTTAAACTTTTTTCTTCGATAAACATAATTTTATAATTTCAGTCTGCAGCAGTTTTATCTGAATGCTAGTAATCTGCAGTATTTTAAACATCTAATACATGTACCATTGCTTCCTGAGGTGAGTCTGCTATAATATATATTTATTGTTTCATTCTCTTGTAATTTTTATGAATGGAAAAAAGATAGTTATTTTGAAAGATAACAGGGTAAAATAAAATGGTGAAAAAATATTTTAATTGCTCTTAAAAATAATTTACATGATTAAGATAATAAATAAAAAATATCTTTTGCATCTTTATAAATATAATGTATAAAAGATGTCTTTTATTTGTAATATTTTTAGTTAATGTGAAGTATGTTTTGTTGAGAAAAGATGCAAGTTAGATAAAAATGCAATCTGGTTAAAAAATATATGAATAAATAAACAATTCTCCATTATAATTGAAATGGTATTACTTAAAATCAGTCTTGATGATTGTCAGAATATATTCCTAATACACTAATAAATAGTCCTGTGTCATGATCCTTAATCAGCCAGAACAAATAAATGAATTAAGTATAATAAATAAATGCAAATGATTTAAAGTTATTGTGCTTCTCTTCTAATTATATATTTAAATTAACTGCTGTCTATATTCATTTTTATAATTCTTTGTTTTTATAATGTTTATTATTATTCAAAGTTAAAAGTGATGTTTTATAATTAAATGATTGTTTAATATTATCATAAAATATTATCCTCATATGCATAAAATTTTATCATAATTTTCGTCTGTTTTTCCGTTCTACTGAAGATTTATGTTTTTGAAGCACCATAATGAAATCAGTTTTGTATATGTGCATCTTTTAATAAATTTTATGCAAAGTCATGTTTTCTTAATATATGTAATGAAAATAAACAAAATAAGTATTTAAAATTAAAAAGTAATATTGGGGGGAGGGATTTTCTTAGTGTTATTTTATATCTTTGACTAAAAGCATTAAAGGTATTTTTATACTTAACTTAATAAAATTAATCAAAATTTAAGCAATAGCTTAATGTGAGAAGTTGGAATGTCTTATAACAAGCTTTTTTTCATAACAAAAATTTTGTGAGCCACATTTTTCAAAATTTTTATGGTGATAACAGAACAATATTTGGCTTATAAATCTTATTTTTAAAACAGTAGTTTAAAACAGTAGTTATTTAAAGTTGTATAGATTTACTCTGTGATCATCCTAATATAATAAAAAAAATAACTATATGAAATAATTGTTTCGTAAGGGTAAAGTTAAGGTTGAATATATTTAAGAAATTTTAACTTAATAAAAATTGTTGGTATCTTTTTGTTGTATCGATTGCATGATATCTTAGTATGGCAGTTGTTGGTATAATATCTTTTAATTAAATAGTTTTGTCCTTTAAAGGAACTATGTTATGCTTTGAGAAACAAAAATAGTTACTGAGTAGTCATGATGTGAGCAAAGGGCCTATTATATTTTACTTAAATGTCATTTTTTTAATCATGCTTTTTTTTGTTTCAAAATTTTAATTTAGTTTTAAATAAATGAATGTAAAATTTTGTAATAATTCTCTAGTAAATGAAATAATTTCTTTGATGTTTATATTGTACGTCAGCTGAGAATAATGATTCTGTATAATTGTATTGTAAGTAGGAATCTTATCACAGTATTTTTTAAAATGAAGTTTCATGATAAAAAAAACCTTTTAGTGTGTATTTTCATATTTTTAAATTTTAGAAGCAATTATTATTTATTTTTTTTACAGAACCCTCCAAATTTTTTGATTGCATCTGATTTGAGTGCTCACGTGAGTCCAGTAGTTATATTGCCTCCTCACACGGATACGCCTGAGAATGAGACCGTAGATATGAACTTAGTTGATACCACCGTGCCAAAAGTAGCTGTAAGTAAATAAATTAATTACTTGTTGACTATTGATTGCTTTTGATTGCACTCCTGTAGGAATGAGTTTTTTATCATTTTTCATTTAGTCCTTAAAACTTTAATAAATATACAAGATGTGCCAAAAATGAGACAAAATTTAAAAATTCATTTCTGTTGTTTCCTATGTAAAGATTTAAATGGAACTTTAGTACTTTTATCCGAATAATTGCTCTTTATTTGTGTACATAACAAGAAAGTGTTGTATACATCAATACGAGTGTAGTGTATCTACCACTACAAAAATACAATTCCAATTCATAAGTATATAAGAAATGTTAACTCGATTCTTCGGTGGGATACCTTAACATAGGTGAAGGTTGACATGATCGATGTGACTCTCCCAACATTGGTGACCCAGACGTGATGTGAACATGCCTACCTTGGCAGAAACGCCCACTACGATTTGAACACTCCTATTTCGATGGATGATCCACATTGAACAGTTGACTTGTAACTGCGACATTGTCCTCCTCACGTTGTTGCTTCTCAGTCTCGATCATACACAACGTATATACGCGACTGCCAAAGGCAACACAGAAGCGACCACGATAGTGACCTTAATACAGCTCTCACGAACAGCACTAAAAAAGTATGGTGATCTCAATATAGCTCTTCCGGCTTCTCACAAAACAGCAATGAATACAATAGTGGTATCCGTTCATCAAATTCTATCACAGATATAATTCTGGTGGGGGAGTACTTTAGCGTACCTACCACTACAATTCAAAATACAATTCCAATTCACTAGTATATAAGACATGTTTACTCAATTCTATGGTGGGGTACCTTAACATAGATGACGGTTGACATGATCGATGTGACTCTCCCAGCATTACTTAACTACTAAAAAAAAACTTTAAAAATTTGATTTTTTTAAAAATTATCACTGATACTTATCTATTTACTTTTTATTCTGGAATATCCCATTATTTATTTAGGTTCCATTATTTCTACTTTTTATTTATAATCTATCTTGTTTTAGTCCATTGGAGGTTTGTCTTCTTTAGGTAAACATTGGCCTGTATTCAGAAACCTTGCGAATTGAGGTTAGAAGAAGCACATGCTTAGATAAATCTTATATCTATATTCAGAAACCATGCTAAATTTGAAAAAGAGCGACCATACTTTGAAAGTGGCAACCTTGAATTCCAAGATCTGTAGAATGGTCAAAAACCTGACTTATCTCATCAAACACAGGCAGAATGGATTATTATCAACTTGAAAATAACATTTTAAGCAAACTAAACTAATTTTTTAGATAGATTTCATTGAAAAAAATAGCTTTAGATTACATATTTAATTGTTTTATAACAGATTAATATTGCAACCCAACTTGATAAATATGAAAGCCATCTTTGTACGACAAATAGTCTGCTGAATAAAATTCCGTTAAAAAATAGAAATTATTTCGAACGAATGTGTGAGGTAAACTGGCAAAAAACCTCATGTACATACATTTTTGCAATTAAGGAAAGGAATCTGTTATTTTATAAAAATATGAATCAAATTATTTTTTGGCCTTCATTTATTAGATAATCATATATTTTTACAATGTTCATCATATATATATATATTTTAATGTATAATGATATTTCTAAAAAAAATAAAGATGACAGATAAGATTATTTGAATTAGCAATGTTTTTGCCATAAGTATTTTTAATCTTGGATTTATTTTGGAGTAAAAGATTTAACTAAGAAAATTAAAATTTGTTTTAATTCATTTTATAAAATAGTAAGTAGAATATTATAACATTTGTAAGAGTATTTGACATTTTTTTTTTCTTTGGTCAAATTTCCTTGAAGAAATGTTTTAAAAATTTTCTAGCTCCTAATTTCTTTTTTATTGCAAGTTAGAAATTTTTTCCAAAAATGTTTTTTAATTTTTTTTGTGCAATTTAAGAAAAAACTTTAAAGTAAAGGGACTAAGGACTTAATGAGCATTGCTCATAATCCTTCTGCCGTTGTATGCAAAATAATTTAATCACAAATACCCTTACCCCTTAAGCGCTTTCGTAATATTTGAATGGTCCCAAAATTTTATTATAGTTATGCCAATTTCAGTTTTATAATTTCTAAACCTTTTATAATATTAGGTTACTATTAAAATAGAATTAAACTTTGCAAGCTATGATTTTTTCAATTTTAAAAACAAATTTTAAGTAATAATTTGGCTTTAATATTTGATAATCATGTAAGTCAACTAAATTCTAATGCATAGATTGCATTAATCAGTATAAAATTTCTTGAAATATAGTGGACTTAATATTTTTACTTTAAATGTACAATTGTAAGTGCTTATGACTATATTTTTTATTTTATCTTGTTATTTTTTTTTTTTTTTTGATGGTGAAACAATAAGTAATTATTATTTAAAATTTTTTAAACAATAGTTTAATTTTATTATTATGCGTTAATAAAAAACTAGTTTACATCCATTTTGTTACATTACATCATTTAACATATTGACATTAAGTCACCAACATTTTTAGTGTTAAAATTTTTACAACTTCTCTTTCTTTAATTTCTCCTCTCCTAGGAATATTTTGAATTTCCTATGCGATGTTTTTGAACTGAATGTGGTCAAACTTAATATTTTTTGAGTTGAATAAAAATCTGCTGGTTTTCCAGTGGGTATACTTGCTAAGCTCATGGTGGGACGTCAATTGCTGTTTTTTTGTTTGTTTGCAAACAGACAGTAACCGGCCTTAACATAAGAAGATTGATGCTGAAGAATAATTATCATAACCATTATGTTGTTTGTAGAGTAAAGATTAAAAAAATTTCTTCCTTAGCCCAACCACGTTTAGTTTTATGCCGGAGGCTAATTTAAATCCCCCCCCCCGAAAAAAATGCAAGTCCTTCAAAAATAAACATGTGGAATAATTTTGAGGATGCAGTATTAATCCCTAAAATTAAATAATTAAGGATGGTTTCTAAATACAGGCCATAGCTACAATAAGCCCCATTGATTTTTCCTCTTTTTTAAAAAAAACATATTTTGTCAATAACATTGTTTAATTTTAGTATGTGAATGCATTTCATCTATATCAAGGGTTTCCAACTTACATGAGGCCGGGGGCCACAATTAAAAACACAAATCAAATGGCGGGCCACAACTTTATTAAAATTTTATGTAGGACTCTTTTCTGTTTCAAGGAACATTAAATATTACTGTCAGATTTTTACTAAGTTGTACAAAACAAAAGTGTTGAATTACAAATTAAAATAAGAAGTAGATTTTTAAAAATATTTAATTGGTTATTAAAAAATCGGGCTACAATAACTTTAATGTGCCCCCATGTATTAAACAATTAATGTGCAACAGATATCGAATTGTTAAGATATAAAACTTTAAAAAAGTTGGTATTAAAACTTACATAGTAGCACACAAAATGTTCAATGAAAAATTGAGGTTTGTTTGCTGCAACCACTAGAGAATAGATATTTACATTTAAAATTTACAAATGTGTGTGTAAATATTTTCGTCCAAAATGAGTGGTTTTAAAAAGTTAAATCGGAGAATTTTTCGAGAAAATTTCTGATACACACATGCTAAATTATATTCACAAAATACAAAAACAATGAAATAAAAAAGAGCAACATACACGATTATTTTTGTATTTGAATAAAAATTTTTTTGGGTGCAAAACCTGAGAAATTTTTTTTTTGCACCGTTGGTATGATAAATTTCACAGAAACGAAGAAATTAGGTTTTTATTACCGAGAAAAGTATTTTAAACCCATATAGATTTTTTAAGAAAATTGTCCGCAAAGAAATGACAACTAATATATTTTAGTTCATGGGCCACAAAAAAAGGCTTCGCTGGCCGGCTGCAACCCCCGGGCCGCCAGTTGGAGACCACTGATCTATATGATCAACAGCTGGGTCTTGGATATTTAAATTTGGTAAAGATTTTTAAATCATACTATATTTTTTTTTTCTATTATCACACAAAATTCAATCATTTGCTGTAATTGCTGCTACTATATTTTTTAAAGTTCATTGTAAAATTTAAAAGAAATTAATAAGCTATTTAAAATTATTTATATGTTTTAATTCATCAGGCAAGTCCAGATGTTTTAGAGGGAGTGTTTAGTCATCGAAATTCAGTTGATTATCCGAGAAATGGGTCAAGCTCTCCTGACACTATGAGTGAAAAGTAAATTTTTTAACCTAAGTAATTTTTATATAAATATATGTTTTAAGTAATAATTGTCATTATATTATTAAATTTATTTTTTAAATTATTCTTTAATTTGCTTCATTTATTAAGTATATTTTTTTTTGTTTTGTTCCAGAGATCAATTAATCGAAAGATTGCAAAGAGAAATTGAATTGTTAAGGATGGATTTACAAAGGAATAAAATTGAAGTACATTACTTTGTTGAAAAATTATTTTTAAGAAAATACAATATTTACTATTTTTTGTAAAATGATATTATAAAAAAAATTATTTATATTGTATAACATTCTATATTTTCTAATATTTTAGCCATTCATAAATTTAAAATGTTTTCATTTTTTTCCTCTGACTCTTTAACAGTTGTGACATTTATTTTTTTAAAAAAATAATAAATAAAAAAGTTTATGTAAATTTTAAAATTGCCTTTAAATTTTGAACTTTTGTTAAAAAAATTGCAATTGAGGTTTGACGTTTTATATATATATATATATATATATATATATATATATATATATATATATATATATATATATATATATATATATATATATATATATATATATATATATTTACATACATATACATACAGTAAGGAACCGATTATCCGGAATGATCGGGACTATCGCTACTTCGGACAACTGATTTTTCTGGTTTTCTGAATCGCTACAAAAAGCCGTTTTTATTGTCAAACTCAACTTTAAAAAAAATTTTTTTAAATAATCTTAAAAAGAATAAAAAACAATAAAGTAATACACTAATTATTTCTAAAATTATGGTATGGTAAACATCTTTTAAAAAAGAAAGAAGAATCGTAAAATCTTATGAGGAAAAAAGCATTTTTTTTAAAAAAAATGGCGGGGAAATTTATCGAATTTCGTTCTGGTTTACTGATTTCCAGATAAGAGGTTCTGTACTGTATATATATATATATATATATATATATATATATATATATATATATAAGTACATTGGTCAACAAGTACTTTGCATGCTAGTAAGACTTTCAGTGTGGCATATATGCCCATCCCTACTGAATGTCTTATTTTACTGAATTTTTTATTTATTAATTTATTTTAAAAATCTATCTACATTTGTAACGGTTATGGGAGTTGTTTTAAGCTTGGAAAAAAATTCCATTGTTGTTCAGTGCTTTAGAGGTTTATAACAAAAAAATCTACATTTGTAGCGGTTATGGGAATTGTTTTAAGCTTGGAAAAAAATTCCATTGTTGTTCAGTGCTTTAGAGGTTTATAACAAAAAAAAATTTTTTGTAAGCATTATTTTATTAAGCCACATTAAGTCATCCAAAACAATTTACAACCTCTTCCAAAGAAATGCCAGTCTCATTCTGTTCTAAAACAAAATAAAAATCACATGCAAATTTTTTTTATATTGTTGTATGCCTTCCTCATTTCATTATTTTTCTTGTTTTTGTCAGCCTCACTGGATTTTATTCTTAAAAGACCTGACAGTCAGCAAAGTGTTAAGCTTAAGAAAGTTATTTTGAAATCTTAGAACCCAAATTTTTTCTAACAACTTTAAATATTTAAAATTATCATTATACTTTTTATTTCCTTATTTTCATTTAACTATTATTCTTATATATCTGTTTTCTAATTTATTTCTATCCATATTTGTTTTTATTGCACAAATAGAATATTATATATTTTTAAATTGTGGTGTGGTAAGAGTGTAAAGGCTTACATAACATTATTATGCCATATGTTGCCCTCAGAGTTAGACACCTCTGTTTAAGTTCATCTTAACATTTTCAAATTCGAAAATATGTTATTAAATGTTTGTCATATTTTCTGTATTCCTCTTAAATTTTTTATTTATTTATTTTATAGTATGAAAGGAAAATCGATGATTTCAAACGTCAGTTTGTTAATCTGGAAGCTCACATTTCTGAGCAAGAGCAAATTATAAGAAGTTTGAGAGAAGTAAGTTACTATAGTTGAGTTCATACTTCTCTTCCTAATTTAATTCATAAGTTTTATACGTACATGTTTATATTCAATTTAGGAAAATGAAAACATGAAACAGAGTGTGTCTTCAGAAGAAGCATCATCTGAAGTTGTCCTAAAGCTCCAGGAAGCTGAAAGTCAGTATTTTCTCTAGTTTTTTTCTTATTAATAAGTGTCTATTATCTCCAGTTAGCTATCCCTTGTGTACCCCACGAAACTACTTATGCAGTTCCTTTTTGATTACTTCATTGGTTTACTCATACTAAAACATCATAGTGTGGTATTTTCATTTAAGTAATATTCTCATACATAGGCCAGATCTGCTTGGTGTTTCAACAGTACCTTCCAGATACTATTGTTCCAGTTAAGACATTAATACAAATTAGCAGTCCAGTCTAATTCGTATTATGTCTTAAATTACTGAAAATAGCAGTGCATATAAAAGTTAATTTAAGTATTGATATTTCTCTTTTATTATGAAAATACACTGATATCAAGTAAAACAAATAATATTTTAAATTAATAATTTTTTAAAAATAATTTAATTCAAGAAAGAATATCTCAATTACTAGTGTAATTGAGATATATTGGCGTTTGCCACGTACAACTAATGCACAGTACGTTTAAATTTTAAAAGAAGAAATAGAATTTGGCTGATAGTCAATGGTGACTTCTTAGTTCAATAAGATGCTTGTGATAGTTATTTATTTATTTATTTTATTTGTAAATGCTTGGTTACCCAAAATAACCCTTGCATTGTCAAAATACTGATTACTTTCAACTTCTGATAATAATTTTTGAGTTGTTATTAGAAGTCAAATGTGTAATAGGTCGACACAAATTAAGACAACTCTTAAAACGCTCTTTCTGACATTTATGGATGAAACTTGCTCATAAAAGACTAAAATTCTGTGTCTTATTTATCTTTTCCAAGAAATTTGACTTGCAAAAACATAAAGAACTGTTTCACAAGCAAAATAGAATTTGGATGAAATTTAACTTCTTATAAGAGAGTTCAGATCATACCAATAAATGTATTTTCTAGAAATATAAAAGTGGTTAGAATAGAAATCAATAGTAATCAGACTGATCTTATCTCCCTCTGAAACTATGAATATCACAGCTGGTTGGAAACCTCTAATTTACATTATTGATATAGAAATCGTAGGACTAAGCTGAAATGATATTAATAGTGAGAAATTATTGTTCATTGGTGATGATAAATCCTAGTTCTACTGTGGAGTCCATGATATACTGTATGCTATTTACAGGATGAGTCTGAACGAGATGGCAAATCTTTGTTGGGTGATAGAACACATCTTCACGAATAATATTTGTCTTAGAAAATATGGACTAGCTGCTAGGCGCAATGAAAATGGTGGTATAAGAAGGTTGGTCCTTGCATCCCACCGGGATATCTAAGGTGTATTGGTGAGATAATGGCTGGCTATAGAAACTATAAAATGGCAGATATGCACTTTGTGTACAGTGCGGCTAACAGTAAGTAGCTCATGGAAACTTTACCAGGAATGGTTTCTACTCTGAAGCATTTCAGATAGGATAACATTAGAAAGTTTGCATCAACTGTGTTAAACAGGATCTATCACAGAGTCCAAACACGCTGTGAAAAGAATGTTAGGACGTCATAACTTGTAAAGGACATTCTATCTAGGGTGGACGATCAACTGGTATGTAGCATACAAGAGGTTGCATGTGTTGTAAAAGCATCCCTAAAGACTGTTTCCAAATTACCCCTATTGTACTCAAAAGTACAATTGTTGTCACTGGGGAACTATCAGCCATATGTTGATTTCGCATTTTGGTTCGTCCTACAAAATACAACTCGGCCAGATTTTGGTATGCCTGTTCTGTTTATTGGCGAGTGCACTTTCACTTGTGAGGGGGTTTTTAATGCCAAAACTCACTTTCAAATATCTGCTCTGCATATGTATCTATTCACTGGGGATCCTTGTTTTTTCCAATGATATTAAGGAAATGCCTGGTTTTTTTTCACAAATGTGCATCACTTCTTATGCCACAGATCTAAAATCTGCATTGCAGTTGGTGAAGATCTTTTGAGCAATTTCTTTCTGTATCTCTTTGAGCTATTCTATGTACATCAATTACATCTTTTTCTTTTGAGCAATTTCTTTGTTCTTCAGTCATATTCCTGTAAATAAAAGTTTTTTGAAGCATCTTTTCCCTTTCTTGTGTTGATTCTTTAAAAGTGACACTGGAAAACTACCTTTTAACTTCTTGTGTTTCGATCATACATACTATGTGGAATATTGCTCATATTAATGCATCCTATCTCCCAATAAATTTTTGCTGTCTTGTTCAGACTCATTAATGGATGCAGTCATTGATTTATCGAACTGAAAAGAAAATTTTTAGTTATGCTCTATACCTAGCTTCTGCTTCAATGATTCTTTAAAAAAGCATGGATATCTTTGTACAATAAATATTTAAAATTCTTAACTGACTACTGGTAAATTCTAATTTTTGATTAACGGTTCATGTTACAGTTCTTGTGTTCAAATGTAAATAATTTAGCTGTATGATGGTGATTCTATATTATACAGTAATTGTAAACAATTTTGAAACTTCAAAAATGCCATAAAATACTATCATTCATTCAGTCTTTAAATAATTTATTCTCTGTAAATGTATTGAATCTTTGTCTAAAATGTATTTTTGTAATTTTTAGAGAAAGCTAAAATGCAAGAAGATAAATTCATAAAAATGAAAGAAGTGTATAGTAAACTTCGCGAAGAACACATTAATCTATTAAGAGGGGTAAGTGATCTCTCCATCTTTTGTGAATTTTTAAATGGTTATTATAATTTTTACTTATTATTACAATTACATCTTTCAGAAAGCTGAAGCAGATAAACAGAACTCAGTATTAAAGTCTTCAGTAGATGCTATAGAAATTGAAAAACAAGTAAGCAAATGCTAGCAATTTATTATTATAATAAATGAAGAACTTTTTTTTTCAAAATTGAACTATTTTTGTATTTTTACCTAGCAGTTGGTTGAAAACTTAGCTAAATCTATTGAAATATAATTATTTTCTCGTTTTGTCTGTATTTTGTTTTCATGCAAAATGAAATAGGATATGCAATGTATATTTTAAGTTGTAAATTCTTTCCGATAACTATTTAGTATTTTCTTTTAATACAAATTATTTTTACATGCATTAATAAGTGGTTTAGAATTATTTATAAATATTATATTATTAAGTTTATACTGGTTTAAATATAAATCTTATATATATTTATAAAGATTGTATATATAAGATGTATATATATATATTAGATACGCAGACTGCATATATATATATATCAGTGGCATGGCGTCCGGTCATCGCACGATGCGGCGATGACCAAGCAATATTTCAGAGTATTAGATAGAGTATTTTGAGTTTAAATATAATTTAAAAAATATGATTTTTCCAAACAACAAAAAAAATCTCGATCAAAAATGTGTAAAAACCAAAGAGAAACCTCGCGCGATCCGCAAACTTTAGCGCATCCAAATAACGTTTTTTTCCTGCCTCATGGGAATGAATGACTGGTCCCCACCCACCCCGCGCATCTTTTTATCCAAATAAAAGTACGCCGCTACTCACCGCAGATTCTTGCGCTTCTGTTGGACAGAAGCCAAGAAGCTCTCGCACTCTTCAAGTGAAGGGGTTAGATTTTAAATTAGAACAGCGTTGCTGTTACGTTATCCGCTGTACTTCCCTGTTGTTATGAAATGTTATTCAGTTAAAATTTCTCTTTTTTTAAAGGGTGTTTTTTTTTTATTTTGCAGGACTTTTTGATTAATTTTTCTCTTTCATTATATTGTATATTCTGCTTTTTAACTGAGATGGTTTAGTTAATATATTGAAAGTTTTTTTTGGGGGGGGGGGAGTTAATCGTAAGTTAGTACAGCCAACTTCCGATGTGCACGTGATTTTTAGATATTTCTGTTTGATTGGCGGGTTTGTTGTTCAGTGATTTTTGTGTCTTGCTATGTCATAGATATTTTTATTAATTGAGATGGTGTTTTGATTATTTTTTGGTAAGTTTTTGCATCGTCTTTGAATATTCGTATGTGATAGTTCAGTGTTTTCATTAAATGAAGTGAAATTTTTTCCTCGTTGATGCCCATTTTACTGATTCGAGCATGACTGAATCGGATATTATACAAGAACTCCAGAAAAAACTCTTTAAGATTTGACGATAAACTGCATATTGTCCAAAATGGTAGACCTTGTCTATCACTCAAAAATTTATCGTCCAAAGTAAAAGAAAGAGGCAGAGAATATAACAGACACTTTACAGTTTCTAATTATGATTCTCATACTTGGCTCTGTGGCAGTGAAAGTTTGTCCAAACTTTTTTGCTGGCCCTGTCTATTATTTTCCAAATCCAAAAACGTTTGGAATTTTAGTGGTTTCAGTAATTTGAATGGATTAACCAAATCAACCAAGGCACACGAAAATTCTGAATCACATCTTCAGTGTGTAGTAGACCTGTATAATTTTGGAAAGCAACGAATAGATGAAGGAATAGACAAAACCCTCAAAGTTAATAACAATTTGCATAACCAAAAATTTAGGAAAATCGTGAAGTTTTAAAACGACTCATAGATGTGACATGTTTTCTTGCCAAACAAGAATTACCCTTCCGAGGGCACAATGAAAAAACTTCCTCTTTGAATCAAGGAAATTATGTTGAAACTTTAAATCTTTTAAAACTCTACGATCCAGTTTTAGCAGAACATTTTGAAAATTCCACAGTTTTTAAAGGAACATCAAATTGTATACAAAATGAACTAATTAGTATTATTAGTGAAGAACTGATAGAAACTATTAAACGAGAAATAGAAGAAGCAGATTTTGTAGCTTTAATGTAAGATGAAGCGTCGGATATTAGAAGAAGGTCACAGCTCTCTACAGTTTTGAGATATGTTGTAAAGGGAGACAGCAGTGTTACAGAGAGGTTCGTAGGATTTACCGACGTAAGTGCAGACCGCACATCTAATGGTTTACTCGAGCACGTACAGAAAACCGTAAGTGAATATAAACTGGCTGATAAATTCGTTGCTCAGACGTACGATGGTGCTGCGGTAATGTCAGGCCATTTGTCAGGTTTGCACAAAAAGGTTACAGATATATATCCAAAAGCTCTATTCACGCACTGTTATGCTCATGTATTAAACTTGGTTTTATCTCAGGGCATGAATGATATTTTAGAATGTAACACATTCTTTTCAACACTAAGCGCAATTTCAAAATTTTCATCGCATTCTAGTAAGCGATCATTTGCAATGCAAGAATACTTAAAAAAAAGTATTCCTTCTTTTGCTCCAACAAGATGGTGCTTTACCTCAAGACTGGTGAATACGGTAGAACAGTACCGTGAACAAATTATTGATTTTTTTACAAGCATTTATGAAAGTTCTGATGATACCTGGGATGGTCCTGATCGCTGTGTTGCCAATGCGTACACCTTGTTTTTGAAGAAGTTCGAGACTGTCTTTTTATTAAATCTGTTTTCACCTTTGTTTTCCCGAACAGATTTATTATTTCAAATGTTGCAGGCAGACAGTATCAATATATTGTCCTGCTTAAATGTTATCAGAGACTTTCAAGAAGTCTTGGAGAATGCAAGAAAGTGCGATGAAAGTGACATTATTGGATTTCCCGTAATTTGGGAAAAAACTGTTTCAGTGGCAGGATTACCGAAAAATGTAAGAAAACGAAAAGTTCATGCGAACAACGAAAGTTCACTGACTTTAGAACAACGATATAGAAAGCTGTTTTATGAAGTAACAGATAATTTACTTAGCCATTTAAGCGGCCGGTTTTCTTCACTGAAAAAACTGGCATTCTTTGATTTACTAAATCCTAAACAGTTCAAGAATTTTTCAGAAAAAAATGGCTTCCCTGAACAACTTTTAACTAACCTAGGAGAATTATATCCACAAACCTTTGATATGACAGGGTTGAAAAATGAACTGACTGTATTTCACCGAACTTCTACATTTAACGACAAATGCCCACAAAAACTAATAAAATTTCTGAAAGAAGAAAATTTACACTGTTCTTTCAAGGAAATTTTTAAACTCTCCAAATTAATTTCGACCATTCCTGCAACAATAGCACCAGTAGAAAGGAGTTTTTCCGCTCTTAAAAGGATTCATACATACAAGAGGTCCACACAAACAGAAGACAGGCTCAGTAATTTGGCTTTGTTGTCCATTGAAAAGGAACTGTTGATGTCTTTAAAGGAGAAGGAAGACTTTTACATCAAAATAACTAACAAATTCGCTTCTAAACAAGAAGGCTGGAGCTCATGTATAAGTGAAGGTAAGATTTAAAGTTTCTTTTTTGAACATTCAACCATTGCATTTTAGAGTTAATAATTTTTCACCACAAGCTTAAATAATTGCGATGACCACCGAAATTTTTCACGCCACGCCACTGATATATATATATATATATATATATATATATGCAGTCTGTGCTCTTTAGTATGATTTCCTCTTAATGCAACCCTTCCATTATAACAACTGCTACATAAAGTCCAGTTTGTTGTTCCATCGATGCAATGTTATTTTAATGCCCATTAGAACGTCTTAACCAATATAATGACCAAAATTGTGTTTCATTTTCTTTAATTCCTAGAAAATTACTCCACAAACATGTTACTCCAAAGACATTTTATCACTCTTAAAACTAATTTTTTTCCCATTGACAACAAGTCGAACGGTAACAAAGTCTTGAGATAGCTTTTCAAACCACTATTTTTGGTTGTTGATATTACCAATCAATAAGCATAAAAGATCTTGAATTCTCTATGAATGAAGAAAAAGTGGTAGGATCACCTAGTCCTATTCTTAATCTAAGAGGTCCTGGGTATAATCTATGGTCGAAATAATTGTGAAATGTTAATTAACTAACATTATTGAGAATTTGAAGTGTATATTGCACCATCATTTAGAAATTGGAATTTTTCATATAGTCACAAACTTTAAATTTTTTTTTTTTTTAAAGAATTTAATGTCATCAATAATATTTTTCCGGCTTGAAAATTGTATTCAATTTTTTTGTAAAATATTGTTACAGGTGGTTTATTTTGGAGTTAAATAAAGTGATATTATCTACATTCTTCTTGATTTTAGTTTTGCTCAATTCTCTGGATGTATGCTATAATCAGTGTAAAGCTATGTGCTTAGAGTGGGAATAAAATGATTTTTTTTAAGGAAAAGGATAGAAGAACAACATCAAAATCTCAAATTGCTAAATTGCAAGATCCTGAAAAGCATTTTGTTCACAGTAATTAAAAATCGTGACGTATTTTTAAAGGAAGAAGACGAAACTGTTGTATTGTCACGCCATCATTCTTGTGAAGTAAAACTTCGAAATCTTGAAAAAGCACTTAATGATTGGCTGAAGTTTGTACGCAATGTAAAAAGATGTCTTTTTTAAAAACATTTAATGAATTTTTAACCAATAATATACTATATTAAATAATATTAGTACTTTTGAAAACTGCATATTCGTCAGTTTCATAATTCTATTTAAAGTGTCAAATATTTTTACTGAAATAAATTTCGAATCTATAAATTATAATAAATAGTTTCACAAATTTTGTATGGGCATGATATAGCAGCCTTACGTTATAATGTCCATTTTCGTTTGGACCATATGGTTCATTATATTCTTTAGAATCCCAATTATTTTTCATCAGTGAGATTTGTGACTTTTAAAAATATTAAAATCAACAAATAGATATTACCTTGAAAGTATACAAATAATACACAATGAAGACATATTTTAAAATAAATGTGGGGCAGCACATTGGATGAGAAACTTGAAATTAATTCAGTAATCTTTTTTTTTTTAACTGTATTGCAATCTAAAGCTTAAATATCTAGGACTTTTGATTTTCTAAGTGGTTTATTATTATTATTTATTTACTAATATTTACATTTCTTTGTAAAGAATTTGTCCCAAAGAGTTGTAGAGCTTATTTCATCCCAAAAAATGGAGCAAGAAAAGATGCAAAAGTCAGCTAGTTGTGAAAAGGAGCTCAATGTTTTGTTAATGGAAAAAGCAGACTTAGAAGAAAAGAATCAGGTAAATGAGAGTTAATTCCAGATTTTTTGTTTAATTTAATCGTTTTTAAGAACTTTGAATTTCATTATCAGGGACATAATTTTTTTCCATTTTTTTTAATAATGAAGCTATTTCATCTTTAATATAGACACTTTTTTGCCTTTGAAAAATCTTCTACTAAAGACCATCAACTCTAATCCAATTCACAAAAATATACAGAAACAGGTGGGGAGATTAATTATCGTTAATGATTATAGAAAAATGCTGAATAAGAAGAACAAATTGCATCAGTCTGTAACACTTAATGCTGCAATACTTTGTAGAAAATAAAATACTTCATTGAAATGAAATGGTCCTTCTCTAAATAAATAATAAAGTAAAACTCAATTTTAGGTATTATCTAAAAATACCGAACAAGAACCTAGATTTGACTAAGCCCCCTCCCATACTTTCAACACAAGTATTGACTAGTGATCTAAACCGAATAAGCCTCCATTCACCTCCCACATCTAGAGTTAAATTATATGGATGCACACTGCGTGTGGTAACATCTGTGGAAATTTTTACATTTTACGGGTTCTTTTCTAAATTAACAAGATTATCCAAACAATTTAAAAATTTTAAAAATGAAATAACACAATTTGAATACTTGCGATTTGAAAGTTACACATCGCCATTCAAATTCGGTTAATTTAAAAATGAAACGATGTGATTTGTATTCACATGTGCTTAAAATTCAATTGGCAATTCTATTCACACGCATCTTTAAATTTAATATCGCGATTTGTATTCAGGTGAATTTATAATCAAGCATCATAATTCACATTCAGACGATTTCAGCCATATCATTTGAAGGCTTTTTTTTAAAATTCCAATTAGAAAACGTTGTAAATTAATATATTGTCTTTATTCTTTCTTCATTCTTTATTATTTTTTATTTTCTAATTGCTTTTGATGATGCAATTATAATAGTTTGAAATAGAAGAGTAAAGGTGAAAATTAAATCAAAGTAAAATTTTATGTTGGCATTCATTAATTTTGCTTATTATATAATTTTACTTTTTAATATAATCGAGTAACATTTTTGCTTTATTAAATATGTTTAATTTTATCTTAAAAATTTGCATTTTTCCCATGTTACCATTAATTTCTCCACTTTGTGGCGATTTTTACTACAATTTGGGTGGAGGCTTAGTTGGTATTTTACGGTATTGTAAATTCCGGGCTAGAATCTGAATAGTATATGTTTAAATTATGAGAATTCTAATGGGGTATAGTTTCATGTGTTAGTATAATTATTATTAATTATTAATTTTTCCAATTTTTCTTTGATATTGTTTCATCTTTAAAGTTCATTTTATAATAGCTTTTTAAAAAATAATTAGCAAAATTGTAGAATTCTTAAATATTGTGCATCCGTAATGAGTTAGCATGTCAGGTTACTGGAAAAGAAAAGAATGCAAAATGATATTGTTAGTCATATTGGAGCACAGAACATCATGGTACCTCGATTTGTAGTTATAACAAAACTGTATCTGTGACAGAAATAAAAAAAATTTTTAGGCAACACTTTAAGGTTGGTCAACATGGTACATAAATTTTTGAAAAATCTGTTGGCATGTTCTAAATTTTTATCAAGCCAATGTTGACAAAGTTGCATGAATTGACAATAAATTTAAATGAAAGCCATCTTTCCAACATTATTTCCAAGAAATAAGATTTTGAATGTTTGCCATTGAATTGCATTTTCCAAGCATTTGCATTTGAATTGCATTTATAGACTACACTACTTTCATTTTTCCTGTTTCCATTTGTTGATATGTGTCTGTTTTGGCAGTATAGGTTAGGTTGATGCCACCATGTACAATCCACAAAACTTTAATTAACATTGTTCAAAATTAAATCTGTTATGAAAGAAGTTTCTTTCTATTGAAGAAACTATTTATTTGCATAAAATGCATCAAGGTTTAGAAAATTGAAAAATAATTCAAACCTGATATGGCATGCTTTATAGTTGAACTAATGTACAAGAGTTATTGTAAATTATTGAACTATTGTAAATTAATCAGCTTTTTACAGTTCTTGGAGTTATTAAGGTTGTAATGTATTTTGCAATCTCATAAGTGTTCGCTTATTTTTTTTAAATTCTAGAATTATAAGGAGGAGCTTTCTATTGTACAGTCAAGGTCTTCTTCCTTAGAAAAAGAGTTGAGTGCTATTCATGAAACTGTTAAAGATCTTGATTCGAAACTGAAAGACGCACAAGCCCATTATAAATTGTTAGAAGATACCAATAAATCTGAGTCTCAGAAAAAGTTTTCCTATTTAGGCAAGTGTTGTATTTAAATTTGGATATTTTTCTAATTAATTATACAAAAAATATTTCTGTATTGTTTGAATTTCACTATTTTGCTAGGGCATTACAACCAATTTTAAAAATTTTTAGTGACTTCCCAGAGTCTGAAATTTGACTTTCTTTCATTTTCCATTCTAATATGTTACAAATTTTATAAGTGTTATATTTCTTTTTTAATTAGTTAAATAAATGTTTCTGTTGAAAAAATTTCTTTGATCCTATAGATTTATCTTGTATATAAGCAGAATTATTTTTCTTCTGTTTTAAAATTACGGGTAAGCGTGTATCAGGAATAAAGTTACCATGAAAATCTTGCCAGTACAAAACTCGTAACAACTAACGGGCGCTTTGTACGTTTTAGATAATCTTGGTATGTTAAAGAATAAATTTGTATGAAGCTATGTATACTCCATCTCTAAACTACTTTTATGTTTAGAATCTCATAGTTGACATTCAACATCATAATTTTAGAATATTTTCAAATATTTTTCTACAATATCATTTTAAAACTGTTTGTTTGTCATAAAATTTTGAATTTGCTAAAGTTTGATTAAATACATTTAATCTAATTTTTGCAAATTCAAAATTTGATAACAATTAAGTTTAATTCATTATAAAAGGAAGTTATAAACAGTTAACTGGAAAATAAATTTTGAATGTTTTTCTTCAGTTATATTTGATGAATACTTGTATATGCCTTGAAATATATAGGGGGTCAAAAAAAAAAAAGTGAAAGCTGTTAAATATGACAAGAAAATCAATGATATTTAACTTGCCTCCTTGCTTATGAGAAAGGGCACATATTCAAAATTTTATAAACCTCGTTCTTTAACACGCATTTGGATTTTCAAAGAAAAGTTTTATAGTTTGACTTACAGATTTCTGTATTTTGGTGCATAATTAGCTCTTTAATCATTAAATAAAAATAAGTTACAAATAGTTTGAAATGCAGACATCTCGACCTATCTAATAACATCAAATGCAAGCCCCAACTCCTGAGACTAGGCTATTTCAAGGGTATGTTATTGCACATTTTCTCAAGATATTTGACAGTCACCATACTTTTTGGACACCCTGTATATTCCAATTACGTGAACCATCATATGGTTGATATGATTTTATTTGGTGATTTTAATTACCATTAATTTATTTGTGCACATGCTTTAAACAATTCAACAAATTTCAAAATTTTTTTCTAGATTGTGTTTTCAGAGAGTCTGAGCATATTATTCAAACTGCTATAGATGATTTTGATAGACCTATTTTAGCAGTCAGTAATACCACTCCAGGTAAATTTTGTCTTTATTTTTTCCTATTTTAAAATTTTTAAATAATTTTATTAATTATTTTTATTTTTAGAATACTTTTTGCAGCAGTTGGGTAATATAACAGTAACTACTGAGCAGTTTGAAAACGCTTACTTGAAATTTTCTGATGATCCTGAAGGTATTTATATTTTTGACTGAAAAGCAAATAACTCATTGTTTTCTTTTTGTATATTTTGAATTCAATAAAACTAAAATCCAAATGTTTTTTGAGAACTTCTTCACAAAATAATGTGAGGAATTTTTATACAAAAATAAGGATTTAAAATGCATTGTATTCATTATAAAATGATGAATTTTGTGTTTGAATATTTCAAACCAAAGATTTTTAAAGTTAGTGATAAAGTTGGCAACTTTATAATTAATAACATATTTTTTTATGAATTATTAGCCAAATACTAGTTCTTCATATAAGGTAAAAAATAATCGATGAATTGTTATTAATTAATGCTTGGCAAATATGCACAAAACTATAGAATCTCTACCAATACAATAAAAAATAATTATTTTTTTCATTGGGATTTGATGTTTTATCAGGTAACTTAGCATTGTTTAACTAAGCAAAACTAATTTTTTAGAAATTGAATTCATCCAGAAAAAAAATTAAGCTTAAGTAGAACAACAAAATAAACACATGATTTTAAACAGCTTTCAAAATATTTATTTGGTGATGCTGTCCCCACATGTCATCTGATTTAATTTGTGCTTACATTATATAATAAGGGCTACAAATTCTCTATGCTTTTTGGAAAAATTTCTTTTAGTGGTAGTTAAATTTTGGTTTTAATGTCTAATTCTTTGTTTTGTAAATTTAATTTAAAGTTATTTTTTTCACCACTTCATGTAAATGATTTAAAAGTTACTATGAAACACCACTTTTTTTAGCTTTCTTGTGGTAAGGCTTTTAAAAGGTTGGTAAAAATTACTATGAATGATAACTTTAGTTTTTAGTTGTCTATTATTCTATAGGATATTTTGTAAAAAGTGCAGTAGTTGGTAGCCCCGCATAATGAATCAAAGGTAAATAATAATTAAACTTCTGGTAATACTCGTCATTGATGTTAGCTATCTTTTAAATAATTATCAAAAAAGCTACTATAATTTAAATAACAACAGCTTTCTGTTGGGAAATTTTTAAAGCGTCTCTACTTAAAATTATAAAGCTCATTCTGTGAGAAATATATGTTTTTACTGATAAAATTTATGAACAATTTTGTTTTTTGAAATCCCTGTCTGAGTTTCAAGACCCTAACACAATCTGTTCTGGTGTAATAAGAGATTTACACAAACTTTTGGTTCATTATTATTGATTTGATTGTTAAATGTGTTATACAGTAGAACAGGGGTCCCCAACCTTTTTATACCTAAGAGCAAATACCAGAATATCGGTCGAATGGTGGGCACCATTTATTTTTTTAAGATAAATTTATAGTTGGTAGACATAGGTAATAATACACACTACATATAATGCACAAAAAATTTAATTTTAAAAATTAATTTAACATATGAATATAATTAGTATTAATATTCTTATGTAAAAAAATGATTACTAAATTGTATGTGCAAAACATATGGAGTATAAAAATTATTTATAAAATATATATAATACAGTCAATGTGATTTTTGGAATTGCATTTCACTGGCCAGCACTTCATAATTGGGAGAATGTGATGAAATTCCTGCTCGCAAGCAATTGTCAAGGTGTTTCATCTGTAAGTCATGATCTATATTTTGATTTTATGATATTCGTTGTCGAAAACAATGATTCATACAAATATGTGGAACCAAAAAACGACTTTATTTTATTTGGTGCTCTTTTTAAGAATGGAAATTTATTTCTGACAACTATATTCCAGAATTTCTCATCTGATATAATAGTTTTGAGGATAATGTCAGTCTGAAGATCCAAAATTTCTATCTCCTCTTCTTCTCATCTTACTTGAAGAAATTCTGAAATATATGTTGCTATTTTGGTTGCTTTTATTTGGTTGGTAAAAGGATTTACAAAAAAGATGACCATAGGCTCGATGATATTAAATTGTTGAAACCGCTTTTCAAATTGATCTTGAAGCAAATTGGAGGTTTATTACAAATGTTAAGTCAATTTCACTGTCGCCTATCATTTCTTTCACGTTTGGAAAATGCACAAGAGACTTCATTTTCAAATGTGATATCCCCAAAATTAGCTTAGCTCTGCATGAGTTTATAACCCCTATCATTCTTGCTATATGTTTGTCCTTTCCTTGCAGCTCCAAGTTTAAATTATTTAGTTTTTTCATTATGACTGTTATGAAAGACAAATCTGCTAGCGAAAGAGGATCTCATATTTCTAAAAATATGTGATTTTTGGCTGAAAAATAATTTTTTATTTCTTTAATTATATGTATAAATCTATCAAGTACTTTCCCTTTACTGAGCCAGCGTACTTCAGTATGTAAAATGTGATCAGCATCATCAAGATTTTGTAAATGGACCTTGAAAAGTCGATGTTGAAAAGGAGCTGCTAAATTAAGTCGACTATTTTGGTAATAATTTTCATTACGTGTCCAAATAGTAATACTTTACCGCACAAAACTTCTTGTTGGTTAATGCAGCAGTGATACGACATAAAATCTGGAAATGATCCATCTTTTATAAAGAGAGCAATAAAACCATTCACGTTTCCCACCATAGCTGGTGCCCCTTCAGTGGTTATCGGAGACAATTTCTGTAGAGGCATATTTATCAAACCTGCATGTGTTATAAATGTTTTATAAATATCCTCTCCTGTTGTCTGTCCTTTCATGTGCAATATTTTTAGTAGCTCTTCTTTTACTGTAAAATCAATAAATACCATTCTCACCATGCATAACTGCTAACTGTGCTGTGTCTGCTATGTCTATAAACTCGTCAAATTGTTGTGAGAACCACTCACATATTTTCAAATCACTCTTCAACTGCGTTTGCATATCTTTTGAAATAGCTCCTATTATTCTTGTAACTGTATTATCTGATTACTGTAAGTCTTGTATTGCTGACATGATCTCACGTTTGCTGGAAAATACCTCAAATAAGCAATCAGCATCAGTAAAAAATGCTTCTTTTAACAACTCACCAACCTGGAAGGGCTTTTTCTTCTGTGTTTATCATCAATATTGAAAAAGCAAAACAATTTGCATAGCATTTATGGGAAAATTGAAATATTTTATCGTTGGGCGCAAGCAGCGGACACACCTAGACTAATCGATGGACGCCATGGTGCCCACGGGCATAGGGTTGAGGACCCCTGCAGTAGAAGATGCTATCATACAATTCTATAAACTGCAATTCTAGAGAAACCGCACTAACTTTTTGGGGTGTACACAATTAAAATAATATACTAAATTTCTGTAACTAAGCATCAATTAACTTTTTATATTATTTGTTTAATTATTTGAAGTTATAATTTCAACTTCTAAGCAAACCAAAAGTGAAAATTTGTTTGTCAATAGCTCTAATGCTCTATAAAATTTCAATTTTTTCCTATAAGTAAAAAATACTTAAGAGCATATTTTTAAGTAACTAAGCGAGCAAAATTATTTTAGAGAATTTTATGATTAATCTGTTCCAACCTAATATTACTACTATATATAGTAGATAATATTAAAGATATGTGAAATAATCTATGTAATGTGAAATGATCTAGTGCAAAATTCTATTAAACTCAAAGCCTCTTGTTTCAAGATTTGCCTTATAAAGATTTTCTGTATTTATTTTATGCTTTGCTTCAAATGCAAAAAGGTTAATGAATTCAAATACCTTGGAACAATGATCAATGACCAAAACAGCATAAAAACAGAGGTAGACAACAGAATTAAAATGGCAAACAAGTGTTTCTTTGGACTAAGAAAGCAATTAAGATCAAGCCTAATAAGTCGAAAAATTAAAATTTATAAGACTCTTATTCTATCCGTATTGCTCTATGCAAGACACTAAACGCAGACACTCAGCGTACTCTTGGTGTTTTTGAAAGGAAAATCCTTAGAAATATTTTTGGCCCAGTACAGGAACGAGGCTGTTGGCGAATCAGATACAACTTTGAACTATATAGACTCTATGGACAGCCACAGATAGTACAGGTCATCCGAAGCAATAGATTAAGATGGCTTGGCCATATCTGGAGAGGTCCAGAAAATAATGCAGTCCGAATCGCCACCTTTAAAAATCCTTCGGGATCTCGGACTAGAGGAAGACCTCCAACTAGATGGCTGGATGACACTGCTAAAGATCCAAAAGTGTTAAAGATAAACAACTGGAAAAAAGTCGCCATGGACAGGAGGCGTTGGAGGCTACGTGTGGTTGAGGCAGCCGAGGCCTGTAAGGAGCTGTCGTGCTGAAGAAGAAGAAGCTTAAAATGCAAATATATTCCTTAGTAGTTTAAGAAAAAGTTGTTAGGCTTTTGATTTAGGAGTTTTTTGACATATTTGTTTACAATACTAAATTTTGTTTTTTCTAATGGTATTAACAGTTTGAATCGGAAAAATATATTTAAATTATTTTTTCTTTAAAAGAAAGTAATTTTAAATTAATATATGAATTTTTAACTCAAGCCTCACCTTATTCTTCTGCTAATAAAAAGCAAATACTTTAATGAGAAAAACAAATTTTGGTATTTAATAGTTAATAGTGCAACAAAGTTTTAGATTATTTTTCTTTGAACAATGATTGTACTTTAAATTTTATGGCCAAGCTATTTTTTCATTAGAATTTCCCTTGTAAATCAAATTTTTTACATGAAATAATTTTAAGGAATTATCCTGATTTTTTTCCCCTTTAATTTTAGCTGTTGAAGGTGTTATACAATCTGCTGTTCCTTTTGCTCACTTGCTGTCCAATGTGTTGTTGGAAGGAAAGGCCACTTCAAATGCTTCTCCTAATATTGAACTAGGAGATGGTTAGTTATTAGTTTTGAAATGATCTTCAAACATTATACATGTTATTTATTTATTCAGTTTTTGTTGTTTAAGGTTATAGTCATTTAGAAATAAAAAATTACTCTATTTCTTGTTTATTATATAATAAATTGTTGTCACTGTTCATTAAAATTATAATCTTTGTACAACTTAATATATATTTCTTATTTTGAGTTCAATGTAATTCATTCAAAGTACATGTTAGATATGTTAGGCTATTAGATAATATCTGTAAATAAAGCAAATGAGTTGAAGCTAAAAGAAGGTTGCATTTTGTGCTGTTAAATTATACAAAACAGAACAAGGCATAGCCGTAAAATCTCAAGAAAATTTGCTGTAAAATTTTAAATAAAACTAACTAAAATAAATAGTATGAATTATAACTTCCTCTTAGCCTTTTAAAATAACTTTAATTTAAGAAAGTTCTTTTATTTATTTTTTAATATTTTTTGTTATTGAATTTTCTCTCCTTGTTACATTTGATGTTTGAAGCTGGGTAAAAAGTTTCAAAAACAATAAAGTTTGGATCTAGCTAACATTATCCAAAAATTTCATTCTACTTGCCTCATTCTCTTTTGATTAATCTTCATTCAAAGAGTCTTTTCTTTTTTATAATTTTATGAATATCAATGCTATGTGTTACATAAGTTCATATAATCAGAAATGAAAATATTGTGTTTTTTATTATTATTATTATTAAATGTATATAATTTATTGATTTTGCAGTGTTTTTTTTATATATTTATTTATTTAAAAACTTTTCTTATGTTTTTATTGTTAAAAAAATTATTTTAAAGAGTTTATTCAGCTTGCTTCTGCTGCCTAATAAGGTGCACCACAAATCATATAACATTGGAAGCACAATACAATCATTTGACTGTATGGCTCTATATCTAAAAATGAACAATAATAGAGTTAGGCTACTATTCAAATCAGGTCATAATAAAAAAAAAATTGCTCATATATTCTTTACAATTTATTATCTGAATACATTATGTATAATTTGCGAAAATGAAGCAAACTTATAAAGTTACGTTAGCTGCAATTTTGAATTTTAAATTGTTTGTATTCTGTTTTTCAATACTTAAGCCATCAGTTTAGGGTTAACATTTCTGAGCTACAAGTGAAACATCTATTTATAAACATTGTGATACTGAAACATTTTCAAACTTACGTGCTAACAAACAAAGCTATACAATATTTATAGTAATTATTTGTTTTAATATTATATAAAAAAAATTAAAGTTTGATTTGATTGTATTTTCCAAGTTGCGTAGCGTTTTTTAAAAAATACTTAAAGGTGTTTATTTTCGTTTTTTAAAAGCCCTTAAAGGTGCTTTTAAAAAGTGCTTAATTTTCCCTTTTCTGAAATGTGATATATTTCTTTACCATGTAGATTTTCGTTACAAATAATGCAAAAAGACATTGTCCTATTCAACGATTTCACAGGTAATTCAACCCCAATTCATTTCGGCGTACCGTCGATCTGTAGTGTATGAAAACACCATTTGTTTTACACGTTTGATGAAATACTTGTAGGTCCGCACTTGCATATACTGAGCTGGATTCAGTGGTAAGGATTTTTGTCTCTCATGTGCAACCCTGCTGCAATTTGCAAGAGATAATATCTCCTCTGATAATGAATCCTCTGTAATAGAATCAAAAAATCTCTCGAAGTTTTGCTGATCACAGGGAACAATTAAACATTATAAATTGTTTTATCTATTAGCAATAAAAAATTCAATTTCTCTTGTTAATTTCATAGTTTAAGAGTTTCGCCATCGTCTTCGTTACTGTAAATAAAACCTTATAAAACAATCAATTATCAAAAACTTGCCAACCCTGTCTAATTATGATATTTTTCCCTGTCTAATTATGATATTGTACTTAAAAATATTTTTTGAGTACTTGAAAAGTTCTTAAAAGGTGCTTATTTTTTGTTGAAAAATTTGGCTACGCACCCTGTTTTCTTTTTAAGAATAACAAAATTTTTTTAGTTGTTTTATTTTTAATTAACTCCTTTTTGTTTTCATAGAACTTGCTATTTATTGTAAAAATATGGGTTTGGAAGGAGTCAACTTGTTTAAAGCTTTTCAAGATAAAGGTGAAACTATTTTTGTGCTATTTATTAGTATTATAACTCTTTTTTTTTTTTACTTACTATATTTTATAGAAAAGAGAAATTATTTTCATAAAAAAGTTCACTCAATTATGATAAATGCCCTAGTCTCTTTCGGAAAGGCAGGATTCTTTTTAGAGTCTGTATTCTATTAATTAAATTTTTCTATTGTATTCTATTTATTTTATTATCCTTTTTCTTTGTAACTGCTATAATGTTTTTATGATGCTTACAAAATTATTTTTAAAAAGAAAATGAGAAACAAAAATTATTTTCATAAAACTTAACTGTGGATCAGTTACAGTAATTTTGCTATAGAAACAATATTCACCCTAGTATTGTTAAAATAAAAGGAATTACATTTGTCTATACTTTCATACAATTGAAAAAATGATGTATGTGCTTCAATAGATTTCAAAAGGGAGGTTCGAGAGCTATTTTTGATGAGAGTTATTACAGCAATAAAATTGCCAATTCAAAATTTACCCAGTGCAAATAAGCTCAACTATTTGTTTTTAAAAACATATTTGTCAATAAATTTTTTAAAAGATAAAAAAAAAAAATTTAATAGCTGAATTTAACTGTGCTGTTAAAATGGAAAAGGACCCTATTTTCTTTAACTTGCTAATATTGTCAGCACTAAAATACAATTTCGGAAAATTGATAAAAAATGCTGATTTAAATGTTATGTAGCATGTCACATACAAAAATGCCAATATAAAAATCACAATTGTGAATTTTTTAATGCAAGGAGTTTTAGTATATGGAGTATCAGTTTAGAAAATACTTAAGGGACTGCAGTTTGTAAAAGTAATATTATAAATAAATGATCTTTTACTCCCAAAAAGTGGAATGAATTTTCTATAATTTCCATAAAGCGGAATTCAATTATTTAATTATAAGAAAATTAAAGATGAAAGCATATTAAAATATTTTTTGAGCTGTCATGGAAACGTCTTCTAATTATATTCTTATTAATTTTTTTTATATTAGTTCTATCATTTTTTTTTTTTGTAACAATTAAAAATATTTTCTGCAGTTTTATAGAAACAATCACTTAATTCTGTTCCTCAGCTTCAACTTAAATTCATAATTTTGAAATATTTTTTATTTTTATGTTTTATTAAAAACATATCATTATTGCAAATCATAATATTTTGTATTTGGAAATCAAAACTGGTCTAATTTTAAACTTAATTTTTTTTTTTCAAATTAAATTAACTCAAAATTTGATTCAAAAAAGTTTAAGGTGGAAGCTTATTTTAATGTATGGAAATTTAATTATTTGCTTTTTTAGTGTTAATAATGTTTATTTTTGTGTTAATAACATGACATCAATGACAGCGGTTCCCAATCCAATTCACTTCAACTATGAAATCTGAGATAATTGAGCATCTTTTCATATAACCTATAGTTAATAAGTAAAATTAGTAACTGTGAATAAACTAACCAAAATAATATAATAAACTAAAGATTATTTTGATTATATTTAATATGAAGAATGAAATTTAATCAGTTATCATTTTACTAATAATAGACAATAAATCAACGGAACTTATGTTTCATAATTATTTTACTATTAGCATAGAGAGAATCTTATTTTTGTTTAAGAATCGTTTATCCTTATTTCAAAATAATTGTATTATTGCAATGCTCGTTTAAAAAAATGAAAGAAATTCTTGTCACTGCCTGTTCTAAATATTATTTTTTAAATTTCAATTGAAAATCAATTTCATCTGACATTTAAACTCACTTTTAGCTGATAAAGATGAAATATTAGAAGTTTTCATCAAAGTTTCGACTGAAATTGGAAACACCATGAAAGTTATGGAAGTTCTTGTACCAAATATGTCTCAAGATCTATCCAATAAACTTGGAGACATCATTGACAGAGAGCTGAAACAAATGGATATCGACATTGAAGAGGCAGCACAAAGAATTCAAGTAACTAGATTAGATTTTGTTTATTTGCAGCAGTGTTTCCCAAAGTGTGGTACACATACCCTCAGGGGTACAGGAACAGTTTAGCGGGGGTACACGTTCTTATGCGAAATAACTTGCAGCAACAAAAATGTTAAAAACTTTTATTTAAAAACAAAGCTAGCCATGAAAATCTGATTACATATTTTTCTATCGGCTATTTTTTGAAGAGTTAACAATTAATAATTAGTGGTGTCAACAGCCAGTTGTGTTTTTTAACTTTTGTGCAATTGTTTTATCAGAGCAAAAACAATATCACCCTTCTCACTGATGCAAATAAACTTAGTACCATAAAAGAAAAATAAACATATTTTTAAAAAAATACATTAATTTTTTTATTAGTCGTAAACAGCGTTACGAAAAAGTTAAAAAGGGTACACAAAAATCATAAGTTTGGGAAACACTAATTTACAGTATTTACATTATATCGCAATTCTTTGAAAAATAATTCAAAAGACAACTGTTAGAAATCAAAGAGATCATGCAACAAAACCAATTTTGCACAATATACATTCGCATAAAAGATAAAACCTATATTCCTAATACTGAATTGTTAGGAATGCAATCTTTAAATACCTTGTTAGCCTTTTTTAGTTATAAAATTTAACTTTTCTATATTTTGCACTGGCATTTATATTTTTGCTATAAGGTATTAAGAAACTTCCTGGACAAGTTACTGTCCCTTGGTGCAGAGAATTATCTATTTGTCAGTGCCTTACGCTAACAAAAAGGAACAGCTTTTATAAGATATCAAATGTTATATGTTGATAGGAATAGAGGTATGTCATTAAATTTGAGTATAAACTATGTTATATGTCTTTGTTAAGTAAAAAATATGTATAAGGATGTAGATAGATAAGGAATAAATGTACTGATAACAATTAAAAAAAATACAGTAAAATTTAAACATTTATTTCAAAATTTTAAACTATTTATTTTACCTCTATTGCAAATTAATTATGCAGTGAAAACATAATAATTATTAAAAAAATTTCTTAAAGGATATGTTAAACAACAGTAAAGCTGGAGATTCTGGTATGAAATTAGAAGTCAATAGCAAGATATTAGATTCTTGTACAAGTTTAATGCAGGTATGTTTCTTAGAAAATTTTACTAAATAAGAATAGTGTGCTAAATATTAGTCTTTTTTTTTTAATCTTAAATTATTTCTATGTTGGTCCATTTTTTGTAGCATTAAATATGTATATATACGCACATTTGGCGCTAGATATAATCCTTGTTGTCACGGCCAGAACAGATGTTATAAGGTGAAATTGTTATACTGCGTGCGCCAAAATATGCCTTAATCCCTTCTTTCTCGCTCCCGTGAAAATGACGGGGTGAGTTTTCACTCGCTATTTCTCGCTCATGTGAAATTTCCAGGCTGGAGTGTTCAGCAGTAATGCGCCAATAAGAATAAAACTAATTCATTTCTTTTGCCCGGAAAACATTTTATTTCTCATTTTGCACACCATATAGCAGTACCAGGATATTTTTAAGGTAATTGTAAATAGTTAGTTTATTTTAAACTAGATACTAGCACTAATCAAATACTTGTATGTGGCAAAATAGACACTTTTATGACCGTTTTCTTAAAAATTAACCAATCGTTAAGGGGTTAAATATTATCAGATGGTAAAAAAAAAAATAATACTTGACTAATTTCTACAAAGCAATGCTTTACTTTAAGAATTTGATAACTAGCAGAAAAAATTGTATTTCTGTAACTTCTTTTCTATATTAATATCTACATAAAAGTACTCTTTATATGTTGGTTTGGGGATGTCATTTTTTATATTACATCAAGATAACTAAGAAGACCACATGTTTTAGCTTGAAAATAAACCAGACAATGAGACTGACATTTCACTGAAAAGTCAATACAATTTTTAAATGAGAAAAGTAAAATTTATAGATTTACTGTATCTTTTGAAAGAAAGGTTATATAGATAATGAATGATCATAAATTAGGACCACCTATGATTTAGAATAAGAATTTTTGGGGTTATGTCACTTTTTTTTTTCATTTAAAAGACTATTTAATTGTTTTACAGGTATGGTAACAAAGAAAATGATGACTTAAATAATAGTTTTGAAAATTTTTCTCTATAAAATGATTAAATTTTGGTCACTATATTTGAATGAATGGTACAGTGAGAGCATTCTAATAGATATTAGAATGAAAATTAAAAAAGGTTACTTCAATAGAGCTGAAAACTGCACTTTATGCATCATTGTTGAAATGGAGAAGTTATTATAATGGGAAGACCTCTGCCTTATATATATCTATATATATATATTCAAAATTCTTTTAGTTTAATAAAATCTTATACAAAATAACTTTTTGAACTATATACAGTGTGCTATAGTATGAAGGATAGGTAATTATTTATAAGATGTTAAATTGTAAATATATTTTTTGGTTTAAATATATTTCAATTGCAAATCTTAACGGTTAAAAACCTAAATGGCCTCAAAATTGTGTAGAATTTTTTTCACTTGTTTATCTGTGTGATTTAACAAAAGCGCATTAAATAATAATGAAATAAGACTCTCTGCTGTGTGGTTTGCTACTTCGAATTATGCAATTTCCGTACTGATTTATGCTTGGAGTCTTAGTAAAGCTCTTATTTGTTGATAACTGTAAACAGTATTTGTGTATATTTGTATTGTGTTATTATTTTCAGGCTATTAAAGTACTTGTTCATACTTCAAGAAATCTTCAAGAAGAAATAGTTTCTCAAGGAAAAGTAATGTTTTGTTTTTTATTATTTTTTTAAAGGATTTTATCCTAGCTAACTAAACGGAAACCATTGTTCCTCTCCTACACAAAGTCACACAGGGTGCGGAAAAAAACCTGGGATAACAATTTTTAATATAACTGAATTAGAAAAAAATATTACCAATAATAATATAGGTAGACTTTAACTAATAAATAAATTCAATTGGTTTCAAAGTGGTCATCTTTTGTAACACAAATGCATATTGAAATCTTCAGCAAATGGCCACAACTCTTTTACCTTTATTCTAGTCCATTTCTGCCAAAATGATTGCTTTAAAGAGTCCAAACTTTTATGTGGTTTAGTGCAGACTGCTGAGGCATATTAATACAATTCACACCAGTATGGTAGTGAAAATTGTCGCTGAATGTTATGTGAATGGTGGTGAAATAATAGGCATGAGCGACAAAATTGGCAACTTGAAATATGTTTGGAAATTATAAAATAGTAATGAGAAAGATTTTCCCCCCATCTAAATCCATGCATTTGAAGAAGAAAAATTGTTGCAGCTATTTTATTCTATGTGTAGATTAGGTTTCAGTTTTTTCAAATGGAATAACTGGAAGTTTCTGGTTCAAAAAAATTTAAAATGTTAAAATTCCAATGTTGTGCTGTACTTTGCATTCATGTACTGACAGTGTAATTGTTCATCAATAAAACATGATTTTTTGAATATTCACTGAATTATATTGATACATATTAATTCGTTCTACATATAAATCCGGTTATAATTCCCGGTTATAATATATTAAAACATAAAATCTATACTTAGAAAACAGTTATTAGTTATAAATCTTTTTTTAAATACATATACACTTATTATACAAATAAAAAATTAAGAATGATGCTTACAGAAGAAACATACATTACCAATCAGAATCATAATTTGATAGTTTGTACGTGATAAAAAATAAGCTAATCAAAATCAGATTCCACACTTGCGAAACAAAACGAATGTTGTAGTTCATCATAGAGTTCATTTTTCACATTATCCGACATCAACCAAAAAAAAAAAAAAAAAACAATCAGCAAAGAATTATCTCCCACATTAAGGGTAAGATAGAAGAAAAATAAAATAAAATGTATGAATAGAGTTCTATAGAATTAGAAGGGGAGATGAGCTAAAGAATTTGAAGAAAGCAGTGCAATATGTTGAAATACATGCAACCTCCTTCTTCAGATGCTAGATCACCTTATCCCAGGTGGAACCAGGAAGGATAACTATTTCATTAACTAGTTACAATAATAATGGTGAAATGTAACCACAGCCTATAAAATACGGATTCTTCAGTGACCTTTAACCTTCAGTAAAGAAAATGAAGGGCTAAAAAGAAAATTAATGATTATGGCAATCATGTGAGGACTCTGACAATTCTTACGTCAGTTAATCGGCAGATCGGGGTCCATTTAGGTACTCCTGTGATTTCGTTTTCTCAGGAACGTTTATTTGATGCAGAAACGTTTTTTCAAATTTTTATTATTTATATATTTTAAAAAATTGGTTAGCAAAAGGGGCAGAAATTTTTAATCAGCATTGAAAAATAAATAAAAAAAGAATTTCAACTAAAAGAATCGGCAGAAATTGGATCTATGCAGATTAGATTAAAAGATTTTGTTTTCTAGTTTTGTGACAATTTGAAAACGAAATATTTATAAAGAGCTTATAGATGAGTAGAAGAGAGTAAAAAAAATATACCATACTAGTTTAATCTTCAGTTATAAGTCAGAATTCGTAACCCCATTTGTATATGACATCATACGGTTTTTTGTCAATCGAAAACTTCTTTTATCACCCCATATTTTAATTTAAAAATATATTAATTAAAAAAAAACATTTTCAGAGCAAACATTATAAGATAGGTTCGTAATTTCGTAAAAATTTCTGTAAAAATCTGTTTTTGAATAAATCTACTGTGATCACAAAATTATCATGTGTGGGGTGGGGTAAATGAATTCTTTGGATAGGCCGCACATCCTGACAAGTGAACTTTCAGCCTATCTACCTGAAATTACTGTATTATAAAAACATATATATTTTTATATATCCTGTTTTTTACTTTATACAGATTTAAAACTTATAAATATAGCATTTCAAACGGGAGGTAACATTAGAAGAATATTATGTTATTTTAAAATGTACAAAAGTAATAAATATTAATATTCGCTATCTTGGCAAAATGTTTTAAGTTGTCTTTCTACTTGCTGCATATTATGCCCTCTTGCAACGAAAGAGCAAATTCTGATTCCTTGGTGAGATTTCCATGTGTTTTTTTATTGCTTTTCAATATTTAAATAAATATTTGTTCTTTTGATTTGAAAAAACATTTAAAAGTTATTCTATTGTAACAATTGTTAGATGACTATTGCAGCAATTCTAAACACAATTGACAGGCGTTATAAGTTTATTTGATTTAACAGTTTGTTAGTTATTTTTGTTCCAAAAACAATTCATTCAAAAAGTTAGTGAATGTATATAAGCAGTTAGAGTTACTAAAAATATCTATTCATTGTTTGCTGTGTGTGCATTTTTTAAACATTAATTTTTCATAGATTAATAATTAATTTTTTCTTAAAATTTCATTTATAAATAAAGGGAACTGCATCAATTAAAGAGTTCTATAATAGGAACCACAGATGGACAGAAGGTCTTATTTCAGCTGCTAAAGTTGTAGGCTTGGGAGCAAAATTTCTAGTGTAAGTTTTTTTTACAGACCTTATAAATAAAATCAAAAACAAGTTTAGTGAAACTATATTGAAATTTATTTTGCTTCTTTATTTGTATATATTTTATATTATATTTGTATACATAGTCTTTTATATTAGTAACACATAATGAATTACTAAAAATCAGTTATTTTCTAGACTGAAACGTTAAATTACCCAAAACAAAAGTGTTCTAATTTTATATTATATATATTTATAGCTGGTGCCTGTCATTAATTAAAAAATTGTCAATTTGATTTACCTGGTTACTCCATTTGTTATAAAATAATATTTTATGTTTTGAAAATTACAACATCTCACATATTCTTGCATTTTGCTCATTTCCTGAAAACTATTTGCATTAGATTGATTTTATATCCTGCTTAAATTTTATACACAAAATTGCTCTTTATTTTTATACTTTGTTTCTAAAATAATTTAAAAATCTTTTTAAGAAATTAAACCTTTTTATTTTCAAAACTTAACATAAATGAATTTCTTTTTTATAGCAATGCTGCCGACAAAGTGGTTAGTAAGCAGACAAAATTTGAAGAGTTAGTTGTTGCATCACAACAAATAGCTGCAGCTACTGCACAGTTAGTAGTTGCATCTCGCGTAAAAGCGGACAGGGGTAGCGAGAAACTCAGTAAGGTATCTCAAGCTTCCAAACATGTAACTCAGGCTACTGGTCAAGTTGTTGCTACAGCAAAAAGTTGCGCAGAAATGGTGGAAGAATCTGGTTTGTCCAAATTTTATAATTATCTTTTGTGAATATATTTTGAAATTTAAACTTCCAATACCTTTTAAGTCTGTTTTTTTTATTACACTTCAAATTTGAATAAGCATATAAATATAAACATGTACGTCGATGTAACTGTAACAAGTCGTTTGTTTGATATTTAAACAAATTGATGTGGCATTTAAATTTCTACTATAGGTAGAGCATATTCTAATTAAATGTGCCAAAGAATAAAAAATAATTTTTTACAAGCAAGCTACTCTATAGTTTCAGAACTTTTAAAACAATAGAATGCCCATTTTCTTAATAATCACTCCAAGCTCTTTTCTTTTATAAAATTCTAAAGTGTATTTCTCGCTTAATGCTTTAGCTAAATGCCTATTTAAGTAAAAGTGATGTGCCATTCTCTAAAAGATATCTAGAAATAAAAGCAGTTTTAGAAAAGAAGACAAATGTTCAAGGAGTCAGTCAGTGCCGGATTACCCATTAGGCCATGGCCTGGGGCCCCCTTAAAATGGATTTTTTGAAAATAAATTTTTAAAAATTAAGAAACATAATGATTTTTAAAAAAAAGTCAATTTCAAATATATATTAATAAAATATAATTTTTTTTTATATAATGTTAATCATATTTATTTATTACTTATTAAAATTTAATTTATTATCATTTATTTTATTTTATTATTATTTATTTATTTTTATGCTTTCTTAAATGAAAAGATATATAAATACTTTTTTATTTGAATAAATAAAAAATATAGGCCAAAAAAAATTAAATCTAAGGGCCCCGAAATTTTGAATGGCCTAGGGCCCCGCGTACGCCTAATCCAGCTCTGGAGTCAGTGTAGTTTTTAGTGTAATGTTGCAAAAATTTGTTTTAAAAAAGTTTGACTTGTTTTTTTGTTATATCTTATTTGGAATGCTTATAAGTGAGGGAATTCGGATACCTTACCGTGAAGTATCAATGGAATCTCAAGGTGTTTAATTATAATAACGATTATCTATCATTTCCAAAAATGTTATGAAGAGAATGAATAATGAGTTTTTAGAGTTAGTTGTTGCGTACATTATTTTCCTTGAAATTCATTGTACTGCTAGTACATCAATCCTACAATCCTGAAATTGCATCCTGTCACATTTTATTCTTTCTTTCAGTAATGTAATTTTTACAAAATAAAAAATTGCAGAATGCAATGAAAAATAATACTTGTTTCCTTAATAATACCTTAAATAAAATATTTTTTTGAACATAATTAATAAGTGTTTCAGTTATAGGCTTCTGAAAGAATGCATTAAATAGGTATTACAAGACTAAACTTATTTGACCCGTGAAACTGCTCAGAAAATTTTTATTAAGTTTATCATAAAATTAAATTAGAAATCAACCTTCTGACTTTAATAAAAATGACTTGAATTAAAATAAATTTAATAACTATGCTGCTGTAGATTTGTTTCTAATTGAGATATTAAGGTACAGTTAATGTTATTTTTTCAGTCATATATTTTTATTTGCTACATAACCACGATTCTCATATTTAGTTGTGGTAATGTAAAAAAACAAATCAAATTTTTTTTAGTTCTAACTAAGCATTTTAAATATAGTAATTACACATTAATTATGTAATAAATTAACAAATTTTATTTTAATTTATTTACAGAAGATATGGATTTTTCAAAATTAACCCTTCATCAAGCAAAAAGATTAGAAGTTGAATCTCAGGTGAATATTACACTGTGTTTTATTTAAATACAGCTCCTTAAAATATAGACATAAAGCAAGTCTTATCTGTTCCAATAATTTACTAAGCATTTTAAAATCTGCATCCAATTATATTAGTTTGTATATCTTTACTAGTAAAAAGAGCAATTTAAAAGATTACGAATAAAAACTTATTTTGTTAATGCTTTTTACTATCTATTGCTTCAAAAATTTATCTAATTATTTTAAAATAAGTTTTTAATTATAAATATTTCAGTATAATTATTATGAAAATATAAATTTCTGTTTTTGCGTATAGCATATTATATTTTTTTTTCTTATTGATTTGAATTGTAATCTTAAAATAGGTAAGGGTGTTAGAACTTGAAAGCTTACTTGTCAAAGAAAGAGTGAAGCTAGCTGGACTCAGAAAGAAACACTACCAATTAGCTGGTGCTAGTGAAGGTTGGGATGAAGAGGTAAGTGTCTTAAAATATAATCAATTTTATTATTCTAAACAAGTGCAAGTAGTATTTCATTGTTTGAGAAGAACCACTATCTAATTTTTTATTGTGGACACAGTCTCTGTAAATATTTTAATTGTTTTGTTTCTGAAACAATTAAATTTGCCAAGATAGTTTTTAATAATCAATTATCAAAAATATTTATTAAAAAGTTATGTACTCCTCTTTATTTTGCATTTTTGTTATAATATATGTATAAGTTCAATATGTAGAGAAAATATGAAAACATCTACATTTTGAACTTATTTTATGAGTTCTATTTACTTGCAGCTTATACGCAGTAAATAAAACTTATTGTTTTTCTTAATTTTCTTCGTGTTTTTTATTTCATTTTTTATGCTATATATATATCACTTAAATTTTGTTTTAACTTTCAATTACTTTTAGTTTAAACTTTATTTTTAAATTTTTTAACAGGCAATTATTTTAAATAATGTTTTGTAGCTATTCCATCATCTCTCCTTAATATGAACGAGAGCCACTATTTATTGTTTCAGGCATTAACAGATTAGGCCATTCTAACAGTAGTATATAAAGGGCGCCCTAAAGCATATTGTACATACATTAGGGGTGATACTAGACAATTAGAAAAGCACAAGGCACCATAAAATCCATGGTCCAAACGCAAGTCATTTCTTCTGGGTCTAGACTTTTTCTTCTGGGATCATATGAAGAAACTCGTCTTCATATGTATGGTCCCATAGATTCTGCTGAAGACCTTGAAAACCGGATATCCATAGCTGCTGGCACCATAAGAGAAATGTCTGGTGATATCGCCAATTAATTTTGTGATACATCATGTTTCGCACTGTAGCACTTCAAGATTTGCATTCTGACCATGGATCCTATGGTGATTTGTATTTGTCTAGTTCTCTTCAATCACCCCTTATAACATAAGTAAATCGAAGTTTAAAAAAGGTTCTTTATTACACAACTAGTAATGAACTGTAAAAGGTATGGCAGCTATACAATTTCCTTTGATGACGTTTTCTTTTTGAAGAGTATAACAGCAACCTTTAAGTTAAGTAGAAAACAATTTTTTTTCAATTATCTATGCAAAAAGCTATAAAATGACGTAGGGTTCTTTTTCTGCAAGAGTAGTTCCATTAAAAATAATTGAAAATGAACAGAAAACTGCTTATAAGGGGAAAAAACGCACTAAAATGAAATAACCCTACATACAATTGAAAAGAATACAATTTTAAATATGCAGTTCAAGCATGAAGTAGATCTGCGAAGATTTGTTTGAATTATGAGTACAACCAACTTAAAAAAATGTTTTCTGGTTCATTCAACAGACTAAGAGAAACTGCCTTAAGTTTCCAACACTCAAATATTTTTCCTGTTATTATTTGTGTCACCTTTTAATTAAAAAACAATTTTTTTTGAATGACCTAACCCCTTAAATATGAATTTTAAAATCTTATTTTTCCTCAATTATAGAATATAGTATTTTGATTTATACATTTGTTTTGTTCTTTTTTATAGGCTTTTGCACAATGAGTACCAAAACTATGAGCTGAAGAATATTGATATTCAGTTTTTTTAATTATTATTATTCACTACAGAGAGAATGTTTAAATATATATATATAATATACATGTTATACATCATTATTTCTGTATCATTCCTACATTTTTATTTTCAAAAATTCTTTATGCATTTGTGGCCTTTATGTAAATATAATTAAGTTATATTGTAATCATCATATTTCTATTTAAAGAGCTTTATTCTTTATAGATAATTTAGTCTATGATTCTTATTTCAGCTTTTTCAATTTATATAGCAATTTGGAAAAGAGGAAATATGTACAGAGATTTTAGATGTTAAGTGCTTTACATTTATGTTCATAACTTCAGATATTTAGTTTAATTAATTTTCATCGAAATCACTTGCACTTATAATAAAAAGCATTAATTTAAGCTTTTTTCATGCATTTAGTATGTTTATAATTTTTTTTACTCCATTTATTGCTTTTGAATATTTAAAACTGATATCTCATCATGAAATATTTATCTTTTTCATAAATTTATATTTACTAAGCAAGTTCTTATTTTAAAAAGTTTGTCTTAAGTTTTGTTATTCTAATTTTACCAGCTTAAATTTATTTTTTAAATAACCATAAAAAGTTATTTATTATAGAATATTGAAAAAATCTATATCTACTTTATTTATGACTTAGAACTAGCTGATTTTTTAATCATAAAATGAGAGCTGAATGTTTTAATTTTTACTCATGGGGATAATTTGATTAGTTTTTAACACCCATTTTATATAAAAGAAACATTTAAAAAAAAAGAGAATGAATTTTTGAAGAATCAATATACATTCATTAAATGTGTTGTTTATGTGACAAACATTTTGTTTTCATAATTATTGGATGTATTGAGCAATACGAGATATAACTAAATGTTGATCTAATAAATGTTTATAATGTCTTTGTTCTGTTTTTTAATTTATTGAATTAAAAGATAGAGATTTGATGTTACTATAATAAAAACTGACATTTTAAATCTTATTTACTTTAAAAAGCTAATTTGTACTTTTTACAATTAATATTAATCAGTGTTATTGAAATTACTAGCAACTTAATAAGTTGAATCTTGTAAAAATTTATTGTACTGTTTTTTTCTTGAAATAACTAGTAAATTATTTTGTACTTATATTTTAATCAAGTTTATTCTCACAAATACCACCATACATGTTTAGAAAAAAATTTAAAGTACTACAAATAAAGGTTAAACATGAATTTTATTTATGGACAGTGGTCAACTAGTACTCTAATGGTTTGTTAGGTGACACCTCTAGTACCATGTTTAAAGTCATAAGTACATTAATTCTGCTACTTTTACAAATGAATAGCTCAACTTTAATATGAATGCTTTCAATATAGAAATTTTAAGACTATTGATATTATTTAGACAAAGCAAACAATCTAAATGCTGATATTCTCTTTTGCCACTTAAGTAATGTATATAGCTGATAATGTGAATTTTAATAACTTAAGTTTTTTTATATCCCAGTTAAAACTGTGTAATTCTTCTAAATATTTTATAATTAGTTGTTGGAAGACTCTTAAAATACATAAAGCTTTAAAAATGTATATTATAAAAGGTTTTATAAACATTGTAAGAAAAAGAGTTTCTCGTGTGAAATTTTCTTCTAATGTATTAGTAGAAAATGTTTTTAATGCTATTTCATATTGCAGCTAATAGATCAAAATAAAGTTTAATCAAAATTTTTATAACTTTTAGATGTAAAAGCTTACAATTGCAGAGTTTATTGAAAATATTATATTTTTATTAATACCAACCTTGTTATCAGTTGAATTCTGAAATTTAATGAACTGCTAATTAAATAGTTGTGACTACAGCAAATTATGTAATTTAACTGCTATATACCAATGCTTTGTAATTTGTTCATTTCTTGCTAATAAATTTTTTACATTGTAATACATATAATTGTTTTCAATGTATGTGGATCTTCATTGAAGTTTTATAACATTGATTAGCTAGGGAGAGTATCAAACTATGTGGTAATACATCTAACAAAGATAGGTAAATATTGAACCTATAAATCCCAAAATTTTTTAAAATCAACTTGTACATAGTACAATATAAATGCAATATTAGTAATTTAACTGAAATTCCAGGAGTTATAGGTTAAGCATCAAAATAATATTTTAACATATTTAATTTGATAAGGATTAAAAATCAGATTTATAATAATACTGAAAAATAAAGAATCAATTTTTAAAAGAATAGACTTATTAACTTAGGAAAGCTCTTCATAATCAGAAAACCTGCAATTTTTGGTATCCCTATAAAATAAAAAATATAGCTTTAGGAAAAGAGTATTAAGTAAAAAAAAAAAAAAATTATAGCATTTGCGCACATTGATATCATATAACACTCTTATGAAGCAAATTTTTATTATTCATAACAGTCACATTACATAACAAAACATCAATAACCTTATATAAATTATTGAATATTTTGAACTAAAATTTTAACAAAATTCTAATACTACAAAATCAAGTGGATTGACAAATATAGTAATAGTAAAAGGAATGTAAAAAAAACTTCTGGTATTATAGTGCAGTAAAAAAAATTATCAATATGCACTATCATTTAACAGCAGACATGTAAATTGCTTCAGTTAAGCAGTTTTTCAAATAAATTGACTTAGATAAAATAACAAAAATTAAACAAAATGAAGGTCAAGAAAAGTGAGATTCAACTTGAAAATCCAACCAAAAATTTATGCAATTAAAAAAGTTATAAAAAAAGTTGCTCCTTTTTTCAAAACTGCAAATTATTCTGCACTATTTCAAAATAAATTTATCAATATTTAAAGTGCACCGGTTATAACTAATAAAGCAGTTGGTTGGTAAAACACTTCAAAACAAAACAGTTTCATAAAATAGTGAAATAGATAACATTTCTAAATAATAACAAAAATAAAATTAAGCAAAACCAAAATAACGCTAAATCGATAAAATCATATTTGACTAGAAAATAAAACAAAACAAAAAAATAAACAAAATAAGAAGATCTCATCTCAGAATAAACATCTATCCAATCTTTGAGGTTATTTGTAGAAGGCAGGAAAAATGTCTGAAATAGATCAAGAAAATAGTTTCAGCTAATTCAAATAAATATTCAAAAATTTGTTAATTTAAAGCTTTGGCAAAATGAATTTTAATGATCAATGATTGTTGCATTGAATGGATAGTCCTGACATATTTAAATCACTGACACTTTATTCCCTTTCTCAAGAGTATTTCCATTTTTAACCTATATTTGCCCTTATTTCAGCTACGCTTTTTTACTTCCCATAAAGATATAAAAATATTTTTAATCTTCCTAACTACCAATCTCATCTGTCATAAAAGTTTTTTTTTTTTTGGATAATTTTGTTTTCAAAAATTATTAATTTTAACTATTAAAAATATAATTCCTAACTCTATCATCCTAAGCCACAGGCAAAGAAATAGAAAACTACCATCAGGCATTGTTTTATTTGGCTAATATTCAAGCTGAATAGCAATCTTGCAAGAAATAGTTTTAAAAAAAGTGCTCTTTAATACTCATCAATGAAACAATTATTTAGTTACTATACAGTCCATTCAAAATTATTTACGGAAGTAAGAGGAACTTTACGTTATAATAATCAATTTTAGAATTATCCCAAAAAAAGATGAGAAATTAAAAAATACATATCATGAAATGTTAAAAGATAATGGAAGATTATATAGAGATACATTATGAAGTGTGCTTATTAGTTATTTGGCAAACATAATTGGAATGCTTTGTATGAAATCAAGACCTTTGTTTTAGGTTATAAATCTGAAAAAGCATTTTGGTATAAAGATTTTTGCAAAGAGAAAGTTGTTTACAAAATTATTGCACTCTCTGAAATTAATAAAATTTATTCAATGACAATAGATATTTTTTATAGATTCACACTTACACCAACATTTCACACTCTTTTTTATTATAGATATACAGTATTACATTGCTTTTTTTTTTAAACATTTTAATAAAATGGTATAATTTCTCCGAGTCATTCATTTGAGATTCTTAGCAAAGCACTTAAAAAAAGTTCTTACATAAAGTTTATAGATAAACCCATTCTAATTCACTTAGATTTCCAAATTTTTAATCGTATAAAGATTGTTTATTATTTTAAATAAAATAGAATTCTCTCTACATTTTTCCATAAAAGAATAAGTCTTTAATTTTTTAATAGGAAGGAAATTTGAGAAATTTAAAATATTTCTCCCATTGTTAAAATTGCTGACAATAAAAAAATACCAATAGATTTGAGTATTGAACAAGAGTAGGAAAATACATACTTTTTTTATTTAAATGCCCAACTCATATAATATTTGATAAAGAATGTCTTGTTTTATTATTTATTGTTTTATGTAACTAACTTATTTTATTTTACTCTTTTTATTATCCCTTGAGACCTATATTTAAAGTATTAAAATTATATTTTTTAGTAATAGTTCAAATACTTAACACAAACATAATTCTTTTAAAAATAGAATGGTTATTTCAGAAACAATTTTCATAAATAACTAATGGATAGAATGGATAATTTGAGCAGATAAAATGAACAAAATACTTTTTTCATTAAAAAAATTATAGATGTGGGCTGAATTATAGCATAAAAATCTATATCAGTAACATATGATGGAAAGTGCAAATCCACTTCTATGGCTACTTAAATTGTAACTCATACAGTTTAAACTTTCATAATTTACAACGGTGAATTACGTGAGCAGCTGTCTCACAGGTAGCAACATATAGCATTTTAAATGATCAGCTGAGATTATGAAGGAAATGCTTGAAAAATATAAAAATTTTAAAAATGCTAAAAATAATTTTTAAATATACTTCCATTATCAAATTTTAAATTATTATAATATGCAAAATAATGATTTTGATAAAAATATTTGCTATGTACATTTATAATTAAAAATATGGATTAATAAGTTTGCAATGGCACTTCATTTAAATAGTATATTCCTAAAAAATATCCATAATTTACTTTTTTTAGGACAATCTAGATCAAAGCACACCAATAATAGTTATATAGATATATTAAACACTGATACAAATTTATATTATCTTTTATTTAATAAATGTAATAATTTACAATGAGAGCAAAAACTAAACAACTTCTACAGGACGATTGAAATGTTAAACACATACCTTTGGATTTATACACAGCCATTTTTCCTATTCCATGTTCTCTTTGGAATTTTGAAGCTTCTTGTTCGACCAACTTTTCTCTTGAACTTAGTGACAACCCTAAGCTTAAATTCAAAATTGTTTCTATGTCATTATGTTTTCCTCTTTTATGTTCAGCCTCCTATTTTGAAGGAGAAAAAAAAGACATACATATATATATAACATCACCATATAAACTAATACAATTGAAAGTTTTATAAATTAATCTCATTATTTACATTTCTTATGCATTTTGAGAGGTTTTATAACACTTAAATGAATAATAAAGAAGTACACTTGCACAAATTTAAATAGTGTGATTAATGAAAAACTTAAGAGTGGTCTGTACCAATTCAAGGTTTTAAAAACAAAGATTAAAGAAATGGAATATTTGCAGAATTCAGAACAGTTTTCAAAAGTCTCCCACTTAACTCTCATTAATTCCCTTCTTGAACAGGGTGCGTATCTGGAACAGATCAATAGTAGTACAATGCTTTAAAACAATTTACATACAAATACTTAAAAATACAAAATATACACTTAAAACATTAATTATTTACAACAAAAAAAAAACCTACAGCATTAGAACTAGGAACAAACAAATTAATCAATTTTGGTTTGTTTAGCTTTTGAAAATTTAACATCTTAGTAAACAATTAAACAAATAATGAAATACGTCAATATTTCTTTCCTTGTTATAAAAATTTCTTTACTGTAAATCTTAATGTTTACACCCACAACGCTAGTGTGGTTTATGGAGAATTGCAGTTAATAGAATCGCATTATATAGAGGTTCTACTGTAACATTGATTCTCATTATTAAAAAAAAATTTTTTTTTAAATAAATTACCATATTATCTGCCAAAAAGGAAAGTTTCATTAATTTTTCAGAAAGGAAAGAATTGAAAAAATTAGAAACTTTTAACTTCATAACTATTTGAAAAGTTAAAAAAAATACATAATCTTTTTTATACTCGGACACAGGAGTATATGACAGCAAAAATAAAATTATAATTCAACCTAGTTTTTTTTTTCTGTTCATCAAAAAGAACTGTAATACATTTCAATAGAAAAGCGTGGCATATTGAAAGTGTGCACTATCAGGCTAAAGATCTTAAGTGAAAGAAATGTTGGATAAATTTTTTATGTAGAATAAATAGTTTTAGATTTTAAAATATAGGAAAGCTTAAGTTAATGACAATTTTTAATTATTTATTCTAGCATGAATTCAAAGCATGTAATTGTCCTCAGCATAGCAAAAGCCTTTTAAAATACTTGTGATCCCAGCAAAACTTTAAATTCATTTTTTCAACAAAAAATTTTAAAGAGAAAAAAAAATTATATATTCCAGTAGATTTTATTAACTTTATTTTAATTGCCTTAATCTATGTTATAAGAGTATCTGAAATGAAGCATATGCATTTACTTAGTTCTTTATTACTTAGTTCTTTATTACTAATTTTATAAATGCATATAAAAATAATTTTTCACCATTGCAAAGTTCCTATTTACTCAAAGAATAAAAATATTGAAAAAAAATATCAACATTGCTGGTTTTTTCTTAATTATTTAATAAATAATAAAGAATGTACATTATATAGAATTTCTTTCCATTTTGTATAAGTTAATTTTTTATTATTGTTCTTTAGCTTTAGTGAAACAAAAACTTCTAGCTTAATGACCTTCGCTGAAATTTTGTGGATAAATGAGTTAATTAGATGAGGATAAATGAGAAATTTAGTGAAATTTTAAGTATAACTAGATTATGGCGATGATGATGGTCAGATATATTTCAATAGACTAGATTCTTGAAAGTCTTAAAAGAAGCAACATTAAATTACATTATCTGAATTCTCGAACATTAGCACATAGATTGTAACGATGATGGACTGATATTTTTCAATAGACTAGATTTATGAAAATACTGATTTGTTTTAATGCAATATTGAATTATAAAAATCATCCATCCTATATCTAAATGTATACTATTTCTATCCAATCTGTGACTTATTTTAATTAAGTAATTAGGCTGTAATGGAACATTATTTTTAATTTAAAAGTGGAATAAAATGTTATTTTCTATGAACTTTAACATCACTGATTTCAGCCGAAAAGAAATGTTGATTCTCTGTAAAAAGCTGCATAATCATTTCTTCAGATATTTTAGTGATAAATAACAACGTTTGAAGTTTTAAAATCCTCTTTTCATTTTGCACACTCTCAAAACCATAAATTCAATTAATAAAATTTTTACTAATTATTTACAAAGGATGTTCATACGATACACGTGATATCAAAACTAAAAGAGCATTGAAATAGTCTTAGAGGATGGAGATGGCACGTTTCCATTCAGTACATGTGACATAACCAATCAGGAATCGTTTTTAATTGCATCACGTACGGAGGCCTTTTGGGGCAATTTTAATGTTTAATAACTAAATAAATTAACATTTGCCGAAAAAAACAATTAGATTTTCGGTTTCAGGAGAGAATTTCCAATAAGTTAGGTATAAAATAAAAAAAATTGTGATATGCTGTAATTGCCCATTGTTTATAGATATTTAAATTTAAGAGAATATAATTAAAAAAATACGTAAATATTTAGAATAACTAGTACATTAAAAAATATGTTATGAAATAAGGAGAATTTTAACTATTAATATTTATACTTTTCATTTAAGTTTTTATTTTCTTTGACCTTTCTTTTCCTACCTTTCTTTTTGAAGTAATGAGACTGTTTCTATTTCGATGGTGAATTCTTATAAAAGTTCTTAAGCGACTGAATAAAACATATTGCTATGCCGAGAAGAACTTTTTTTGTAAAGAAGAAAATGGCAATTATATTCTCGGTATTGCAGTAGATTTTAAAATTCTAATAATCGGCAATCCAGTAAACACTTTCTCATATCATCTTCATAATCTTCTTTCAAGAAATGCTGACTACATATTCATTCATATTTTATATCAACTGGGGCATTTCGTTTGCAACATTGAAGCCATTCTTTACATTTACTTCAGGGAACACGTGGAAAATTATGTTTTCCTTTTGTGTTTCCATCAGAATTTTTGTAAGTTGCATTCACGCAAACTGGCATTTCATTAATAATTTTAAATCCACAACAAAAAACTGAGGAAAATCATTATAGAAAACAGCGAATGTCTTGGAAATACGTCACAAAAAGGAATGCTTCAATATTAGTTAGAGCTATTTAGACCAAACGCTCTGGTCTTGAATTAAAAGTTGAAGCTCTGCGCCACTGTGACGTCACAGGGGGAAATTTGAGGTTTGACGAGGAGAGAGTTTCTCCAAACGAGTGACCCAGCCCTTCGATTCTCTTTAGCCCTGGTGCACTATGGTTAAAACCATAGGCACAACTGATTAGCTTGACAATGTCATACAATATTAATGTACAGATTAAAAAAAATTTTCAAATACCATAAAGAGGGTAAACACTTTAATTTTTAAACTAATAATGTACAAGAATTTAGAAAATATTAGCCTTTCGAAAATAAAAGCCTTTTCAACCAAGTGAGATACTTTCAGTTTAGTTTTTTTATTTAGCTATCATAAGAACAATATTATGAAAAAATGTCAACATTCAAGTCTACTTTTAGACAAAACAGAACTAAAACCAATTTTAAAAAATGGCCATTAAAATATAGTCATGAATGTGTACAGTCAGCAAAAAAAAAAAGATATCACCCTGAATAATTTTCGTTCTAATGATCGGATTTTCACGAACTAAGTGTCAATCTTAATGGTTCCTGGGGGTGACCTCAAATATGCTAATTAGTTAGTGCTAACTATTAATTAAGTTACGAAATCAGACACAAAAACGTACTTTCTCTGAATAAACATAGATTTTTTTTTACATATTTGGATTCCTTATCTTCAAAATATAGGGGGTAGCCGCAATCTGGGAAATGTGGTCTCCATAGTTTGGTCAGGAGAGCGATTCAAAGTTTGGACCCCTTAATGTTAATTTCACTTTTTGCGTTTTCAGTCATATTTTAAAAACTAATGAAGCAATTCAAAAAAATATTGCACCAACTCATAAAACGCATTTATCCAAAGATAATTTCATGAAAAAAATAATTTTTAATAATTATTAATTATTTTTTATTATTTAATTAAAGAGAGGATGAAAAAATTTTGAATTATAAGGTATGGATTTTTTTATACCATATTAATCTGCATGCTTTTCAATTGAAAAATCTAAAGTTTCAACTGTTTTTATTTATTAGAAGATAAGAAAAATTAAAATTAATTATTTAAAAAAAAATAATTTGGCGACAATGAAAAAATGATTAAATGGGGCGATTAATATTAAAATGTGATAAACTTACGAAGAACTTGATTTAGCGCGCGTGGCGTAAAATTTCATTCAAATTTTTTTTCTCTAATAATCGTTTGCTAATCTTTTTATTTTTATTTTCTTAAAACTATAAAATACAATGTTCATGGTTCATACAGAAATGTTTAAAAAAAATTCAAGGACTTTTCAAGAGAAAATATTACATTTTCAAGGATAGATTCGAAAATATTTCAACTGGTTCAAAATCTGAAATAGGTAAATTATGATTTACCTTCAATTTAGTATATAACTGTCTATAATTATGAAAAGCTTTTTAAAATATATGTTTGCTCTCAAAATCTCAAAAAAATATTTTAATAATAAAATGGAAAATATGCTGTAAATATGAAGTACACGCAAACGCTGCGATATAAATGTAGTAAAAAACTGTGTATAAAACACTGCAAATCTTTGAGGAGGGTAGCTTTTTTTCCGAAATACATTCTAAATGCTTTTAACATATAATGCAATTTGTAACATATGAAGTTAAATTTAGTACTTTTAAACATTAATCTTTAGTGTGTGTTAAATAAAAAAAAGGTGGTGAGAAATTCAAATTGCTTAATAATTCATTTCATAACAATTATAAGAGATCTAATAAACACATTTTATAACAAATTACTTTGGAATAAAAATTCTTATGCTATTCCAGATATATTTTTAAAGACAGTATTAATAAAGATTAACTGATAAAAATATTAATTGAATATTTAGAAATTTTAACTATAGTTCACAAACATTATTAAATAATATTAAAAAATAATAGAAAGGGTTTTTTTTCTAAATCTACTTAAGCACTATTTTTCATTACATAACACTGAAAATAAGAGAAATGCTATACTGTTTAAACCTTTTATTCATTGTTTTATAAAAAATGCACCGAATCAATAAAAGAAATGAACAAATTTATATAGGTATCATATATTTTCCTTAGATTTAGCTAATTGTTTATCAATATCTAATACTTCTGCCTTTTTATCATTGGCAGTTTTCCTTAAGCTATTAGATTTAGAAATATATGTGAAATCACATTTATCCTCGGCTTTTAAAGCAAATGTATCTGCAGTTTCAATCAAAGATTGAATTTCTATCTCCAGTCTTTTCTTCTTTACTTGAAGAGCTGCAATATTTGAACCCTCTTTCGTCAAGGAGTTTTCTTTTATCAGCATCAGCTTTTGAAATTCATCTAAATACAAGGAATATTTCATTCTTGCACTCGAAGCATATTTAAAGTAGTTCATTTGTAATTTTTAAATTGGTGACACCACCTATATTTGAGATATACTGACACATGAGTCGTTGTGATACATAAGACATCTTCATATTTTCAACTTCAATGTTTTTGTTGACGCTAAAACCACGCTCAACGGAAGCTTGCCTGTGACTCAAAATTAAAAGCTTCTCAACAACCTTCCACAACTGTGAAAATTTCTCATTACGCATTGTTCTGTGAAAGAACGAATCAATTCTAGAATTTTTAACGTCAAACTCGACGAATTCTGAGAGCTGTGCTTTTACCACTGACGATAAATAATCGTCATACTTCAAAATTATAGTTTCACAAACTTTTTCTTTAACTTGATCATTATCAACCAACAGTCTCAATAAAGTTTTAAATTTAAGAAGAGAGGAACTATCTTTATTCATTGAAGTCGGATCAAAACAAGACAGATTTCTGACTAAACTTAACTGAATTGGAGATTTCTCTTTAACATACTTAGCGACAGTCAACAAAAATAATTTGGCCTGCTGTCTTAGAGTTATAGCCTGACTATCGGTAATGCTTTTAGATTTTATCAATGACTTTAGCTTTTGTTCACCACAAAAACCTAAATCTATTTTCTCTAGTGGCAAATGATTCTTGACATCATTTATATCTAGTTTCACTATTTTATCCAAAGATTTTTCACGTGATAAAACGTCTGACTTTACAAATTTTTGAAGTAATGTATGTAACACATCACCTACGTGTTTAGCCATGAAAAAGATCATAGGTTTTTCCATTTGGTAATAGAGTTAAAAAGAATGCAATATCTTAGAAATAGACAAAAATATTTCTAACTTCACTGTTAGAAGATTGTCCTCAACATTATTCTGCAGTCAGGAAAGATTTACACTGTGGAGCATTTACCTGTTTTTTTTTTTAACAGCAGAAATATACTTAGCAAGATCAGGCAAAATTTCCAGCAAGCCAACAATGTTTTACAAACATTTTTGGAGAAACACTACTTTTAGTTATATTCACATAATCTTTCTGTCGGGCAGGAGAATCTTTAAATAAAAAATATGCACTTGTACAAAATTCTTCAATGTCCCAATGACTGGCCTTAGAACCTATTTTTAAAGAATTGTGTATGGTATGTAGAGGACAAGTTCCCACATTTAACAGCTGCTGCTTAAAACTCTTAAACATTTCTTCTTGTAGTATATTGAAAAAATTCAAATTAACAAATTGACCATCCATAGATACTTGAATAGCTTTCGCCAATGATAATGATGTAATAGCGTCATGAAAAGCTGCCAGTAGATCTTCTGATTTCCCATGGCCTAAAAGTATTGATGTGAGAAACGAAGTCTTCACTATATCATGTTCCCAGTATCTTAAATGAATATCCATTTGTTTGTTTTTTTGCGCATCTTGTTTAAACTTTCATCAAACAATAGAACATAATTGTTTTTGCTGTTCACTATTCTTAAAAGGCTATCTTTCAAATAACATGAAATCCCAAACACTGAGAGATATGCAGTTTTTTTCCCCCGCATGTAAATTTAGCAGCAATACTGCTATCAGGAAACATTATTTGAAATATTTTCATTTGATTTGTATGACAAATGGCATGAAATACTCTTAAATGCCCACAAAATTTCTGCATCTAGAACATCGTTTCTTGAAACAAGCTTATTTAAATTGTAAGATGTGGAAGCAATGCATGAAGTAGATGAAGAAAGAACAGATGGAGAAGTATAAGCAACATATGGAGTCGATGTATAGAAGTTTTGGTTCCTTTTTTTTCTAAATAGCAATCAAATTTGCTTGTTTTTTTATTTTTAACACATCACAGTGTTTTTTTTTGACTTCATATGACTTTTTTGAGCTGATTCCCCCATTTTCGAAATGCTGAATGATTTTCCACATAAATTGCATTTTGCTTTATTTTTGTCAACGCATGGACGAATCCAGTCTTCATAGACTGAATTACTAAGTCATTTATTATTAAACACACATTTACCAGACATTTTACTCTAATTATCACACAGAAATGACTGAAAAAAATTCTCCAGTTATAAAACTCAAATACAACATGTGATTCAATTTCGATTGATTTATTTTTGCTTAGAATGAGATGGATATTATGATTGTATGCTAAAGCAGAAAACTCAGCTTATCATATTTTTTCATTACAGTGTCACGTCATTATTAACTGAATTCGTTTTTGCTAGTTAGAAAATTAAATAACTACCAAAAATATTTTCTTATATAGTAAATTTAAATAGAAAATATATAATATAGAAAAACTATTAAAATATGGTAAAACTACTAAAAAATTTTCAAGGACTTTTCAAGACAATTTAACAATTTTCAAGGCCTTGAAAATAAGAAAAAAAATTTAAGGACTTTTCAAGGTTGTACGAACCCTGAATGTTTCTTTTTTAGTCCTCTGAAAATCGATTTGAAATTAAGTAAAGAAATTTGAATAAAACATTTTATTGAATAAAAAAAATTTCATTCAACGAATGTCGAGTTTTATAAAAGCATGCTTTTGATACAATATGATTATACACCAGATTGTGCAGGGCTGCCATTGGATAAAAACAAAAAAAATAGTTGCTTTAGTTGCATTATATATGAAAAATAGTCTCCTAAATAGTCTGCAAGATATATATAATAGTCGCCAAAATTGTATCATCCTCTAACATAATTTTACTTATTTGTGCTGTAATAGTATAAAATCCAGATAATATGCAGTTAAATTTTCACATTTTATAAAAAATGTACATTTACTTGTGGATATAAACAGAGCACTGCTGAAGAAACTGCTATAAAAACTTCGAAACGTTTTAAAAAAATTTATTTTGAATTTTATTCTTTATTAGGCATAAAGCTTCAGATATCATCTATGAAACAATAGTTGTAATTAAAAAAAACTAGGGACTAAAAATTTTAGGCATTATAAAAAAAAATGATACTTTTATGCATTAATTAGCCTTACTATAAGATAAAAAATTAGCATATAACATACAAAATTTGCATTCTTAAATAGTTTTAAATAATAATATGAGAGGAAAATTATAATATGAATGCAAATAAATTAAAACGAAGCATTTTATGAATGAAAATGAAGTGGGAAAAAACACACAAGGTAGTATTAAATGTAAAAATTATTATTTTGTAAACATTTTCTTGGGGCTTTTAGTATAGAAATCAATTAAATTTGTTTTCCTTTTGTGAACAAGTTTATTAATTTTAACCGATTCAGTTTCATGTTCTCTCTCAGTTACTCGTAATTTTTCAGCAGCTTCCAATAATCCTTGAGCAATCCTTATTTGAACACTATCATTTTTTTTAACGGCTTCTTTTAAACGCTCATTTCCTTCTTTTAGTAAAGAGTCTGCTGACGATTGTATCTCTTGATGTTTCACCATTAAAACTTGAGCCTTTTTTTCAAGACTGTTAATCCCTTCTTTCTTCCTCTCAACTTCTTCTTTCAATGTTTCAGATTTTTTCTTTTCTTCTTCTTTTTCTGCAGCTTCCTTCAGCTCTCTTTCTTTAGCCTTTTTCTGTTCTTCTAAATATGCAAAATATGAATTACCAGCACTATAGGTTAAGCTTAAAAGTTTTTTTGTGATTGGTACTTCTGAAACATTTTTAAATTTTTGTATACCATCTTTTATATTAAGCCTAGCATTTAACATTTTCTCAGACATTGATGCTTTCTCTTGAGTAAGTACCCTGGAAGATATAGAAAAACATCTCTCTACATCGCTATTGCCGTGAGACAAAGACAGACAAGCTTTAACAAAAAGTCTTAAAGTAGGGTATTTAACTTTTCCTGTTGAATCTTTTGCAAAGATAATATCTCTCCAAAAATGATCTATTCGTAGTTTATTTGTCCCAAGATTGGCAGATAATAGTTGAGACTGCAAAATTAGCCATTCATCTCTGATTTGTAGATCGTCAATACCAAGAAAGGTAAGAGACTTTGCGATTTGACAAGCGTAATTCAGGCTTTTTGGTTGGGCAATTTCTTCTGGTTGAAAACATTTAAAATAAAATAAAAATTTTCCAGAATCCATACAAGTTTTCTTGATTAAATAATTGAAAGCAGCACGATAGTGTTTCTGCATATTATGTCTGAAATTCATTTTTTCATTATCTTTAAAACGCATGCTAAGATCTTTAATTTGTTTGCTACAGTATATATCTTTGATGGGTAATAGCTGGTTATCTGAAATAACTTTATGAATATCAATTTCATTTGTTTTACAAATGCGACCAGCAATTTTTTTTAATAGTTCACTAATTTCACTATATAAAATGTGAATTAATGGTTCTGATTTCTGAAAAGTCTTCAAAAACGGTTCAAATAAGACAGCACTTTCAGTTAAAAACACAAGTTCAACCTTAATGTCAACATATTTTAGAGATTCAGATATGTGCTTATATTTTGGACACTTCATTAGTGACTGGTTCTTTAAAGGAATAAATTTGAAGAAGTATTCTTCAACGGCTAGCCATTGAGAAAGTAGCCTTTCTGCTGCAGGTCCAAGGGTAAGCCACCTTGTTGAAGAGTGTTTAATAAAGCGATTCTTTTCTAAGCACAATTTTTGTTGGATTGAAGAAAAATCCTCCCATCGTGCTGGATACTTTTTAAAAAAACTATAAATATCAACAATTAATTCTTTACCAACTTCCCCAAATTCCTCAATACCTTTCAAAAACGCATTATGTATTACGTGCAAATTGCACGTACCAATATCGATAAGTCCTTTATTTCTTTCTTCGATTAAATTTTGGTTCATCATTTTCCAAACTTTTGCATTTACATTTGGACCGTCAGATCCCAACATCAGTAACTTATTCAGTGAAAGTCCAGATTCACGTAAAGCATTCTCTATTTGTTTTTTAATATCATTGGCTGTGGCATGTCCAATAAAAACAGTTTTTAGATGACGACATACAATTTCTTGATAGTCTTCCGACCAAAACCTCAAAGCAAACTGTAACTCTTTGTGATTTGAATTATTGGTAGTTTCATCATACAGTAACGAATATGGTGATGTCTTCACATCAGCAATTAAATTGTCATGGAAGTAAGGGCCGAGAGCTTCTGTTATTAGGTAACTTAGTTTAGTTTTACCTAAACAAAATTGTTCAGGCACAGCATCCGGAAACATGGCAGAGAAAATTTCTTTCAAATCATCACAAGCAAATGGAGAATAATTACTTTGCACTGACTTCAGCGCCCATATGATTTCTGCTCTCGCAGAGGACTCTCGTCTGCTGAATAAACTTAATTGTTTCAAGCTATTTGGTGGAGTGCTAGGTGTTGATAACGATGGGGTGCCAGCTGATAAAGTAGTGATATGCGTTGATAAAGATGTTGTGCTTAATCCTGAAGATGACAAGCCAGATCCTGTTGTAGATGGTACTGATTTATGAGGTACTACTGAGGTGCAAATGGAATTTCCGGACTCTTTGGGCTGCAATACCAATTGTTGTACACAAAGCTTTACTGAAGCATTTTTAATGTGCATTTCAGTATTTGTATGCTGAGTCAGTGCAGAAAAACCTTTTTTTCCACACAAGATGTTTTTGCTACAAATGAAGCAGAACACTTCTGTTTCAGTCTTTTTTCTGCACCAAGAGGATATTATGTGTTTCAAATTATCTCTTTTCTTGAACCACTCAGATTTAACGGAGTATTGTTTAGCCATGATGACAGCTACCTGTAAAGAATGGAATATATAAGTAAACTTCGGTTTCAAATAGCTTTACATTTTGAAAACTATGCCAGTTTAAGTAAATTAACCCCAACAGTCAGTCTGTTAAAAGTTTAAACCAGTAAAAAAAAATTTTTTGATGAACTAAAATCATTTACACAGGACCGTTTTTATGTTTACGCGGGCACCAGTCGTTTTATTATTTTGGGGCATTTTATAAGTAAAACTAAAGAAAAAAAATTAATTTTGAATAATTTATGAAAATTATTTCATTATAAGAATAAAAAACACATAAATTAGTTATAAAAGGGAATTATAAAATAGGAAGTCTTTAAAAAAAATAGGAGCGTTGAAAAATAAATAAAAAACCTACTTTAAAGTAACTTAATAAATTTTCAAGGTGAATATTTAAATCCATAACAAATATAAATTTAAACAGCAATTAAAAATAAAATTGTTCATAAGATCAAAATTTCTCTAAGTAAGACAGATACTTTACTTTCTACTCTTTTCATCAAGGCTTTAACAATATAATTATAAAAAATTGAGTAGAAAAAATTTACCAAAAAGTTTGTCCGAATTTCGCATTTTATAAATAAAATATTCCGATATTAAAAACAATTATTTTATAAAATTTAAAAATACATCAATTTTATTTAATGTTCAGTCAGTTATCCAATTTTGAAATTAATATTAATTAACGATACAATTATTATTAATCCTGAGGCAGGATTTCTTCTGACTTTCTGCAAGGTACTTCTAATAACAGATGTACAAGTTACTAATTTAAAGTACCGTAATTTCACGGAGATATGCCGCGGCTTTATTGATTTAAAGCTTGAAATCTTAGTAGGAATGCGTATCGAATGGGGCAGACAATATAGTATTACTTTTTTCCCTTAAAAAATTTTGCTCCACAGAAGCCCCTAATATCTCACAATGAAATTTCATCATCATTTTTTACCACCTGTTATTTTTTCATGCTTAATGATACTCCAAACAAAAGTCAACGCACCTAGAACTTTCCCACCCCCATCCTTTCTTAGAATAAATAAATCACTATTCATAAGAGAGGGAGCTTTCGTTTTTGCCTATGAATAGCTGTAGAGTGAAGGGGTGAGAGTGGAGTGGAGAAACATAAATCAGGGTGGGGCCAGTGTTGACGTCAGCTGTAAAATAGACACTTCTCCCTCCCCTCATTTTCTCCAGGAAATATGTCTCTTCACTCCTCTTTTTTTTAAATGAATTCTTGCTGATAAGTTTCGGATGACCTTGAATCTTATTGAAATAACGATGTTCAAGAAGAATTTCTAACTTAAAACTGATGGTCAGTGAAGTGAGAAAAAAAAATGAGTGAGAATTTTACATGTGGATAAAAGAAAGACGATCCTAGTTAAGGAGTCAGCAGTCAAAGAAAAAAAAAAAAAAGAGTTGTGAATTTGATTATCTTCTTCAGTTTATTTTTTTTAATCTTGAATCTTTTAACTCTGATCTTCTGTTGTGCTTTTTTTGTTTTAATAATATTTTTCTTTCATAAATATTTATGTTCAGTTCATGCTATTTTCGTTTCTTCTTCTTTTTTTTTTTTTGTTCTGAAGAATAAAAAATGTCTCAAACATTTTTGCAAAATTTTGCAGAAAACCAACTTTTTTTCTCCTTAATTCTTTATTTTTCATTACTAAGAAATGAAAATACAAAAATCGCGAGCATTTATTTCCCCTCTTAAGTGCGAGAAAGACATCCTTTGCAAATAATTCTGGATGACTAGAAAATAAATCTTTCAAAATTTTTTCTGGAAAAAAGAAAACAAATAACTAAAATATTTTACTCCGTTAGTCTTTATTCTCAAATGAGAAGACAAAAATCAGGGGCATTTCTTTCCGATCGGGAATAAGGCTTCTTTGGAATATAATTCTGATGAGAAAAGGGGAAAAAATTTTCAGTTAAGAACAGTTCTGCAAAAAAAAAAAATTCCTACTTCATAAAGAAAAAATCTTTCTGCAAAAACTCTAACGTTTTGTGACCATATTGCAGTGATTCTGGCTCAAGATTATTAATATTAATCTAGAGTTTAACTAGGATTTCAACATTTTGCTGAAACAATCGGAATCAGAAGGAAAAAAGCGCGAATCAGGTTGTGCTATTTTTCTTCTCCACTCCAGTTTAAACATGAATTTGTAAAGCAAACACATAAGATGAATTCGACAAAACGAATATAACCACGCATCCTTTTTCCATTACAAATAGCTCTAGCTATTAACTACACATCTTGTGTAACTAAAGACAATTTTTTTTTTTAATTTTGCTACTTTGTTTGAATTAAAAAAAGAAAAAAACGCGTAAATAAAAATCATACTTAGAAAAATATACTTAATTCTAAACTATACCGTTTTAATTATATATCAAATTAAAAAAAGTAAACATTAAATATAAAATGAATAAAATAGAGTTTATACTTACAAACTTTAAAAATGCTGAAGTATACGATGAGAACTCTGGTTGAGGTTGATGAGATCCTATGAGATATTACATTTTCTTTCTGTAGTAGGAGGAGCATTCACGTAGACCGAATTTCGATTCCATTTGTCTGATTGGTTAAACATTTCTGTTTTGCTTATGACATCAAACAGTGAGGAAGAATGAAGTATGGGTAAAACGAAAGCGCGCAAAAAAAGTGGGAGGATGGGGGGACTCATGAAGCTATTTTTCGTTTTAGTCGCCAATTAGCTTAAAAAAGTCGCCGATTTTACGCAACTGATTTAAAAATAGTCGTTTTTACTCATATTTTTACAAAAATAGTCGCCATAGTTGCTATTGCTTTAAAATAGTCGCCTTTTTAGTCGCCAATGGCAGCCCTGATTGTGCTTATTTAATGTGACTATTTTTTTAGTTTTTTTTTTCTCAATAACTGATACAATTACAATAATATACATACGTATGAATAGATTTGGAATAAAATATTTCTCAGTTTCTTTTATATATTTTTTATGAATATTAATAAAAATACGTAGTAAACATATTTAAGCATATCTCACATCATCGCAAATTTCTCAACATCTTATATATCGTGTTAATGTTAAAAGTAATTTTTTAATCACCTGTCCGGAAGTGTTTCGCAGAACTATTTTACCAACTATTTAATTAAATTTTAGCATTTTTAAAAATTTTATTCTTTACCCTACAACATTTATTATTTTTTCATTAATACTAATCAATTTTTTTAGTACTTTAATTTAGATTTTCTTTAAAGTAAAGTTCCTTTTTACATTATAGTAAAGTTTTTTTTAAAAGAATTATTGTCTGCTAGCTAAGAATAAAGCCTTGTTAAGAAATTAAAAACACTCCGCTGTTTAAAATTATTTAATGCAAAACAGCTGATTATTTACTTAGCATACTATTTTTTTCGAAAAAAGAATATAAATCATTGATTGTCTTTTCTGTTTTGTTTCTTGTGACTTCAACATAGATTATCTAAAATAGTGTCCATGTTTTATAAGTCACTACAAAGAGTATAAAGATACCGAACATAAAAAGCTGTCAAATACGTAGCCAAAACTTTTAAGCATTTTAAAATACCTCAGTATCTTAAATGATTATTTCTTTATGATTCCATGTAGATTTTTTTCCGGAAAATATACTAAACTATTTTGTTTAATTTTTTACTTTAGCACGATTCCCAAGAAATTATTGTAGTATAATTTGTTATCAGGAACAATGCCTTATTTTGTTTAGCAGGAAACATTAAAAATTGAAATTTGTAAAAAGTTTCCGAAGCCGTGCGAATTTTGAATCATCTTATTTAAAAAAATGCAATAAAAAATACGTAAATTTCCGAACTTATTTTGATTAAAAATAAAAAAATAATAAAAAACGTGGCAAGAAGGCTAACATACTTTTTACAGAACTGTGAAAACCAGTTTTTCCTATAATTCGTCAAAGGAGGATAAGAATGATATTGCTCCAAGGGACCTACTCAATAATTTCGCTATTTCCAGAATGAAATCTTTTTGATCGAAACATATTTCCTTGAAAATAAAAACGGGGAAAAAATTAACTTTTATTATTTATCTAAGATTATTCCATTTATTTAATGATAGCGGTATCAAGGTTAAGGATATGCGATGGAAGCCCCGTTTACTATTATACCATAAATGCGTTAAATCATGTAGCTTGAATAATTTATTTTAAGCTTATTATTTAATATTTTTAAGCAAATAAGGGTGTAAAAATAAACTCGATCAAAATACTCCGAAAGTATACCCTAAAATATTTGTAGAATAAACTTTGGAATCTATATATACAAAATACCTTTTCAAACAACTTCGAGTAGGACAGAAACGCTAACTTGTTTAAAATAGTTGTCCTTGTAACTATTTAACTTCGATTTCTGGTGCTGGGGGACATTCCATTTTCACATTTGACTTTTGAAATTTCAATTGTAAACGGAATTTTTTTATGTCCTAAATGTTAAGGCTTGCAGCAAAAAAAATTGCACTTCATTGATTTTTTTACAAAATAGCGAATTATTATTTTTTTAATCTAAGAACCTGTGCCTATAACTTAAGTAAAACTTATTTTAATATCGAGTGAAATAATTTAATATATTGTGTAACTAAATAGATAATCCCAAGAAATTGAATTGAAAATATAAAAACTTCATTGATTTAAAAATTAATAGATGATGATAAAAATAGACATGTTTTGAGCACAATAATAAAAGTCACAAGTTATTCAAGCTTGACCAGTTTTGAGAATAAGTGAATATATTTGAACGCTCGAAACATGTCGACTTTTTGATTCCCTCTTCATATTTTTTTAAGCCAGTTGAGTTTTTATTATCAATTATACTGTTTTACATTTGGGTCTTGATCATTATTTTGATAAGGATTTTACACTCGTTAAAGTAAAAATATGCATTTTCATATTTCAACAGGAATTATGTGGTCTTTAAAAACATAAGAGCATCAATATTGTAAAAGTTATATTTAACTTGGTTTAAAATTAAAATTTTGAGACCAGATATTTTGAGTTAATGAAATTAAATATTTTATATTTTAAGTTTTCGTGCCCCCCTTTCAGTATCTTAAGGACCTTACAAGCTCTGTTTAAAAAGAGAGTATCATACCAGATATATATAAGAAAACAAAAATAATCATAGTATCAGTATTTGGTGGCAAATGTAGCTTATCGTAATTGAAGAATATGCTGTGCGATATTTTATGGTGAATTTGCGAACGTAAGTTTCTAAATGTATCGAAGCATAAGGATGCTATTTGCTAATCATCTTCATCCAAAGAAAACCTTGTTATCTAAATATCTAGCAGAATGAAGCGATTTTTGAAACAATGAATCATACTATATGCAACATATTATTTCAATATCTTATTCTTAAACATAATCTTTTTCAATGCTTTTAAAATACCACTAAACATTCAGCTATTCCTTGAGTTATAGGAAAAAGAAATATCGTAAATTATAGAAAAAGTTGTGAATGCGCATTAGAATTACTATACAATATACATTTTATTTTTCAAGCACTTTTTTCTTCTTCAAACTTTCTTGCCTAGAAGACTTAATTAAAGCTGTAAAAGTGATTAACCCTAAAATTTTGTATTTAGCCATAATAAGTTATGTTAATTTGATTTTAGTATGAAATCCTCGAATAAATATAGCAGAAACAACATAATCTAAATAATATCAGATAAAATGTTCATGTATTTAAATTCTAAAACTTAGAAAATCATAAATAATTTATAATCGATTCAAATTTTCTTTTCAAGGGAGATTAAAATAAAAAAATTTTGCTTTTTGGACAGAAATCGGCTTAAAAATTGTCAATTGCCTATAAACTTCGAGATATTTTCTATTAACTATTAATTAAACCTCTCTGAGTAATCACAGAACATTATTTCAATTATTTTTCCAGTCAGAGCTTGGTTGCTTAGCAACCTAGTAAAATTAAGCATTCTTCTTTTGAATTAGTCAATGGGTTATCTTAAAATATTCATTTGCGCTGGCGACTTTTTTTGGCGGTTTTCTGGATTATCGCCAAATATATAAACCTTTGTTGCGACCCTATTTACCACCCAATTTTTTCAAAGTTTTGTCTACCCCCCCCCCCTAATTCAAGTATCTGGATTCCAAATATGTAAAAAAAAATCTATGTTTATTCAGAGAAAGTACGTTTTTGTGTCTGATTTCGTAACTTAATTAATAGTTAGCACTAACTAATTAGCATATTTGAGGTCACCTCCAGGAACCATTAAGATTGACACTTAGTTCGTGAAAATCCGATCATTAGAACGAAAATTATTCAGGGTGATATCTTTTTTTTTTTTGCTGACTGTACATAATGTCAATATTAAAAGTTATCATCCCAACATCATTTGTTCAAAATTTATCAACAATTTTCACTTGTATGCAGTTTCTATCTACCAATCTAACACTACAAAGAAATTTGATGATGGGTATATGAAATTTTTCCAATTGAAAGAAAGAATTTTGTTCTATAAAAAAACATTTTTTAAATACTGATAAAAAATAAGAACTTCTACTTTTTAATAATGGCTAGTTAAATTTAATATTTAAGATCTGTTAAAGTCTTTGGAATTTAACAATTATATGCAAAATTAATAAGCAAAAAACATGAAAGAAAAAACTTTTAAAGAAAAATATATCCATTTCCATATGAGTCATTTTTTAAGAAAATGTGTTTGCGTATTGGATACAGTAAGGATGCAATTTTGTAAAAGTTACATATAAATTACATATAGTAACACTGAAAAATGCAAACACACGGTTTTAGTTTGAAGTTACAGAGCATTCCAATCTATCAAACATATAATTTAAATTTTTTTTAAACTTTGTTTGGACTATGGTTTGCAGTTAAAATTAATTATATTTTATTTCTGGCCACTATATCTTAATTAGATTAATAGAAAATGCATTGAATGCTTTGTGCCCAGTCAGATTATCTTTTATCTAAGATAATCTTTTGTAATTGTTCCTTTGATCTTATAAAATATTTATTTCTAATAATATATCATAATGATTTCTAGAACTTCTAATTTGCTACTAGTTTATTTACCAGAAATGTGTGAAAATGAATAAGTGAAACTATACTTTTATGATTATGTAATATCAAAATAAATAGTAAATCATTTACCAAAAGCTTCATTCTGTGTTTTTCAGAAATAATATGTTCAATGATATCAAAACTGGTGCAACAAGCACCACACAGAAAACACTTATATTGGTTTCCTGCCCGACCTTGTATTTCATGTATATAATGAAGACCTAAAAAAACAAAGTATTCATACATAAAACCAATATCATACAATTAGAATGCCTTATTTTACAATAAACCTAAAACAGAATGTGCATTAACACAAAACAATTTCATAGCTAAAAATTTCATTCAAATTTGTTTTTCTTTTGTCTGTTTACAATTTCCTTTAAGAGAATATGGTACACTAATTTTGTAAAAGTCAACATAATGAATGAAAAAAATCTTTTTGATAAATTGATTCAGTAAAATTTGGTTTAATTGACTCATATAAATTTTTAAAACTCAACAATAAGTATAAATTAATATTATCTTAATTGTGCTAGCTCTGTACTTTTTAATTCAAAGACCATAACTAAGTTAAGCTAATTTTTATGCAAGTAAGAATATTTATATTATATGTTCCTTTTACATAAATTAGAAAGGTATTATTTTTCTGTTTTTGCGAATTCCTTAACATTTTTACTTTCATTTATTTTCATATAATATTTAAAAAGTGGTTTAAAAAAAAAAAAGGTTAATAGTCCCTGCTTTTCAAAGCATTAAAAAATAGAGTCATTATAATTCATAAAATGCCTTATTGATAAAGTTAATCAAGTTTAAAAACCAATGAATTTTAAGTTTATGTATACTTTAAGATTATTTTATTGATATTCTTAACCTAATTTTTGCATATAAGATAAATAGAAAATTTATTTTTAAATCATGTATCTTTAGTTTTAAATGATCCCAAATATAACAAAATATAAATTTGTTTGGGTTTTTCAAAAATCCTTAAACAACTGTACAAAAATTCAAAATTTTTTAGTTTCATTCTTATCTTGTGTTGGTGGGATGGAGCCCATTTTCAATTTTTTCATTCAATCCTCAAAATACTTAAATATTATACTCTCCCTTTTTAAACAAACGATAATATAGATATCAGTTGATTTCAAGCACTAAATTAGGTTTCCTGAATGGATATATAAACAACCGTTAAATGACAATCCTATCATTAGAATCATAAGTTATTCGGGGATTTTTCCCCATACTATATGAATAACAAATTCCACACAAAGGCACTTTTTCGTCTATTGGTTGGATTAAAAAAAGGGCAAAAGCAATTTGAATTTGAGACTAAATCAGAATAAAACAGAATCATACCAACTATAGGCTCTTGAATATCTAACAATTCATTCATTAACTTAGGCCTTTCTCCAGGACAATGGATGTTTTTTATTTTCGAAATTTTTTCTAAAAAATAAAACAGTTCTTAAAAATGAGAATCTATGAAATATGAAGAGTTCACATTAGAGCATTTTCTTTCTTAATCGCAAAATTTACCTTTTAACACTTAATAATCATATACCTAAATCTGGGTATCAATTCGCAGGACTGAATAAATATGATGAATATAATTTAGTTCGTTGGTATAGATACACTAAAATTTGACTTGGATCACCAAATAAATTTTAAGTAGTTGCTTTGACAAGCTATAGATTTAAAAAGGGTGGTATGTCATTTTGTTTTTTAGATTCATGTTTTGGTCTCTTATTTTGAGACCAAATAAAATTTTCCTCCTAGTTTTGAACATTAGATATACCCTGGCATTATGATTTTTCATTTAAATTTACTTTAACTTAAAATCCCTAAAAGGGCCATGAAACTAGTGGAAATGTGTATAGACTAATAATAGAGTAAAACTTTGATAGATTATTTTTCAAGGGACTATTCCTTGTGAATGATAGGTACGGGAAAACGACAAATGCGAGTCAACATAAAATATCAAATAATGACTTAAAGAAGTATAAAAAGTAATAAAGAGGTATTAGATTTTTATACTCATGAATTTACGATAAGTATAAAAAGTTTCAATGTAAAAATTTACTTCCAGCAAAGTAAAAGAAATATGAGCAAACTTATTCATTTATGTAATATATAGTGGTGGCCAAAAGTGTGGATATTTTTTGAAAGTTTCATGTGTTTCAAATTTGTGTGCTTGTAGAATATATTAATTTTCAGTTAAATACTAAGTTTACATATCGAATTGAAGGTAATTTAATGTAGAATTTAATAATAAATACGGTATTACAATATCTGTATTACAAAAAAAGTTATGCAACTAATAGTAAGATCTATCTCAGATTTGCATTTTTTTAAAGTGATACTTACACAATCAATACTTAGTAGGATAACCCTTATTTTTTAAGACAGCTTCACAGCGTCTTTTCATCGATTGAACGAGTGTTTGGAGTTCCTCTTTTGTAATCACATGGTGCCAAGAATCAGTTATAGCTTCAATAAGTTGTCTTTTATTGGATGGACGTTTCTTTTGTACAAGAATTTTCAAACGTAGCCACAAATTTTCAATTGGATTGAGATCAGGGCTGTTTCCTGGCCATGGTAATATATCTATGCCTTTATTTTGAAATCATGCTTTGCATACTTTTGCTGTGTGACATGGAGCTGAATCCTGCTGAAAAATAAATGATACATTGTTAGGGAAGAGATACCTGATGGAAGGTATCAATTTTGGTTTCAGGACAGTTTAGATGCATTTTTTGGTATTCAGGATGCCATCAATCACTTGAATTCGGCCCACACTATCTGCAGACATACATGCCTAAATCATGACATTTGTTGGGTTTTTTGTAGTTGCTTCAATGCAATCAGGATGAAGTGCCTCACCTACTCTAGGCCTCACGTATTTTCTACCATCACTACCAAAGAGCGATATTTTACTCTCATCGCTCCAGATTACTTGCTTCCTTTGATTTTCTGACCATATAATGTGTTATTTTGCCCACTTAACTCGTTTTTCGCGTTGCTTTTGATTTAAATATGGTCTTTTCCTTGGAATTCTAGCTTGTAGTTCAAATCCTGATAACCTTTTTATTGTTCTTGAACTTACTGCAATATTGTTGCATTCATTTCACATCTAATGGCATCTGATGAAATTTTTCTATCTTGAAGGCATAGCCGTTTAATTTTTCTATCGGTAGTAGCACTTGTGCATTTTTTTCGGCCTGATTTGGCTTTATTTTCCACTGATTTTGTTTTTTCATAACGTAAACAGAACTTTCGTACACCAGAACAAGTCAATGAACCACCAACTTGTCTTGCAATTTCAGCATAAAAGAGGCAGTTTTCTCTCTATATGAGAATTCGGCTTCTTTTTGTAGATGTCCAACTAGTTTTTCTTGTTGATGACATTGTTTAAAATTAGTTGAATTAAAAAAAAAAGGACTTTAAATATTCAAAAACAGCAATACTCTATTTAATTGTACTAGTATGCATCATTCCGCAAAATATTTCCACAACAATAACTCTTTTACCATCCAAATAACCCAAACTATAGTTACAGACATTTGATTGGTCCTAAGAACAGTGTTTGTGATTGGCTAGTACGCTTTTATTACAAAACAAGTCCTTATTCAAAACTATTTGTGTTTGTTCTACTAAAATGAGCATAACTTTTTTTGTAATACAGATTCTGTTTTTGTTATTAAATTCTACATTAAATTACCTTCAATTTAATATATAAACTAAGTAATTTAATATTCAATTTAAGTGAAAATTAATATATTCTACAAGCACACAAAGTTGAAAAACACGAAACTTTTAAAAAATGTCTACACTTTTGGCCACCACTGTATATAAAAATTTTAATTTTAACACACTCTTTTCATTAATATCATTAACCCAAACAATAATTTTTCAACATTTGAAATTGATTTCTCTTCTTTTTCTGTAAACTAGTAAGAATACAGAAAGTTTTTCAATGCTCTGAAGGTTTTGAGGCTTTATGCAATTTTTGGAACTGGCGGTGGTTCTGTTTCATCATCTACATTGGTATCACTTAGCACTTATTTAGCTTCTGAAACCATGCATTCTTTCAACCAATGTCATAACACAAGTTTCAACATTTTCATAAACATATTACAATGAATAAAAGTGATAGAGGTGTTTTCTGTAAAAAATACTCATTTCCTTCATCATCACAAATTCATCATGATTAAAAAAATTTTATAATATCAAAGTTTAAAGAAGTGGAATTAACAAAATCATTAATCAGAATTATAAAAAAAATATAATAATACCACAACTGGATAAATTTTTATAAAACACTAACTGAATACCCTGAAGAGCTTGATGGAAGAGGTGAATGGCATTTTTAAGGGAATTAATGAATTAGAGAAAATAACATAAAATCGTTGTGTCAATATGGATATGTTTAATGTAACGGAATTGTTTTTGCTTTCACTTTTATCTTAACATAACTAATCCATATTAGTTTTTAGTATGTTTGCAGGATTTTTATTTCAAATTAGGCAGTGGTAAATTAAATACAGCAAAGAATTACTAGTCCCACCTTCTAATAAATTGGTAATAAAATAATTTGGAAACATGCGTTTTTTTTTAAAATTCTGAAAATGTCATTTACCTGGTTCTTCCACTACGTTTTTCAATTAATATAGCTAAATTAATTTCAATTATTTTAAATTTAATAATATATGTTGTAATCTTTGGTGGCTTAACGTTATTGAAGTTAGCAAAACTCATTGTTTGTAATTCATACCATTGAAATAAAGATCAAATGTATTTAGCATCTTATGGCATAATGCTATTACTCGCCTCAAATTTATGATAGTTGAATTTTACCACTTAATAGTGGTAAAATTTATTAATTGATTTTCTCTGGTACATATCCTTTTTGAGAGGCTGTGAAACACTTAATTCTAAAGTATCAATCAGTATTTAAAAAGATTGGTGCAGTTTTAATAATCACCAAAAATATCAATATAATATTTTATACCTATATTAGTATATTTGGTACTTATTACAAAACCCTTCAACATTTGAGTTTATACATATTTGTCAGTGGTAGCCAACTAAAGCCGAATTCATTTTCTCTATCTGACCTTTAATTTACTGTTAAAATATTTATAAGTAGTGGTGGAAAAAAGTTCTTTTAATTAAAATTCATTAAAATATTAATACACTATCTTAGCTACCACTGGAAAAAATATTTTCTGAAACTACAGAAAACCCATTGTAGAATTCTTATCAAAACAAATTCGCCAATCACTCAATATTAATTGAGCATTAGTGTAAATGATAATATGCAGATTTTTAACGGTTACCCAAAATGCGAAGAAGTATCTTTTCTACTTATTTTTGCTTTTTAGTACAGAAGTTACTTTTATTATTTCAATTAATACACATTACCATCATTAAAAATAATTAAGCACCAATGTTGTTAATGATAGTATGATGATTTCTTACGACTCCTCTAGACAAATACCTTTTGTTAGTAAATAGCTTATTTCTTTTATTTCAATATACATATATTACCTTAATTAATTAAAATTCATTGGCACCGATTTTTTTAAATATTTTTCCTAAATGAATTAAAACTACTTTCCCATTATGCATTTGAATACATAAATATTTTTTCCCCATTGGTTTTAAATAAGTAATTTTTTAAAAACACGTTTAAAAGAATTAAAATAAATGAATAAAAGTGTTTGGTATCAGACAAAGTATAAATTTAGAGACCTAAACCAAGTGTGCTACCACGTAGTATTCATTAAATTTATCTGACATAAACAAATATAAAATAATTAAATACATGCAATAAACTATTTTTTGATCAAATAGAGCTATAAGCTAGCAATTATTACTGATGTTATCTTTAAAATATGTTAAAAATTGAGTTGTTAACCTTAAAACTATCAGAAAATTCCATTTTGTTTTTCTCATCCCGCTCAAATGGTTTGTCATAGGTTTTCTTTAACAGTGACCTTCCTCGTGCTTTGTACTATCTGTACACCAAGTTTCATATATTTTGGTCGGATGTTTAAGAGTCCATAAAGGACACACAGAAATTCATTTTTATATACATAGATTATTTGTGATATAAAAAAATTTAAAGCCTAATATTAGTGGTAAAGCTGTGTACCATCATTATACTATTAATACATACTTCAAGAATTTCCTAAGATAATTGAGAATTTTTCTCAGAATTCCAGGTATACTATGCTATTTCAAATTTACCAAGAATTTCAGATTTTATTCTGTTTCCCGACTAGAATAGCCATATTGATGATTAATGCTCTTAGTAAAAATGAAAGGTTTGTGTTGAAATTGAGTGAAACAAATAGGGATGGGGATTTTCAAAGAAATCGAAATGAACGGATTAACTAAAGTATATCATTTCTCTGTAATTGGATTAGATATTTTATAAAATTAAGGGAAGACCTTCTGTTAGTCATTTTATCTCATAAAAATTATGATACAATTAAATCAGACTAGAAAGAGAAAAATCTAACTTTCATGTGATTACTCCAACGTACAATCTTGAAGATCGTTGAAGAATTTAAGTGTACTGTTTTTGTTCCATCTCACTGGCAACACTAATTAAAAATATATGTAAAATAATATGTTATAAACACATAAACACCTTGTATAATAATACCCATGTATATTTAAATTTAAAATTTTAGGCAATTTTTAAAATCATTAACTGAAATCTTAAGTTTTCAGAACAAAAGTGAATTTGATAGAGGGGGAAACACACATTTACTATAAAAATTTAAATGTGAGGTGAGTTAAAAATTTTCCTAAATCTATTATCTATTTAAAGTGCTTTATTCTAGCCAGTTAATATTTTGCCTAATCCTAAATAATTAAGCATTCTACAAATAGACTGCTGATCCTCATAAACTTAAAAAATTTAAGTTATTACATTAATAATTTTTTTTAGGCATCTGATAGAATTGCACTTTGAATTGCAATGCAATTATGACAACTTTCCTAATCTGTAATAAAGTACCATTCCTTTACCTTTTTTCCTAGAACCTGTTTTACCTTTTTGCCAATTTCCCTTGTTTTCACTTTATTCCTAACTTTTATTAAGTTATGCTTATTTGTTTGAAATAAAAAATATGTATATTTTTTCCATAAATGAGTAACAAAGTAACACTGATTAATTTTATATTATCTAAGGTAAAGTAAGGTCATTCAGTAGGCCCAATATCATATGAAATAGAAATGAGAACAGTCAAGTGTTATTAGTATAATAAATACATATCATTTTGATAGTATTTTTCAAGTATGAGCTTATTAATTACTTCCTATATCGCTTAATTTATTACAAAAGTTGTAACACTTAAGCGTTGCAGCTGGTCTGACTTTTTTATTTATAAACAAATTTCAAGAGCTCTGAATTTGTTTGTACAAAATACTGACATAATGGTATTAATCACTTAATCAGTGACATTGTTGGGTAATTTAGAGAAATGTTCTAATATATATATTTATTAGAAATAAAAAAATTAAATAATTTTAAGGTTCATTATTAAATATAGTTTACATTAAATTACATGGCATATAAGTAAAAAAAGATACTTACCACTAGGACCTTTCTTTTTATTCTAGAACATAGAAAATTACTTGTATTTTAGATCAATAAACAGGAATTATATGAAAATTACAAAATTATTTTTCACAAAAAAAAAAAAAAAAAAAAAAAAAACACTGCAAATGTTTATAAACATAAATAAAAAGTGTAAATTATTTATACCTTCATTCAAAACAGGTTAAACATGTTTGCATCTACTTCCCAGTGCCATCATTAAGTTTACTTTCATACAGTGTTAATTTTTTCTGCCAAGAATTGCAAAAATATCTCCATTTGAAAATAGGTTCCCCTTAATAAGCCTGTCAATTGAACAGATTTTTTTTAATTCCTTACAGCTAGAAAGCTGACTCATTGTTAAGGATAGTTGAGAACTGTTTTATTATTTTTAGATTTTTTTATTATTATTAAACTTAGTTGATAAATGGTTTTATTTTTAAACTTTTTAGTATATTGTTTTTTTAACACTGATAGAAATATAGGAGCAACAATAAATGGAGATTTTGATTGAAGCTATTGAGACATTTTCGATATTATACGAAATGTTTTTAATATAATATTAAACTAATTTAAATAAGTTTTGTTCAAAAATATTTGGATAAGTGGTTTTTGCTTTGGACTCAAAAAGTTGCGTATTAGACAATTAATTAGACTAATATCAAAAGTTTATGAAGAAAAAAAAATTAACTAGTATATTTATAATTCACATAAGATCATGGATCTTAGTATAAAACAGAAAGAAAATACTTATTTTTAAAATAAATTTCTTTTAAAAGAACCTTTAATAACTTACCAATGTGTTATTTTAAAGGCCTTTCACTTGTTTTCGCTTTATTTCTAACTTTTATTAAGTTATGCTTATTTGTTTGAAATAAAAGAAATAGTGTGTGGAGTCTCTCCGCGTGTAAGAAGTGAAACTTCGTAATGTGGAAATGAAAATAGGAAGGGGTAGAAATTGATTTTTAGTGAAATCATATTGTTTCTTTAAGACAAACTTTATTAACTTTGCTTACAACCACCTATCTACATAACTTTATTTTAAAATGTAGCTCAGAATTAAATTACAATAATAATAATAATAAAACAATCTTAGTTTTAAACTTTTGAATTAAAAGGGTAATAATACAGGAAAATAACATTAAATTAGGGATGCAAAAATATTTATAGAAAAACAATACTTCTATGACTTTTATGCTAGTGAGAACCAAAACAATATGGAAATAAATGAGGGAAAACTGGATCCTACCACGTGATTTATCGGCCAATAAAAATGTATCGTTAAACGTTTAACGCAACTTTGTTGAAAGTCGCATTAGAAGTTTCACTTCAAAAAATATTTATATTTTTTCTATAAATGAGTAACAAAGTAACACTGATTAATTTTATATTATCTAAGGTAAATTTTCAGTATTATTTTGATCATGTTTAGCATATCATAAAACTCATTCATTCATGTGAAATAGAAATGAGAACAGTCAAGTGTTATTTTAAAGGCCTTTCTGTCCATGTTTTCTGTAATTTCAGGATTATTAATAATGTCTATTCAAGCAAATAATAAAAATTATTCCATATCTTTAAAGAAAAAAATGAATTATTCAAACTGAAATGAGAAGAGCTGGAAAAGAAAAGGGGTGAGAAAAAGAGGGGAACTTTTAGTTTTGGAAAATTTAAAAACAAATTTATCCACTTCATATTTTTGAGACACTATTTAATACCTTTTGAAACATTAGAATTTTAATTTAAATTATGTAAAAAGAAGAAGAAATGGAAGAGAAAGAAACACATTGCAAATCAGACATATAAGGTATTTTTTCCGTTGTAGTTTTTACATAGGAAATGTAGTCTCATTCAGAAATATAGTAATAGAAAGATGGGGAAACTTTTTTGTTAAACCATTCTGGTTTGAAAAAGAAAATTCAGACAGAAAACCTTGACCTGCACTAGACTGTAGTGCTGAAGAGAAAGTAAAATAGATTAGGTGATCGACAGAATTCAGTCAGAAAACTTAAAACACAAAAGTAAACTAAAAATTGTTGACACATGTTAAATCAGCAAAATACCAAACTTTTTGGACTAAAAACAAGATATTGTGAAAGAAAGTAAGTACTTTTTTGGACTAAATGCAAGTACTAACTTTTAAATGTCGCCTTCCTCTGACATGAGCCTCCCACATCTGTTCATTATTCATGTGAGAATCGCAAACCTAAAAAAAGTAAGACTATGTAATACAGTAAAATTGTATTTAGATAATTCTAGACATAATCAACAGAATATAATCTTTGATGCTAATTTATAAAAAAACTGTTATATGAGACTTAAAAACAATTTTAAATGCAATTTAAGAAAAAACGCTTAGATTCTTCTGAAAAAGAGTATCTTTAACATAATACTAAAAGAGTACAATTAATATCAAAACAAAATGAACAAAACTTCTTTTAAAAAAAATGCGCTAAAAAGCAGCAGAATTTTCAAAAAAAGAGAGAATAAAAATAGAAATAAATGTAGAAAAGGAAAAAACAAAATTAAAAATATATATATGACCACTGAAGCCGACGTCTTCAGGGGGTACCGGCCCCAGTGGCCAAAAAACAAAACCTTTTCTATTGAGGAAGAAGGCAAAAGCCTAAAAACCTTCCTCAGTACCCCGAAGGTTTTGTTTAAAAGTCCAGGAGAAAAAATCAAGCAAGACATAAAACTAATACAGAAAAGAAACTCATACAATTCATCAAAAACTCAAATTATTCAGAAAATAAAAGTCAACAGAAAATAAAAACTCACATAAACAAGGTCAGACAGCAAACTCTAAAGCAAACCTCCTGGACTTTTAAACAAAACCTTCGGGGTACTGAGGAAGGTTTTTAGGCTTTTGCCTTCTTCCTCAATAGAAAAGGTTTTGTTTTTTGGCCACTGGGGCCGGTACCCCCTGAAGACGTCGGCTTCAGTGGTCATATATATATTTTTAATTTTGTTTTTTCCTTTTCTACATTTATTTCTATTTTTATCCTTAACATAATTTATTCCTCACGCTGCAAACATATTTCCTTTTTCCCTACAGATTTGGATTTTTTACTCCAAAGAGATGGAGAAGCAGGGAAGAAGATATGATTTTGTAACTTTTTGAGATTTTTAACCATATTGAATTTTAACCATTTTTGAATTTGGAGAATCAAAAAAGTCTTTGCATCTAATTTTAAAATTTATTCACCCAAAGAAATTTTTAAAGAGGGAAAGCAAATAATATTAATAATTATTTAATTTAAACCTCAGAGAGTCATGCAAATGGGCACATTTATAGTATGCTCTTCTTTTATACATTGTTTCCCTACCAAAACATGATAAAACTGATATTCTTATGAAGAGAAGAGTGCAACTGGAAATGTGACTTTCTTTGTGTAAGCCAGACAATAGATTAATATTATGATTGAAAACTTTTGGATTACTATGTCGAAAAATATACAATCTAATAAAATGCAATTTTAAATGTCAAAACAAAATACTTTTTCAAAAAAGAATCAAAAGAGTTTTTGTAATCTCCTTTAAAGGAAAGTTTATGCATAAAAGTATCCTGTTTGTCACAGTAATTTCAATTAAATACCTAAAACTACAATTTTTTCACAACTGAAATGTATGTAAAAATGATGCACTTGATTCTTAATAAATAATTTCATGTCTTTATTATTTTTGTTAAAGAATTAAATACATGCTATATAAATTTTAAAACACCAACAAAGAAAGTATTTTGATTGACTGAAATGTTAAAATTATTTTGATTTTCAATATCTCGAGTTTTCAGCATTATGAAATTCTGAGTAGATGCACTTGAGGCTGTAATATCTAGATTTGACGGAAAACCAAAAACTTTACAATGAAATAAATCTCTCTTAAATTTTAGACTAAATCATTTAAAATAGCATATTTCATAGAATATAAAAATTACTTATACTTGGCAATACCTATCCAAACTTTTACGATTGCTCTTAAATTACATAATAAAAAACAATAATTTATCATAAAAAATTATCTTAGGGAAGAACAAGTTTTATAAATTAGTGTATTACAAGAAATTAATTCCAGAAATATTCCAAAATATACAAAAAGCAAATATCTGTACCTTTTCCAAGACAAAATTTTAAATCAGTTGGAGACTAATAGATAATTTAATTAAGAGAAAATATCTTTAAATGTTTTTAAAATATAGACAAACGTTTATATCCTTTACAATTTTCGAAAAAAATCTAAATAAAACAATGATCGAAATCTAATAAAAAAATTTCAAATAAAATCACAACTAGAGAAATCTTTTTAACCCTTTTGCAATGGGAAGCGCAAACAGGCGCTTATCGCTTAGGCCGGTAGTCTCTCTCGCGAGTGTCTCTCCAGGGCCGGAGGGTTTTTTGCTGTTAAGCCTAAATTCATGAAATTACCGAAATATCAACGTGTTGTTTAATCATGTTCTGTAGAGTATTTAAGTGGCATATGCTTTATATATATTTCTACAGATACTTTATTTACTTATTTCTTGTTTAAATATATATTTTAAACATTTTATTTTCATTATATACTTACCATTTAATAACATTTAACATTATATATATCTGAAAACTAAATATATGACTTAAAATTATTTTTTCGTATGAAAAATTTGAAAACACTAACATTGCACTAATAACTTGACCACAAATCGAAATGCCCAACGCTGTAGCGAAAAAAAAAAAAAACTCTCCTGCTTACTGTAAACAAATACCTTGTACGAATTTAAAGAGCAGTCATAAAACATTTATCTCTCCTCCATTCCTACCCCCAAAAAACCATGTGTATGTGAGTCATACTACTCTCATTTTGAGCAGAAGGCCAAATCTACATGTATCTGAAACCATATGGACATACAATGCCATCTTCTGTTAGAAATTTTATTTTTTAAAACGTTCCAGGACACTTGCACAAATGAGTGACACCCGGGGGTTAACGAGAAAACGTTCTTGCACGCGGGCGTGTTAGCCGGGAAGTGGGTGCGTTTCCTGCAGGCACGTATATGTAACAGTCGGCACAAAAGGGTTAAATCCATTCAAAGTCTTAAAAAGAGAAATTCTCATTTCAATCAACATTTTTTTCCCAGCAAAGCAAATCAGTTTTATCTTTGTTTATAAGAAGGGAAATGGTGAATTGAAGATAAACATTCTCCTGAATTGGCACATTTGCAACAGTCTCTAATTTTTTTTTTAAGAATTCAGTTTTTGCAAATTTAAATTTCAAAATATTTTTTGTTCAATAATTTAAGAATATTAAGAAAAATATTCCAAATGTAAAGAAGTTAACTTTAAATTAGTGTTCTACATGCCGAAATGCTACTCCAGCATTCAGAACATTTTTTAAACTAAGATTTATTTGCTAATTTCTTCTTTAAATTCTAGGATACTATTTAAAAAACGTTATATTACCATCACATCCCTCGTAGTGCACCAAAGAAAAATCAGGATAACATTTGATAAAAAAATGAGGAAATTTTGTGGTACAGTATATACCAGATAAGGTGAATGACTAAAAAAAAAAAGTATAGTTTACTCTATTTTAGGCAAATTTTATAGCAAAAGAATAATTTATTAATAGAGCACTGAACAACTCATAATAGTTTAAGATCAATATAAAAAATTTTTTACAGTTCCTTTTTTATTAAAAAAAATAGAGCCAGAATCACTTATTTTCTCATACCAATATATAATTAAAATTTGTAATCAAGCTAAAAATTTTTTAATTAAATAATTTTGAAGTAGGATTTCAACAATCTCGAAGCAAAAAAAATTGCAACTATGCCACTCATTTTTGCTCAAAAGTAATATATTGCATAATCCTTCATTTCACCATTTAAAAATTCTATGATTACTGTATTGTTGATAAGGATTGATCACTTTTAAAATCAGATGAAAGAGACTAAACAGTAATTGTGAAACTGCAGGACTCAACCCTGTAAGATTCAATACTCCACTGACTGAGAAAAATAAATAAACCAACGATTCCTAAAACCAACTAAAAAAACTTGATAATGTAAATTGCGAATTAAATTTTTTCCCCTAATTCTCTGAATTGGAGCCTAGTAGGGTCAGGGAATAGAGTGTTTGCCTTCCAATGACGTGAATCAGGTTCAAATCCCAGAAATGGCTGATCGATATGAATTCTGCTTGAAACTGACTACAGTGCTGATGTAAAAATAACCTCACTGGGAGTCGGATCATGAGTTAGAATGCCCTTGCTATCAAGCTAACCATGGGAGGAATTCGTGATTTTTCTCTCTATGTAACGCGAATGAGGATTAGTTCCTTCAATAAGTCTTCCATGAAGGTTAGTTTGTCCCAATGCTTGATCTAAGAGTTTCCTAATCGTTTATGTTGGGTTCAAAATTACAAAGCTACAGAGTTGAACATTGATAGTTGTAAACTCAGATTTGGGTTGGCTGTTCAAGGCCGGTTACAAAATAAAATAAAATTGATTGATTGAATGCCCAAAAGGTTTGAAACAATGAATCCTGTGGGTAAGACTACATGCTGAACCACATACAAATTAGTGAATTATTAATATGTTTAAACAATCAAATATTGCGATTTTTAGAAGCATTAAAAACAAAAATACAAGATATTAACTGAGAATCTTTCTATTGAAATTGATAATTTAAAGTTTGCTATTGTATTCCAAAAAAAAAAAAAAAGAGAGAGAGAGAGAGAGATTCTGAACACATGTAAGGATCAGGAATATCAGGACGGATAAGTACAATAGATTATTTAACAGGAAACCTATGACCTCTGCAATTGTTTCAGTCCAGATTATAACGAATATTGAAAAAACTTACAGTGCAATGGAAATCATTCATTGATGTATCTAAATCATCTGTGACAAGAGAATCTACCAAATTTTTTCCTAGTGAGAAAAAGATATAGCAATCATAAAAATACACACTTTGTTAAATACATGTTGTTGAATATCAACAATATATTTACTTTACATCTGAAAATTGAAAAATAGTTGTTTTTTAAAACATATCTAAACTTTAATTGAAATCAATAAACTGGATTGGCAAAATACTGCAAAGAATGATAAAAAATAAAAGTCAACGCAATTTTTAGATTATTCAGCATCTAGCAACAGATTCAGATTATTCAACTATAGAATGTTTGAATTTATTATTTAGATTGCAATTTCTTTATCCAATTCATATTGTTTACTATTTTTAAGTAAAGAAAAATAGTCCCTATTATAAAAACAAAATATAATTGCATAATACATACAGGGTTGCGACTGAAATAGAAGAATAAAACTTACTTTCCAAGTTTATGCATATTTGTAAAAAATTCCAGTATAATATTGAATATGTACTGATAGCGCCATAGTCAATATATACACTAAACCACATATAAAACTAAGATTTGTAATTTATACATTACATTATAACACTACAATACAGAGCAAAAATGGCATTAAAGGCTATAAATAAAAAAGAAAAAAATATTTCTAAAAAAATAACAACATTTTGTTTTATTTAGCCAAAGAAAATTATAATTTATGTTTTCATGTAGCAATTTGGGAGTCAATAAATTTATTAGTATCTCAATTTATTATTATATTAAATTTATTAATATCTCTGCATTTCAGATACTAGATCATATAAAAAAATCTTTTTATAAAAACAATCATCTTGCGAGAGAAACTAATAAATATATAAACATTTTGAATTCAATAGTAATTAAAATTTTATTTAATCAACTAAATAAAATTATATTTCAAAAAATCAAATATGACAAAAAAAACTATCAAAAACCACATAGGCTTACAAAAAAATGGAATAAAAAATAGTAATTGCTAAAAAACTGAAAGTAAGAACTTTCAGTTTTTAATTATAATATTAGTTCCTAAAAATATTAAAATATTTTTAGGAAAATAATTTCTATTTTTCACTAAAATGGGCCCTAAAAATAAAACCTTGTTTGAACGTAGGATATTATAATATTGCTTAATAATTTGTGTATGGAACAACATTCCCCTTGCTTCATGTGAGTTCTCATGAACAAGTTTAACTAAATTTATTTATCAAGTCTTGGTATTAGAGGATTAAGGGATTTAACAATAAAAACATTAGTAATTTATAAGAGATTATTAAACACTATTTATACCACTAAATTATTAAATCAAAAATAAGAATACACAATGCGAAGTCCATCCACTCTTATAATTGGTATGGACTGTAGCAAACAAAAACGCTTTCCCGTCAAAAGATTTTTAACTCACAAAACCATGCTATATTACAGTTCAGTGAAATTTGGCTCCGTACATAATGGATGAAAATGAAACTTTTGCAAACAAGTTCCATGGGAAATGTTTTTGGAAAGTTTGCATGCTTAGCACAGCCAAATAAAACTCCCTGATTTTTGGACAATTTCCAAACTTTCTGACTTTTCCAGATATTCCAGGTAACGTAGTACATATCAAAAATAAAGGAAGGAAATTAATGAAGAAATATCAAGACTTATCTTGCTACTTATGATGCATCCATATTTCACAATGAGTTAACGTAAGATTTGAATAAATGCATAAAAGTAGTTTCATAATATCTTAAGGGTGAATGAGCCTATCAATATTACATTTATTGGAGCGTAGAAAGTGTTAAATAAAAAAATTACAGAACTAAGCAATTTTTATTTTCATGTAAGCTTTACACCAAATCTTTATAATCGTATATGCTTTAGGAATTGTAACATTGCTTATGAACACTAGTTATGAATGGAACAATATGATTTTACGATGTGGTAAAATCATAATATTAATATATTTATATTATTTATAAAAAAATATTAAGATACTTAAACTTGATTAAAATTATTAGTTAGATTGATCACTTACTTCTGTGATTATAACCAAAACCCTGTACCTAAATGAAAAAATATACTCATAAATAGTTTGGAAACAGACACAACTTTTTATTTTTTATTTTGTTATGAGAGCAGTAGATATTTATTGAATTTTTTATGAATAAACAGCCTAAATAAATACAAAAATAGTTTCAAGCTGCAATAACAGACACTTGAAAAAATATGTAAAAAAAATATATCAAAAACTCAATTTAAAAACAATGAAATTTTTTAAAAAAAATTTGAAGTTGTTTACCTTACTTCATTTATAAGTATGGTATCATGTTACTTGCAGTGCAAATTTCTATGAAATATTAATTTTTATTCAAGCTGCTACTTTCATTTTCATTTTAATAGCAATTAGTATGCTTCAAAAATTTAAAATATATAAAAAAAACTGATAATGTTCAAAAATTTTTTTTTAAAAAAATAGATCAATAGTAAAATAAAAAGTACATAGTTGAAATTAGATCACAGTCTAGTTAGGCAAAAATTCTATACCTTGGAATTATAAAAATCCAAATTATAGCTATAAAAATTCTATACCTTAAATTTATTAGAATGCCATGCCAGAACTCTCTAAAGTGCAATCAGAACACAAAAGGGAAAAAAAAGTTTAGTTAGCCTTTTCCTTCACCATAAAATTTACTAAAATATGAAAATATTACAGGTTATTGCAATGGATAATGTAATTTTAAATTCATGTTGAAAAATGTATGGATAAACTGGGTAAAATAACCAATATTTAATAAATTTTAGCAATGTACAATATTTTGTACCAAAATTCTATTCATTTGAAGAAAAATATTAATAATAAATACAATTAAAAGAAACAATCTCTTCAGCTTTTTCCCCCCTTATATAAATATTTTGTTGTATTACTTGATAAAACATATCTATGTTGACAATTTTCCATGCATAGATAAATTTTTTTTGTATTTGTTTTAGCACAAAATTTTCGAAATTTCACAGGAACTTCAGTTTTCCATGACTAACTTAAAACCTTAACCAATCAAAACATAGAAATACTTCAATGAGTATATAAAGCAATAACATGCCTTGAGAACATTTAAGCTTTTAATATACCATATATCCCAGTGTATAAGTTGACATTTCAAACCTTTTAAATTTAATGAAAATCAGGAGGTTGACTTATATACCTGTAATAAAATCTAATATTTGTTGATCCTGAAATATTAATGCATTAAAAACAATGAGATAGATATTTATAACTCTGTATCAATTTACCCCATTCAAAAACTATTAATATGTTATCTATGATTCATTCTGCATTTTTTCTCATATTTTCCTTACATATAAGTTTTTTCAAGAACACACATTATCAGAACTTCTTCAGAAACGTACCCGTTTTAAAAAGCCTTTGGAAAAGAAGAAAGAATAATTTTCAAGAATAAGAATAACTTTTAAGGAAAAATAACATTTGAATTCAAATTTTGCTACACATCTAGAATCATTTAAAGACAGCTGCATCATATACAGAGAGAATAATGCAAAATATTTTTTTCATAAATTTTGTAGCCTCATAAGCTGATTCAATCATTGACTTATACACCTGACATACCAGAAAAGATTTTCACCAAGACAAAAAAAAAAGCTAACGATAGTTATTTTTAATCTTTTCACGTTATTTAGACAATATAGTGATTGAGCATCTTCGAAAAAATTTAGATAAAATATTTTGATCTACTCTAACTTCTCTGCAACAATATAAAGATTTATAAATATGCATACAAATTTATAATTATTAGGTTAAAGATATATGCTCCATTTTCCTGAATCAAATATTAAAGATCACTGTAATTAATGTAGTAATAGGTCACTAATATAATAAGTGCATATTACGTTATTCATTTTTTTAAAGACATGAAAATTGGGCTAAACTATTATTTCAAAATAATAGTGATACGTAGTAATAGTAACTTAATGAATAATAATAGCAACTGAATTAGTAACTTAACTTTTCCCCAGACCATTTCATTTAATTTTCCTAATTTTTGTAACTACTGCTGAAGTTTTTATAATCAATTTAGTTAAGAGATATCCATATACAAAATCAAGTTGCATATTAGATTTAAACATAAACTTTTTTTAATATATATTACAAAAACAATCTATTTATTTGAATTATTAAATACTTCTAACTACTGAATTTTTGCTTTTTTGAGTATTTTAATAAAATTTCCTGACATTTTCTTCTTCTATGGTCACCCAGAAAAAATAATATTTGATAGTATTATAATTATGAATAGTAATTTATAGTTTCAACAATAGTAAAATGTTTTTGTTGAAACTATAATTTTAAATTATTGAGACAACATACCCAAATTATTATGAAACTAAATTATTTTTTGAACTATGATAAATATAATGTGTAGTTAATTTTTCCTACCTCCGAGCAGCATGATGAACAAAGACAATTGCCTCTGAAATAACAGAAAAGAATTTTAGATATGAACAATATTCTAAAGCATTGCATCACAAGTCATTGTTTTGTAAAGCGGAAACAAAAACAATATGCACAATACTTTTAAATGCCCACAGACATATTTAAAAAGTAAAAATTAGGCACTTGGGTTCCTTACATTTATCTATTTTTCTGTAATAAAGAAATTAATAAGTTAGCCCACACAATATAACAAATCTTATGCCATGTATTTACTATATAGGGTTTATACTCAATTCCTTTAGTTTTCAGAAACAAAATACCGTATGAAATATTTTGATGTGGTCAAAAAACAGACAACAGTACGATAAATTGAGCAGAAATAAAAAACAAATTGTTCACGTAAACAAACTATATTACATTGTTGTTTTAATTATGCTTATTAATTTAAGTAAGCTACATAATTTAGTTCTTTACTTCAGTTTTAATGATGTTTAAAAAATTAGAAGAGACAACAGTGTTTTAATGACAGTAAAAAAACAAAACCAATTGACTTAGGCTTAAAATACTGATGAAAAAGAGTGTTATACATATGTCTTCCTAAGATAAAATATTTCAATTCAATCACATCTGTCTCTTAACTGACAAATTCACAATTGTATATGTAGGAAAATTTTATAAATTTTTGAAATAGCCCACTTTTATGCTATTTAATAAATGACTTAATGACTTTGCTCATTGATTAAACTTATCCTTCTGTAACAACCTTTAGTTTAGCATTCTCCGTAAAAGTTATTTTCATTTTCTTATTTTTTACTTTGGTTCTTATGCATTTTACAAGTTTGTGATAGACAAAAGACTTGGAACTATCGTGTCTGAAAACATTGAAATTTAGAATTATAAATTACATGTTGCATTTTTTAGAACTTAATTTTCAAAAAGTGAAGATTTACAGCATAATGTTTAAAGACAGATCTTCCACTTTAATTTATAAAAGATGATTTTTAACAAAAGCAGATGGGATTCTACATCAGGCAAAACTTGGAAAAGATATACTGCACCACTGAGTAATCAGAATTTAGTCAATTAAATATATATTATTTCTTTAAAATAGATATTAAATAAATAAGATAATAAAAAACATTTTGTTCTTATAAATAATGCATGATCAGAAATTATAAAGCAATAATTTGTCACAATAAATCAAGAATAATGTAAATTGAGAAAAAGTAGATAAAAAAATAATGAATAACACATCAATTCTCTCAAGGCAGAAGTTTCAAGATCCTAGCTCGGTCATCCAATTAACAGAACTCCAAAAACGCTTAAAAATAAAAGAATGCACAAAATAAACTTAACAAGTGGTTAGCCCAAAATTGTCCCATCCCCTATTACGCAAGCCCAAATTACAGGTGAAAACAAAAGACTGAAATCCTGCAATTAAATAGGGTGTCAACTTCCTTGACGATTCCGGGTTAGGGGATAAAATTACATTTTCCTATGAAAATTCCCTGACTTTTTTTTCATTCTCGTTTTTCCTTACGATCCCTGGTGCGTATGAACCTTGATTTAAAAAAAAAATTTGTTGAAAAAAGTAAGAGGCTCTGCTCACCAACCCTCGCAAAATTAAACTTTTTAAAAAATAAATAAGTAAAATAACGATTTGTTTAAAAATATATAATTATTATAACTTAATGCAAGAACATTTTGCTAATAAGCTAAATTGAAATGTTTTAATGTTTACTTCTAAGTAAACATTACTAAGTAAAATAACGATTTGTTTAAAAATATATAATTATTATAACTTAATGCAAGAACATTTTGCTAATAAGCTAAATTGAAATGTTTTAATGTTTACTTCAATTTCAAAAATAATAAACTGTACTCGAAAAAATATTTCAACTTAAGAATCTAGAGTGTTGCTAACAATCTATATTGATAACCTTATTTTGTACAAAAATTCAAATTGCAAACAGTTTTTATCTTTCTTCAGACATTACTATTTAAAAAAAAATTATTTAAAGATATAAATGTTATGATTTACACCTGACCAATTGAGATAAATGGTTTTTAATTCTCGTTTACTGGAGCACAAGTATATAAAATAAAGCTCTTGTGAGGGAAAATAAATTTTTCTACAAAATTGGATAAATAGTCAATATTTGAAGTAAAATAACTGAAAAAATCACGAAAAAGCACTACTTAAAATTACAATAACTTCTAAAACTGTTTTTAATGCAGGAAAATTGACATGATTTTCCCAAACTACACAAATGTAAAATTGTTTTTTTTTTTTAACTAATGCGACATATTTTTATAACCACAATAATTGCCAGATTGTGAGTTTAACATCAGGAATTTTTTTCTTGTGCTAACTGGAGATGTTCTAGTTTTTTATTTTTAAAGGCTTAGATAACTACAATTGCACAATTACTAAAAAACTATGATGAAGATGAGTAAATCAGTTTATAAAAAATTTAAACAAATTTCTAGTATGAAAATAGTCCCCCCCCCCCCCCTAGTATGAAAATAGGTTTTTCCAATGCAAACAACTTGTAGGGTGCAAAAACTAATTTTCTGGAACTTTCAGGACCAGCTTAGCAGGGATTCAAGATATCTATTGTCTTCCTTTGTTTATAAGAAAAGATGGTAAAATCTTTAAATTGACATATGGGGTAAAGGGGCAAAAGGGTAATAAGTTTCAGAACTCTTGGTTAATTAACATAACCTAGAAAATAAAAATAAAGTGAAATACAAGAAAATAATATCAGTGGATTACAAAAGCAAAAATAACCTAGTCAGAAAAATTATTTACAATTTCATTGATATTTCACTTGAGTAAAAGGAAAAACTACAATACAAGTTTTAAAAAATCCTTACCTGTGTGATGAATAGCTTCTTCTTCCTAATGGGATGTATAAAAAGAGAAAGAGTTAAAAAAAAAACAAAGAAACTAATTACCAAATTGGATAAGATGCTTAGAAGAAATGTCTATTTATAAATTAATAAAAATTGAAAATACTTTCCCCAAAAAACATTTGTAAAGGATGGCAAGTTTCTACTACAGCGGATATAAAAGCAATATTTATAAGCAGTTTATTATTGCACTGAATATAAAAACAATAAGTTTAAACAGTTTATAAATTCACTCTCTTTTACAAAAATAGTACTACTTTATTTACATCATAGCTGTACAACGGGCTATTAAGGACAGTTTAGAAAACATCCCTGAGGATAATCTGAAGACAATCTTGATCCTCTACAGAGAGGATGGCTCTCTCACTTTAGTTGTCTGATGACTTTTATGCAAAGTAAAGTGTGTTACGGTAGAACAATTGAACGAAGACTGGCACCATGCACCCTCGGTTCATTTCCCTCACAGGCAGATTCAAGCAGTCACCCTCCCCCTCACTGAATGCAATCGGTGATGTTTAACTCTGCAGATCTAATGGGAATCATGTCTGATCATTTCACTGTGGGTCATGCTTTATATAAGAGAAAACTAAAATTGGCTGAAGTTAATTGGATAAAAAATTAAACTTGATGAATTATTTAAAACGATGAAAATAGTCACAGTTTTTTCATATTTTTTACAAGGAAGTATGGCAGAACCTAATTTTATAATCATACTAAAAAGTGTTACAAATTCATAATCAAATATAATTCCAATTAAGTTAACATATCATATCCAACAAATCCCAAATTAAATTCATAAAATAGCATACAAATTTTCATAAAATGTAGTTGTGTATGAATACTTGAAATAATTCTTAAACAATTTGGTGTATAGATATCAAAATTCTGTCTAAAACTATAAATAGAGAAGCTGTTATTTTTTTAATAAAGTTGATGTGACAAACTCTTAACTAATACTATATTAATTTCTTTCTTTTCGCTTTTTTTGAACATTTGCCTGTCAAACATTACAGAAGTTAAATTTAATTTGGAGTTCTTTTTATAGATATATGCTAATATTCAACTAATATTTCTTTCAAAAACTGTAACTGATGCATTACTCAAAATTGGATTTTATTCTAGTTTTTTAAAAAAACTGTGGGTTTATTTTTTGAAAAATTTAAAATCTTGGACCAGCTAGTCGCCAGAAAAGTTAACATAAATAAAATTATCATACAGAAAATTTAAAATTACATAAAAAATATACTTACTTTTTCTTACTCTTACTTCATCAACTTCTTCCTCTACTTTTATCAATCCTCTTCCATGAGTTTTATCATAATCAATTAATATTTTCATCATTTCCTCTTCAATAACTCTTTTTGGCTGATATTCAAAGCGTTCAAACATTATAGGGAATTTAATCCGCTGTAAGTAAACAATATTAACATTTTTTTAAAATAAAAATAAAATTAAGTATTTTATAAATCTTTTGCATCCATAGAGTTTTATAATATTATGATGTTTTTTGTTCATAATGATTTTTTTTCCAATAATTACAATTTCTTTAAACGCATATTTTACAGAGCAACAGTGACAAATAAAAAACCTCTATGCATTCAAGCCCTAAAAAATCATTATGCAACTTTTGTAACAAATAAAAAAAAAAACATGAACCAATGAAATAACATGCTTTTGGAGTCTAGCGGTCGATAGTATTACCTTTTGATCATTTATCTCAGTTGTGATAAATTTGATTCTCTATGAGTAAGCTGACCAGCATTCTTGAAAAACTAAAAAAAACCAGTACAGAAGTTTCTAAAATGATATTTGAAAACTCCCTAAATTTCCTTTAAACTTAAATTGTTTAAGGACATAAATCGCTGGCAAAGAATACCAATATATTTAATAAAAATTATAATTGGAGATGTAAAGCAGTAAGCGTTTGAACGTCGTTTAGAAATTTACTACAGTTGACAGTTAGTTTTTTTTATTCACTACAGTTGAATTGAAATCTTAAGAATTTTGAATTCATTAAAATTTGTGGCGATACACAAAATATGCATTTTATATCTTTTTTTTTTTAAAGATTGACTGCCTGCTTACAGCCTTTTGTAATGTTTCATTACAATTTTGTTAAGTAATTTATACTTTTTGATTCTATACATACATAACATCTAAACGCAATTAAATAAAATTGAAAATAGCAAAGATAATATTAAATAAATTGTTTCAAATATTTGTATTGAGCTTAACAAGTAAATGAGAAACAAATCAACAATGCTTAATGTAAAAAAAAAAATAAAATAATAATAAGATAAAAATAAAATAAAATAAAGCTTTTGGGTCATACTTCACAAATAGTCAAACATTTTAAGTTTTCCTAAATACAAATTCGATTTCTATAAATAACATTTAATGCTAAATAATAAAAAACAATGTACTTTTTATAGAAAACATATGATAACGACTATGATAAACAATAGGCAACTTTCTTTAATAAAAATGTTTATAAACTGAGCAAAAACTTTGTATTCTCATGTGATTAAAAGAAATGGCTCTGTATTGTGTTTTATTACTTTGCCTAACCATGAACTAAAATAGCAAAAAAGAATGTTTGACATAAACTTACAAAAAATTTCAATTTATGTTTATATCCAATAAGGTGGCACATGATATTGTTTGGAGCACAGCTTGAATCACATAACTCACAATAATATACAACCTCATTAAGCAAATGTATTTCTGTCACATAAGTTAAACCTGAAACAACAAAAATTGATTACAACACAGATACATATGCTTTGAATGTTCAGTGAAACTTCTCAAGAGCAATCATTCTCTTTTATGTGAAAAATTGGTCACTAAAAAGGTGATCACTCTAAAAAATTTCAACATTAACAACTAACCCAACAATGTACGCAAGTTCACACCCATATTTAATATTCATAAATTAAAAAAAATTGCTGAAAACAAAATTGGTTTTTATTATTCTCTGCTACTACTATTTATTACCCTTTGGACTAAATTAATTGTTTTTTGCATCTGTTACACATCAAGGTCAATGTAAGTTTCTTCCACTGATTTAGAACATGCTTTAGGTTCATTTACCGAAGAAAAAGGCAAGAAAATCAGTCACTCATGGAGAGTAGCCAAGTTCTCACTATAAAACGTTTAGAATTAAATTTATAAAGTAAAACAATCAATGCCTTAAAATTGTGGTTGCTGAAGGGGGTGTTAGCTAAAACAAGTTTCAACATAAATATAGATTTAGATAATTTTAAGTACTTGAATAATTTTCTAGAACTAAAGATGACACAGGTATGAGAGGGTTTTTCCTGATGCATCATAGTCTATCAAATACCCGAAAATTGAAAAGTAGGATGCCAAAGTCTGCCCATCCTGCAGTATCTATAAATTTAATCTTGAAAAAAATTAACAAAACAATTTATTTTTTTTTGAAAAGTATTTTGTTTTGCGCCATAGGACAAACAAAATTCAGATTCATAAAAATAAAATTCCTAAAAATACAAAAACAAATTAATATAGTGATTTAGTTTACACATATCAATCAATATAGGACAAAAGAAATTGTCAAGTAAATGAGGCATAATTTCTATATGTAAAAAATAACAAACAAATTTTAATATTTAAATTTAGAATGTTTAAAACTTTGTTTTTTATCGCCTGTTCATTCTATTTTCAATATTTATTAATTTTCTAGAACTAATGCATTAGTGAAATGATACATTTACTGCTAGTAAAATGAAAATGAAAAAATATGAAATTAAAAAAAAAGAAGAAAAAAAAGGTTATATTGATTTTCATAAAAATAATCAGTGCAATAATATTATGAGAATTACTTTAACTACCTTGTTAATTAAATTATGATATATGAAATAATAGAGATTTTAGTGTGAATAAAAATAGTGAGAGAACAACTTATAAGAAATCAATACCAATAACTGGATGTTTTCTGTAACTCTCTGCAATAGTCTGAAGCTTTGCTTTTTTGTTTACTTTAATACGAGTCACCCCAGAAGCAGCTAAAAAATTAAAATAGAAATAATTATTCAATTTTATTTTTAAAAAGAATTCACAATTACGTTATTATACATTACACAGTCATTATCTAAATAAAATTAAGGACTAAAAAATTACAATTTAATAATTATGTAATATAATAATTTTATAATTATGTACTATGTATATTTATGCATATAGCTTCTGAAACATGACACATTTGATGGCTAACATGGTGACATTTTGATTTCAGAAAATCAAACGCAACACCCAAAGTATAAAAAATAGGGAAGTATAAAAAAATAGGAAGTTATCAAAACTTGAATTAAGTATTTAGTTTTGTTACAGGAACAAGTGAAATATTGTTAAAAAGAAAATGATGCAAAAAACTTTTGACAAGAGAAATAATAAATTTACATGAAATATTAAAATATATATATATATTAGATTAAATATTTTATACTAAAGCAGAAATCTCTAGACAAGTAAATGCTTGTTTAATGATTCAATTGCAAGAGATCAGAAGTTACTCATATAAGTTGAATAAACAGAATTCTGGCTGCATCTTTCGCTACAAAAAGGAAAGAGCATTTCCCCATTCTAGTATCATGATGAGTATAATATCATTTTTAAATTTAAATAATGAAGTTTTAAAGTATTATAATACTGAAAAGGATGATCACAGTTGGAAATAATTTTTTCTCTTAGAATAAATACCATTAAGACTTACATAGAAAAAGAATTTAGAACATATATTTAGATTTTTGTTTACATATTTTCTAAGTGTGTCTTTTTTTTCATTTAAATTGGTTTTTATTTGCCTTTTCAGTAATTATAACACTTTTTCCTTGCAGCATCTAAACAATAAGTTTGGGGCACGCATCCATACACCTCTGCATGTTACTGTTTGCCATACGCCATGAAAGAAGAATTGCAGACTATCATTGCAATATCAATATTTCAATTTAGGGTGATACAGTATGTAAGAAATTGGCACTTTTTCAGAGTAACAATCGACAAAAGCCTTACAAATCTTTTTGAATAAGGTTGTCATAAGAACTTCAGATAAGTGCTTCTCAGAAAATTGTTCTTGTAATATAAAACATTGTTTATGTCACATTTTTTTTTTTTTTAAAGTATGATAAGTGACTCAAAGGGTAAAATAGATTACCGATTGATAAAATTAATCGACTAATATGACATAAAGAAATGAAAAAATTAGGAATCTGATAATTCAGATTCATCAGAATATTGGAATTACATAAAACCAATAAAAAAATTACGATAGGTAGAAATTTGACAATAAATATAATATAAATTGCTTATATTCTTGAAAAGGAAAATGCAATGCAAAAGAAAATATTTCATGCAATCTCAAAATGAAAATCAATCTTCAGATAGTTTGATTGTTTAATCAATAAATAAATAGTCTATAGAAAATCATCTGAACAGAAAAAAGGTGCTGGGCAGAACCTCTTAACTCTTGTAAAACTCAATGTTAAACTCTGCATCAATCATCTTTGCAAGGAAAAAGGTTAAACTAGTATGAGCTCTGTTTATTCTCAAGTGTGAAGAAGAAAATTTTATTCTTTTGATGATAAACAAAATTGAGGAACATATTTACATTTTGAAAATATGGTCAGCACTCTGCAATGTTTCAAAAATAAAAAATCCTGAGTTTTCTAACATCACAGAGGAGGAAGGTTTTGTTAATTTTTCACAAATTTTTAAATTCTTTGTACTATCAACTAATTTTCTAGAGAGAAACTATCTTTTGAAACTTGCAGTTATTTACATCTCCTCCCAAAAAAAAATTTGATAGTTTTTACAATTGAAGCTCAAAAACTGTTTGGTAAAACCAAAAATTTTGTAGAAATTTTACCATGAATCATGTGAAACTTTTAATAAGCTTAACTGAACAAAACTAGTCTAACATACAGCCATTTATTTACTCATTTATCAATAAAAATAATTTTTTTATTCAAGATGCAAACCAAAATATTTCTTTACAAATAATTAAAAAATAGAAACCACAAATTATCTTTCTCACATATTTATTTTCATACATCATTTAATGTGAATTTCTTAGGATGACAATTTAAGTTATTATGGTTATCTTTTGAATATCACCGAAAAAATTAGTACTAAGCATCCTCAGAAACAAAATTATGAAAGTATTTCATGCAAATGAGTATTGGGAGAAATTATAAAAATTTAGAAGAGAGTCACTTACAAAGAGGATAATGAAGTAGCTGATTTCCATCCTGATAAGATATAGAACTAGATGGCTAAAAAATATAAAGAATTCAAATAAGAGAATCATTTGAGTCTATAGTCCTTCAAAGTTTAGATATACAGTTAAATTTATATTGTTTTATTTTTATAACTAGCATCGAACAGCTGACCCAATTCTGAGTTTACAACTATTAATATTCAACTCTGTAGCCTTGTAATTTTGAACCCAACCCAAAAGTTAAGAGAACTCCCAGATTGAGCATTGGGACAAACTAGCTTTCATGGAAGACTAGCTTACATGGAGAGGAAAACTATGAAAAACACCCATGGTTAGCTTACAGCAAGGGGATTTTAACCAATAATGCGTCTACCCATAAGGATATTTTATGATGTCTGTGTTTACAGTCATTGTGGTCAGTACGAACCGGGAGTAGAATTCGCATTAAACTAACATCGCTGGGATTTGAACCTGGGTCATCACAGCTGGGATCCTGAGTCATTGGAAGTCGAATACTCTATACACTATGCCACGCCGGTACAGAGAAACTTATTGGGAGTGGTCTCTCTCTATTACAAAAAATTATGGATTGTTAAGAGAGATGGTAAAACAAAGATTTGACAACAACTAATTGCAGAGCAAGTTATAAATAAATACATATTTAGCAATTCTTTAATTTATTATTTATTGAAAATGCATACCATAGAAGCAGGGTTGTTTGGTTTAAACCAAGTGGCTTTCATGAGAGGAAAAAAAAAGCTTTTTTTAAATTTCTTTCATAAAACTTTTCAACTAAAAAAATCCAATTATTTTGAAATTTAATATTTATTAATTTAAGAACACAACTTAAAAATATTAACATCGATACTTGTTAAAAATTCAATGAAAAAGTAATAACGGAAATAGAAAAAATATAATAAAAATAATGAAATATTTAAAAATTAGCAATGAGATTTTAAAACTTTAATAGATTTCTTTCTCTAAAAAAGTTCCATGTTATGTAAACATATTTAAAATTTTCAATTTGATAATTTCATTTTTTATTAATAATTTTTAACAATTAAAGACATTTAATAGCCCAATTTAACATATAAAATGTCATTTGAGCTTTTATTGACAAAAAAGAGAGGGAGAGAAAATTTTTATCTTTCAAAGCTGCATTGTTATAGTTCAATATGCCTTACTTCCATCATGATACTTGCTTTAAAGAGACATTTTTCTTCTTATCCTAAAAAGTTTTATTTATTTGAGTTTTTTTAAAACTAAAACTTTATTCCTACTTCTCCAAATTTATTTTCGTGAGTGCCTAGATCACTTTGACATTATGCTTTTTCAATTTTGAAATTACTAATTTCTCAGATATATTTAGAGCACTAGCTAACAAAAATTGCTTTTGGGTCTGATCTGCATAAAAGCATGTCGTTCATTCTTTATACCACCCTTCAAAATTTGCCTAGAGGTTCCAATTTTAATCTTAATATGGGTCATATCTTTTCCCATAATTTTTTGATGACAATGAACAATATAAGCATAGGCATAGCTGCCAACTCATACGGACATTTGGAAAAATTTGCAAAAATAAACTAATAAAAGTAGGAAGAATTCCTAAAAAATTTTACGTTACACATACTTAATATGCTTATCAAAATAATCAATCTTATTTACACATGTTTGAATTACTAATTTGTCATGGTAAATAAAATTAATTTTAAAAAAAAATATGATTTATACTGTAAATCATAAATATTGCTATCCCAAAGAAAAAGTTTCTTCAATGACAAAAGCAGACAAGTATATGTAAGCCATTCTATTTATTTGGATAAGAGTATATATTACTTTTTTTAATGTATTAGACTAGTCATAACTAATAAAGCCACAAAAATAATTCTTTGCACCCAAATTCTTATTCATGGGCAGCACATATTGACAAAATGCATAAAAATTTTCTAAAAAAATTATATTCATGTTGGTAGTAAGTTCACAATAAATAATGAGAACTAAAAATATTATAATATTTATTGTAATATTGTAATATTTACTATTGTAATATTTATTGTTGCAAATTTAATGTTATGGAAGACAAATGCTAATACAAACATGCAAGCAGTAGAAGCTTGGATGGATGAAAACTTACTTTACTTGAAAACTGCTCAAGAGACTGTTTGGCAACTTCTGGTATAGCTTGTGCCATTAAATTCTGAAATTACAACAATTTTAAATTTAAGAGTAAATATAGATTACTAGAAGTAAAACTTTTTTCTTGCATAACTCGATAAGTTTTTGATAAATTACTGCATAAAAAAACAATAATTCTTTACTTAATGATAAGACTTTCAAGTATTAAGAAGTTGCCTTAATGGTTCAAAAAACATTCTTAAATATATAAATTAATCAGTCTTATCAATCAATTTACAAAATCAAACAGAGTTTGGGCTTTTAAATGGTAACACCAAAATAAATGTTTTTTTAATTTAAAAGAAGATGGTATCGATATGTACTTTATACTTTTCAAACATCAGTTACAGTTTTTAAGTGTTCAGAAACCAAAATTTTTCTAACAAAACAACTCATTGCCAAACTGTTTTAAAAAAAAACATATTTTCATAAAAATATAAACTTTAACTCTTTAAAAAAAAAAAAATAAATAAATAAACGTTAATACAGAAAAAACAGAATTTTTCCAACTTTAACAAACAGAACGGAAGATGTTTTCACTAATCTATGTATTTAATAAAATATAATTTTTTATTATAAAGTGCATCATAGAAATACATAATAATTAAAAGTGAGATACTCTTATGAAAGAGAATTTTTAAGAAATTTTAAACCTCTTTTGTTCCTTCTATACTTCTAACGTTAAATATTAAGGATAAAATCATTTTGTGTTCTGTAAATAACATTCAAACAAGAGTTAATATGAATTGAGCAGTACTGCGAAAAAATATTAATTTTAACTATATAAAAAATCAAATACCCTTAGATGTTTCCTACCCACTAAATGGGTTTGCAATGTAACTTCACTATGAACTTCAATATTACAAACCTGAAAAAAATAAAGAGTCAAAATCAAAGTAAAAAAAATAATATGAATCTTACAATTAGTTAGTTCAAACAGTATTTGTTTTTCAAATTAATGATTATTCAAATTAAAATTATTAACTTTAAAAAGAAAATTTACTATTAAAAATTTAATTCCATACCAGCGAAGTATCATATGCTTAAGACAGACTGGCTGAGAATTGGTATTTTTAAGAAGATATGGACAAAAATAATTTTGTCAACATTATAAATTTTGATGGCTGGTTTGTTTTAAAATTAATTAATAGTACAACTGCTAAACACATAAGAAATGTGTCTAATTAAAACAATGCCAAACTAAAAAAACTTTGTAAAATGAACAAGTACCTTTTTTTGTCAAATTTAACATTAAACATGATTTTTACACTGTGTTGCATATACACAACTATGATACATTCTCAGAATCCTTGAAGATCTATTGAATAATCAAAATTTTATTTTTCTCAAGAAGATTGGTTGAATGTAGAGTTTAATGCGACATGAGCCCAGTACTGACTAAACTATGTCTTACTTAAATAATAATTGTAAATTGTATGCAAGGAAAAAAAATCAAACAGTATTTAAATAATGTCTGACTGGAAAGAGCGGAAAAAAGATTATCATCGGCCTGTATTTTCTTTAAAAATAACCTCCAAGAATTTTTTTTTTTTTTTGGAAGGTTAATTTTAAGGTAAGTAAAAAAGGTAAGGAAAAAAAAAAAGGTTAAGGAAGGTAAAAAAGTTTTTCATTGTTCTCCCTGATTTTTTTTTTTGTTCAGTGACCAACAAGTTACAACAACATCTTATAATTGAAAAATCCATATCTTTCTATAGTTCTAGGTAATTGTTAAGAAAGTTTCAATAATATGCTGAGTTTAATGTTCATTTCATAATTTTTCAAATCATGTTATAAAGCTTGATAATGTAACTCTTCAAATCATGTTATAAAGCTTGATAATGTAACTCATATCTCTTTTTAGATATGAATTTCTAAAAGACATTTGCTCTTCAGAACGAAAATTGCTGATTCACACATGTATGAAGACAGGGTGGCCACTCAAATCAGGTTTCAAATTTCCCTGATTTTTCCAGGTAAAAATCTTAAAATTTCCAGGTTAACGTATTTTTTTCTCATAAAGTATAGGATGGATACAACAAAAGTACCAATATTGTAAAGTATTTTATTTAAAATGATATTTTTTAATGTATCATATTGAAAAAACAATTAAAATACATTCATTTTAACAACTTAGCAAGATTTTTTTTTATTTTAAACTTTAAACGTTTTGGTACAACATTAATTTTTAAAAAAAATTAAGATCGATATGGAGAAAATATGTTTAGCATGTAGAATATACTGATTTTATTGAATAAAAAAAAGTTTAATGTGTTCAGTAATTTTTGCACGAAGTGCACCAAATGGCAAATACAGAGAGACTCAACAAAAAAAAAAACCTTGACAAGTATTATTTAATATATTTTCACTAGGGATGTAATGAAAAGTGATTTGGCAGAATTGCAGAATACCGAATTGTCAGCCAAACAAATTGTCTGAAGACCAAATATTTGGTGTCTGAATAGCAACATTTTCCTTTAAGAAAATCATTAATAGATATTATTTTTTATGTATATAAATAAGTTCAGTCATTTTTTAAAATTAATCAAAACTTAGCTATATTATTGGTGCAAAGTAAAGAGAAAAAATTATAAAAGTTATCTATTATAAATATTTAAGATAAATGAAAACTAACTAATAGCTATAAAAAAAAAAAAAAACTGAAGTTGTAAAGTAGAATAAAATAGTAATAGCAAAAAATATTTTCTTAATTTTTAAGACAAAACTTTAATGCTGAAAATAGTATTTTCTGAAGAAAAAAAAGTAAACATAAAATTTTAAACGAAAAAAAGTCCATCATAAATGCTTTTAAAAATGCCCAGAAAAAAAATTATACACATAAGTGAAACATAAAAAATAAAAATCTATCAAAATTTTAAAGAAAAAATTTTAAAACTGAACATCTGTTTTCCAATTATACTGTATTTTTTTAAAGGGAAGAAAAAAGAAATAAGTCTAATAGAAACTCTCTTAATTGCTGACCAAAAACCAAAGTTAAAAACCAAAGTTTTTTAAAAAAGAAAGAGCTGAATTGTAACAAAAATTGTTTTCAATTTTTAAAAGAAAATTTAACCCTTTTTCAAGTAATGGAGATCAAAAATCATAATAGAAACTTTGATAAAAAGTTAATAAAGAAAGGCAAAAAAGAGAAAAATATTCTCATTTCTTAAAATATAACTTTTTTTTTTTTTTTTTTTTTGTTACCAGCTATCTGTCTTACCATACTAGAAAAAAGTAAAAATAAAAGAATAAAATCTACATAAAATGCTGTGCTCTAATCAAAACAAAAAAATCTAGATTCTTAAAACGGAAATTTTGCTTTTCCATTTGTCTTCCATAACATCATTTTGCAAGCACATGAATTTTAAAACATAACAAAGATTTGTAAAGACTATATCTGATAATGTATAATAAGAATACTATTTTAGATAACTCTTTATTTAATCTATTAAAACTTTGTCAAAAAATACTTGGACGAATTTTCGGCAAGCAGGCCGAATAGTAATCGAATATTTCTTATATCCCTAATTTTCATTAAGCAAATAAATAATTAATAAAAAACAACAATTTTAGGAGATTACGGATCAATAACTTATTATATTTATTTACATTTTATACAGAACACATTTTATACTGTATTTTATTCAAACAGTGTTCTTTGTAAAATTCATTGATCATATTTTCTTTAAACCAATATCTAAAGTCAAATGTTTAAATAATGTTGTTTTCAAGCAGCATTATTATTTCAAGCGATATGCAGTATTAAAAAATTGTTATGAAAGCAAAATTTTCAAATTTCTTATTACATTTCTTATAGAAAAAAACTAGATAAATTCTTTATGTTTCATTCTTTTTAAATTTGAAATTAAAATATTTAAAGAATTCTCTATCTAATTAAATGATTTTTTTCAGCTTAGACTAGTTAATTTTTTTTTTACAACTAGAGACCAGCAAAGTGCAGAACAAATAAACAGTTTCATTCTTCTTCTTCCTAATAAACATATATGAATAAAAATTTTTATATCCTATGTTTATACAACATTTAACATGTTCCCCATACATTCCCCAATTTTTACCAGCTTCTTAAAGTAAAAGAAGAAACAGTTTCGGAAATATCATCTCTGGAAAAGGAGTAACATTAACGAATTTTCGACATTGTTATTACTACACAATGTCCAATTTTGAATCGGACATTGTGAATCAAATTTTAATTCAAAAATCTTAATTTTGATCAAATATTTACCAACAAAATGTTAACATAAAAATGTTAACATATGGTCAGTCCTTAAAAGAACCTTATTTTAAATAAAATAAGTTATAAGAAGTTAAAATGAAATCTAGAAAATTAGTATCAATGTAAAAATTATAATGATTTGTTGACAAACATTGCTGTTAGCGATTGTAAGAAAATATGTGATTGATTGGCTTTGCTAAGAAAAATAATTCACCGATTTGGATTGGAGTACAAAAGCGCTTTAAGAAAACGAGTGTAACATAAAATCTATTAAATTATAATAATTTGTGGTGAATTTCATGAAATTAAAAATACTAATCAGAAGAAAGAAAAAAACTTAAAGCATCGGAACAAACTTGAACGATAAAAAAGGATTCAACCCACGGATTAGAAGTGAAACAAATGCTACTTTAATAAACATAAGCAAATATCTTAACTTCTTCTTCAACCTCCACCACAATATTTGCCTTTCCTAAACTCCAAAAAGGTTTCTCCATTCATTTAGCAATCATTGGTTTTATGTGGCATTCTAGCTTAACAGGGATTAATGGAGTAAATTTTGACACATGCAAAATATTGCTAAGTTGATATTTCAACTGTTTGGTAATAAATTTCAGTCTAAAAAAAGTACCGTATATTCCGGCGCATAACGCGCCCCGGCGTATAACGCGCACCCGTAATTTCTAATACTTTTTTTAAATTTTAAGATATACTCTTCGTATAACGCTCACGAAAATTAGGATTGTACATGTGCAATATTTCGTCTTTCAAGATCGTAAATAAAAAGTTTTTTTCCCTATCTTTTGCAAAAATAAAAGAACTGAATTTGACATGTATGTGAGGGTAGAGTTGAAAGAGTAATAATGTGATTCTGAGAAAAGAGATGTAGTTGTATTCAGCAGTGCAGGTGTGTGGAAGAATGTTGTTCCCCACATTCTAGAAGTAAGGGGGGGATGGTTATCTGGAATGCTGTCTATTGTGTATGTCTCAAAAGCATACCACGAATCAGGAGACAAAACGTAATTCCTCTTCGGCCAATCGCACCATTTGATGTCCTGCCTTTGAAAAGTAAACATTGTAAGCTTCAAGAATTCGGTGTAGTTTTTAGTAGTAGACATGGCTCCTATCAAACGAAGCAAACACAGCGCTGGATTTAAATGCAAAGTAATTCAGTTTGCGAAAGAAAGTGGAAATCGGGCTGCGGCGAGACATTTTGGTATTGGGGAAAGCTCGGTGCGTGAATGGAAGAAAAATGAACAAAAAATAATGGATATGCCTAAGGATAAGTGTGCATTGCGTACAGGACTAGCAAAATGGCCGGTGTTAGAGGAAAATGTAGAAAACTGGATTTTGGAAAATCGGCAAAATGGCTTGATTGTAACAAGAAACTGTGTTCGCTTGTTTGCTCTAAAATGGGCAAAGATTAATCCACACGAGAGTGAAAATTTCAAAGCTACTGTGAGTTGGTGTAGCCGATTTATGGCTCGAAAAAATTTAGTTCTACGTGAAAAAACCAAAGTATCACAAAAACTACCAAAAGACTTGGATAGTAAATTGTTAAGTTTTCAAAAATATATTATAGAACTGCGAAAAAAAAAGGAATATTTACTTTCGCAAATAGGAAATATGGATGAGACCCCAGTCATGTTTGACATGATTGGTAATAAAACAATTGATTTAAAGGGAGTAAAACCTGTCAACGTAACAACAACGGGACATGAGAAATCTCATTTCACCGTAGCCCTTTCTTGCTTAGCGGATGGAACGAAACTAAAACCAATGGTTATTTTTAAGAGAAAAACTTTTCCCAAATGTAATTTTCCAAACGGTATTTTTGTTCATGTCCACGAAAAAGGCTGGATGGACGAAAATGGTGTTAAATTGTGGGTAAAAAATGTCTGGCAAATCCGTCCTGGTTGCGTAAGAAAACCAGAAAGCCTTTTAGTGTGGGACATGTTTAGGTCCCACCTTACAGATAATACAAAAAAATTGTTGAAAGAATGTAACACCGATATGGCAGTTATTCCGGGTGGATTGACACCATTAGTTCAGCCATTAGACGTCTGCTTAAACAAACCATTTAAAGCCAATTTAAAAAAACAGTGGAACACTTGGATGTTGGAGGGCGAGAAAACCTTTACGAAAGGAGGACATATGCGTCACGCAAGTTTGGAAACAGTGTGCGAATGGATATTAAAAGCATGGGATGAAATTAAGCCTGAGATTGTTAGAAAATCATTCAAAAAATGCAGCATTTCAAATAATCTGGACGGATCAGAAGATGACTGTTTATTTATGGATGAGGGTAACACAGATGATGAAGACGAAACAGATTGTGATGACGTGCCTGAAGAAATAACGGAAGACGAATATAATGAACTATTTATGTAATAACGAAAATGAATAAAGTATATAGGTAAAGGTATGTTATTTCTTTAAAATAAAGTTTTTTTCTATATTAAAATTTTTTTAATCAATAATTTCTTATATTCGGTGTATACCGCGCACCCGTAAATTCCAATATTATTTTTTGTATTAAAAGTGCGCGTTATACGCCGGAATATACGGTAGGTATAACGGATCATAAAATAATTTAAATTAAGAAAATCTACAAAAAAAAAATTTCCAGCTTTTATTTAAAATTCCCTGATAATTCCAGGTGGTTGGCCACCATGGAAGAAGCAATGGCTATGCACAGAATATAGTTAGACCATCTAAAAAATAAATTGAAAATTTGTGAATAAAATTCAACAAAGCAAATAAATGGGCTGGGCACTAACAAATTAAATAAAAATTTACTCTTAATTACAATAAGGCCATTTAAAAAAATATATTAGTATTTTTAAATACATACCTTATATTTAACAGCATAAAAATGAATGCTTAAAAGGAGAAAAAATATTTTGATTAAAATATTTAACAAACACAATATTTTTAAAGGCATTTTCATATCAAAAGCAAAACTAATTTAAATAAATGTTTCACAAATGTGTAAACTTCACTTACTCTGCATCGAAAATCACCAAATGCTTCTTCGACATCATGGAAGGCTTTTCTTGATGGTTTGTTATACAAACATTTTGTAGGAGATTCAGAATATCTTTTAAACCTTTTATCAGCTACTTCTCTGATTTTATCTCTTTCTCTTCTATGCCTGCGTTTAGAAGCATACGAGTCACTAGAATCATTTTCATATTCTTCTTTTTGAATCTTTTTAAGCTTTTTTCTTCTTTGAGAATGTTCACAGTAATTGCAAGTTTTTTCTGTTGCATCAGAATCTTCTACAAAAAAATTAGATGTCTCAGATCTTTTGGGAATTTTTTTTCCTAATGGTGTATTTGCGGATATTCGTTTCAGTGGTCTTTGTTTTTCTGGCTCTTTTATCTTTTCTTCCTTTGGCATTTCTAACTGTGATGTTTGAGCCTCTAATGTTAGTGCTATTGTTTCATTTTCTTCATCGCTGTCAAGTGTTAGATCTATTATTTCAATAACTCCTTGTTTAGAAGGTAAAGGCTTTTTCGTCAAGGCTCTCATCAACTTTCTCCTTTCTTTTTCCAAATCTTTTAAACTATTAAGAGTACCTAAAAAAAATAATTAGTACTTATGAAATTAAATTAAATAATTTTTTTTTTCCTCATTGATTCAGGTCATTAGCAATAATCAGTAACTCAGAGATAATGAAATTTAAACTACTGAATAAAGTCTTAAATAAAAAGTTTTCAGTTTGTATAACTTTTAAACTATTCAAGCATACACAAGTGTGACCAAAGTTAAAATTGAGATAACTGGTTGAAAATCATTGGTTTAAAGATTCGTAGCTAGAAATGTTTTGAATTGAAATGTTAATGTTTTGAAAAAAAAAAGCAAGAATAGCTAAAATTTGGAGAAGGTATAGTTAGAGAATGATTTAACTACACTAAGTTAAAAAATCATTTATAAGTATACAAAAAATGTAAAATTTTTTCAGCTATATAAAAAAATTTCAAAAATTGTTAAGCATATCATTTGCTTTTATTATAAAAACAAGAAGTGCACATTCTTTAATACATAAAATAAACATTACATTAATGTTCTTTAATACATACCTCTGATTTTAGGTCTCTGTGTTTTATTTAATTTAATTGGATCCTAAAAAAAGGATAATAAGTTTAATAAAATCACAATTTTTAAGTAAAAAAGCACTTTTGTATTTATTGATTAATTAATGATGATAGAGAGAGAAGATGATGGATACGCTAAATTTTAGAACAGTGTGACATTTGTAATATGTTTTATCTCATGAAAAACTTGTCTAATAGAGAAATAAAGATACTCTTCCTAAATTTTACAACTAAGGGATTTTCAACTGATCCTGGAAAATAATTCCTCATAAAGAATTGAAGCAACATAAGTACAGTTGATTAAATCAGTCAAAAATTAACCCAAAACATTTAGGTATTACAACTTTCTCTACCACATAAGAAATGTCTTTTAATGCAGTAATCGTATTGTACCTATCAAGACTGTGAAAAAGCAAAAGTTTTATATATAAAATTAAATTTGTTACAACTGTCGGTCTGCTTCATCAGTAACAGACTCAGTATGAATATATTTGAGAGGTGATTTATTAATCAACTCCACTCTTTTGGGTGACAATTTTGCCATAATATTAAAAAAAAACAAAAAAAACAATATAGTCCAGGAAATATATTTTGCCTGGAAAAAGTGGAGAGAAAGTTTACTTTTTGTACATTTATATATATATGGGTGATTCTTTGGAAACATGACAATTTGGAACAAAAAATTTCTTCAAATTTAAAGTCTTCATAATAATCAATTTATTTATTTTTTTTTTGTATATTTATTTTGTTACATTTATTAATATCTTACAGACCGTAGTGTAGTTAATTGACATTTGCTAAAGGGAAGAAGAAAAAAAAATCACCACATTTTGAATGCCAGGAAAATGACATAATTGCTTAAAAATTAAAAACAAAACTATCATTTTAAGTTAATTGTAAGTAACTCAACTTAAGCCTTTGCGTTAGATGGCCCATGAACTGCTTAAATTAATTCTTTTATCCGCTGTAGAAAGAATCAAAAATGCTTTTGTTGCTCATATGTACAAAATAAAATTGTGTATAATAATCAATCATTAAATAAAAAATATTAACTTTGATTACATTCAAGCACATTACAATCTTACATAAACTTGGTATTAGATTAATATTTGCTTTCCCTCTTTACATTATACTGATTAAAAAAAATTCTGGTAACTGTGTCAATGTCCTGGCATTCATAAGCCAGGATAATGACAATTTGCCATTTTATAGCATTTAACTTTATTTTAATTTAACATTTCGGCCTAAGATGTTTACATTCTGCAGAAAAAAAACAGGATTTCTTGAAATAACTCAGGTAAATTTATGTTATTAATGATTTCAAGAAGACACAGGAAAATGACAACATAAAAACCTATTAATCTTGAAAAATTTTTTGAAATAGATTTTGAACCAGAAAGGTGGTTCTTTATTCATGCAATAAGACATGTTCAGATAGAATGGGATTTTAATCGATCTATTAGCATAAGATAGTGATTGCTGGCGCTATCTATTTTAGTAATAAATCACGGAATAAAAGTATAGTCAGGAAAATGACTGCTTTTATTGTGACAAACAAATTATTCACAGAAAAAATTATTTTCAAAAGTATTTGCAAATAATACCCCCCTGTATATATTCTAGAAATGCTTACAATGGTTGAGGTAAAAAAAATTTCATATTGAAAAATTTATGGGAAGCTTTGGAAATATTGTTAGTGACATACCAAAAAAATGATATTTAGAAATTCAATAAAATTTTTTAAATATACAAAACAGTCAATGCCAGTACAAGGTCATTTTAAAATGCTAACAACAATGCTTTTTATTAAAACTTTTAAAAAAAAGTTCTTTTAGTAGCATAGTATTAGATCTTGGAGCAAGAGACTGTAAATTGTCATAAGTTTTTTGGTATATTTTTTTAAAGTTTAAAATAGAAAACTTCTGATGGCATATTTGAAAACCAGAGAAAATTCCCTTCATGTGTAAATAGGATAATAAATTAAAGAATCGTGAGTATAGAAATAATGTCTGCAACATTGAAATGACATTTCTCTCAGTGTTTCAATGGAGAAAAATAGAAGTGGAGGTTTGAGATTTATAAAAATTTCTCTTGTAGAATCAATCAATATATTTAAAGATTCTTCCATACTCTGAGAAGATAACTCCCTCTTCCCTTCAACTAATAGCCATTACATTGCTTACACCTTTTTTATTGAACTCTCCATAGTTTTTAAGAGTCTTTTTCATTTTGATTCTTTACTTACCTTTGCAAATTTTCAAACAACACTCATGTTAGTTTTTGCATCCACCTCATCAATTTATTTCTAGCCCCTGTTCAGAGGATTTGTGCTTTAAACCCCCTCCTAATGCAAAAGTTATCCTTTATTTCCAAATAAACAAAATTTTCTTAAAAATTTTCCTGTCAGAAAATAAATCTGAATATCTAATCCTAATCCCCCTAAAAAGGAATATTGGATATTATTATTTCAACTTTTAAGAAAACATGCCATTTTTGTTTAAATGTTTTTTTTTCTTTCCTCTGTTAGATTGATTTGTTAGTTTTGCTTCACTAAATCTTTTCATTAGCTCCAAAAGGCTAAGAGTTGCATTCTAATCATTGATTACTTAAAAATTAAACACAAAAGACAATTAAATATAAAGAGTAATACCCTTAGAAATTATAAGATTTTGAGTGATTAGTCGCACGGAAGGGTGGAGGACGTGAGACTATTTTTGTTATTTAAAGCAAATGTAAAATTGGGTAAAAAAAACTCACATTCTAAAATTTATTTGCATGGCAATTAAAAAGAGAGATAAAGGAGACTAAGGGAGTTCTTAAGAAAATTATGTTTAATCAGAAGATGGGAAACTTCCAAGGAGTAAACTTTTTAGAAGCTGAAAATAAATTGAGGAGGAGCATGGGGAAACTCGCATGAGTATTGTTAAAAATCTAAATTGAGTGCCATATAGTAACTTATTTTTATTTAATTTTTAGTTTTGAATAAGCAATTTCAAAACTAATAATCTTTTCAATTGAATAAGGTACATTTTCATAGTTCACTATGCTTTTGTAAAAATTATCCCATTTCTTCTTTTTAACCTTACTTGAGCAGTGTTATTAAAGTTTGGATTGATAACTGATATTTGGATTCACTACCGACACTTGCGTTTACAGAAACTACTGAAAAAGGAAAGAAATCGGAGAGTTAGATTTTTTAAAAAAAGATCTGCTTATAAGAAACAAGTAGAAAAATAATAAATTACAACATAAGACAAACTACTAATTTTCATTAATATTCTTGAGTCATAATGAATTTGTCATTCACACAATTTACATAAAAATTAATGAATGTAATCAAATACATCATAATTCATAGACAACTTACCGCATCCCGCAGAACCAAGTATTGGCAATCGTCTCCAAGTTCATCATAACTCAGATCTTCTGGTTTATATTCATTACCAAATACAGAAGATTTTAAAGAGCAATTATCCTCATGAGCCATCTGTAAAAAAGTAGTAAACAAATTATCAAAACCTGAGAAGAGTTATGTCTAAGTTTTTCAACAAAACTTTTAATAATTACAAAAGCTTGCTAAATAAAACTTCTGGTCGTAAAAAAATTTAATAATTTAACAAGAGAGTGTTGTTTAATACAATATGAATTGAACATTTGTCATTACAGTACACTCTCGATTATCTGTGCGCGGATTATCCGGTTTGCGGATTATCCGTGCTCATTCGGGAGTCACACAAAAAATTTAAAGAGAAACATTTTCAAAATTTAAAAAATTTGATTCGTGAAGTTATAACACTTCCAAATTTTTGGAAAGCAATATTCGTTATTGGATTGCAGTATACGGAATATCAGCAGCATGGTCAAAGGTAAAATCGTCTATGTTATCACGATCGTGGAGAAAGATCAGACCGCTTGATGAATAATCTTCTTCAGATATTCAAGAAGAATATGATAACAGTATTCTCGAACAAGCAAAAGAAATCTAAGGTTTCGAAATTCTTGATGAAGAAAAATTAGAAGATTGGTTTCAAAGTGATGCATGTGAGCCTGGCTTCCAGTATTTGACAGATGAAGACATCGTTATGTTGTTAAATCAAATAGTGATGATAGTTACTGATTCAGAAGCTGTAATAAATGAGGGAAATACAATTTCTGCTGCTCTACAATCTGTTGAAACTTTATTAGATTGTATAGGAGGATTTGATTACAGTGACATTACTACGGTTCGTAAAATATGTGTCAATATGTGGCGCATTACACATTTTTTTTAAAAGGAAAATTCCTAGTTTGATGTTATACAGGATGCAAATGTCAGTAATTTTTATATTTTTTGTACTGATGTGGATTTTTTCTTTAATAAAAACAAGTTTTTGGATTATCCGTGTTTTTCGATTGTCCGTGCGACCTGCCCCGGTGATTAACCTGGATAATCGGGAGTGCACTATATGTGTTACTGGGAAAAAACAGCTGTCATCTTGTTACCATTCATTTTGCATATTCAAATTTCATAAGTAACATTAATTTGTTAAATTTAAAATTATACACAAATTTCTACATACAGAAACAAACTATTAAAATTTTATAAAATTTTCCTCTTTTTATATAGTTATATAGACTGCACAGACCTGGTCATAAATAGTTTTCCTTATTACTCTTATTCGACCCATTCTTGAATATGGTGTACAGGTGTATCAGGTTGCCTCTGCCAGCAACCTAACAAACTGGAAAGGGTCCAACTCTCTGTTGCCAGAGTCATCACCGGTCTCCGCAACAGCTGTCCTAGGGATATTCGATTGTACGAAGCTGACCTGCAACCTCCAACTGGAAAAACAACAGTCGCCTTAAGAGAGAGAGCCCGCTTAGCGGCGCTGAAAGCGAGGGTTGGCTACCCAATAAAGTAGAACATGTCTCTTTAGCAGGTTGTATGGATGTTGCTACGTCGTTCCACGAACGCGCCTTTTTTAGAACGGATTTATGCTCGTATACCAACAAGGGCTTACAGCACCCAGAGTATCCCAGACAGTTTGCTTTGGAGAATATTCATAAAATTTCAAATGACGCTTTACAGATTTACACTGATGGTAGCATGGGTGCTGGTGCTATCTTGGGTAGAGGAATTTTCATCTTAAAGGCGACTGGTATTATGATCTGTATCAAATACCCTGATTTTTGCTCGGTTTTTAGGTCAGAGCTAATTGCTATTGAGGAAGCTGTGAAATTTTGCATTGCTGACAATGTCGATTCAGATGTATGGATTCTGAGTGACAGCCGTAGCTCCATACAGCATCTGTCTGAATGGTGGAGGCATGGTGACAGAACGACACTAAACATTGTCCAGCTTCTAAATTGCTTGAGTCACGACATTAGGACTTTCTTTCAGTGGGTGCTGTCGCATGTGAATGTCTACGGGAATGAAATTGCAGACAGTCTCGCCTGTGAGGGCAGCCCTAGAGATATTGCTGGCGATGACCTTCTTACTTTCTCAGAAATAGCAACCCGAATTAGGCAAGATATTGGTTCTTGTTGTAAAAAAGCTCCTGTGCATGATTGGTATGGGGGAGACCGGCCTGGTCTTGCTCTGATCAGGGCAAGCAATAGGCGTGTCCAAACGATGCTTGCCAGACTTAGAAGCGGACACACTCGTTCCCAACGTCACGTTGCAGGCCTTAAAGTCTACCCACCCTGCCCTAAGTGCAATGTGAACCAGTCTGCTCCTGCCCACATCCTATCGTGTATTGGCTGCCAGAAGAGCCACCTGGTCTCCAACCCTGCTGCAATAGTACATGGCTTTGGGAATTTTTTGGATGAGTTCATGGACTTGATTTATGCTTCTGTTGGTCAAGTGGGCATAAGCAACAACAACAACAGTTTTCCACTAACACAAGGTTGCTGGTTTCAACCAATATGGCTTAAACACATGGAAAGTGTATTTAAAACGTTTAAATTCTACACAGAATGATTTATTTATAACAAAAGAAGATCACCAGAATTTTTTTGGGCTTTCTGCGACAAACCTTTCTAGCACTAATATCTATCTGCAAGATACTTTGAATGATAACAAACATACATGTTAGTAATTAAATTTAAAGTAACAGAAATGTTGTATTTACAAAAAAAAACCTATTAGGATATACGTATTATAAAATTTTATGTATTTCTTTTAGATGAATATGTAATATTTTTTTATTCTAATATCATGGGCGATATTCTCACATATTGTGAGAGGAAAACACACTAATTCTTTTTTAGCATTTCGTAAAATATCCTCACATTAAAAAAAAAAAAAAAAAAAATAGTTTAAAATCGTAAAAGAAAAGAAAACCAAATTTTTTAATTTTAATTTTTCCCAAATAAGAATTAAAAAAATCAGGAGCATTTCTTCCACTCTGATGCGTGAAAAAGGCATATTTTGAATATAATTAAGGAGGGAAAAAAATCTTTCAAACATTTCTGCGGAAAAGAAATTTTTTGCTTCAATATTCTTTATTTTTCATTCCTCTCAAATAAGAATCGAAAAATTACGAACATTTCTTTCCTTTCCGATGGGCGAAAAAGACATCTTTTAAATATAATTTTAGAGGAAAAAAATATCAAAAATTTTTGCAGGAAAGAAAACCAAATTTTTTACTTTGAAAGGAAAATTCTTTCTGTAAGAACTCTGTAATGTTCTGCGACAATGTCGCCGCGATTCTGGACAGGGAAGATATTTGCCTTCTTGCTAGTGGGCTATTATCCCAATATCTGTAACACAGATGAAACTGGTCTTTTCTTTAAATGCTTACTGGTAAAGACTTTATCTTTCTAAGAGGAAAAATGTCATAGAAAAAGAAGTATAGAAAGAATTATTATTATGGTTGGAAGCATTTAGCTTGAGAAGTTAAAAGCAGGGCCGGTCCGAGGTGTAAGTCTGGTAAGCAGCTGCAAAGGACATCGCACATTTAGTTTTAAAAAAATTTTTAAAACATGCCTGCTTTCCTCTTAGTTAGTATAAAATAATGTGAACTTGCTGGATTAGTAATTGATTTTTTTAATCAAAATGTTTCATTTTTTTGTGTATTCTTTTATTTTTAGCAATTTAAAATATTTCCAGTTAAAATTATTAGCTAATTATTCTTCAATTTTATATGCTAAATTTGATAAAACAGACTTTAAAAAAATAATATGTATTGCCATTTCGTTTATTTAATGCTGATTTTCAGGTTTAAAAATTTTACACGCTTCTATATATTTGTCCCCTAGTTTTCCTTTTTTATAATATTTTCAACATTAAACTTAAAATTTGAAAAAAATTGAACATTATAGCATTGCTCGTTGCCTCTACTGTTGGTAAATAATAATATTAATTATATAATATTTTTTATTCAAGTATATATTATATAATCCAAGTATATAATATGGGTGACCTTTATTCCTTAAATTTTACATCACAATTCAAGACCATACTGTGCAAAGCAATCCAAGAACAAAAATATGAAGAGGGGATGGAGTTATCCAATCACTCATTTCTTGCCTGGCATTGCACCATCACATTTCCATATATCCTGATCACTACATTACTTTCTGCTTCACAAAAAAATTTAAAATATGGATGATATTTTAAATACCTTCTTCAGATATTTTGCCCAAAATACAATGGGATTTTATGAGTTAGGCATTTAAATTTTCTGCGCTAGGTGAATTTGTGAGGCTGAGAAACATTTCTAATGTTAAATCCTTCTTCACGAAGTACAAAAACAATCAAAAGGCCGGAATGACGAGTACAACTTGTGTAGCAAAACTTGACTGTAAATTTTAATATGAAAGAAGAATTGTTCGATTATTTATGATATACATAACATGACATCAAAACTTCAGCCTTATGGACTAAGGTGTTATAAAAAACCTAAAGCAAATTTTTTGAAGGAAAAAAAAAATATCTGTCCAGAGATTAATCAGAAACATTAAAGCAGAGAAAGAAATTCTTGATATCAATCTTCGAGAAGCCGTTGTGATTATCCAAAACTCTAGGGAAGAATTAAAAGAAAATACAATTGAAAATCACTTAAGTAAATCTGGATTTCTTTCATCAGATTATCATACAAAAATGATGAAATCGTACTTTCATCATACAAGAATGATGAAAATCAGGAAAAACTAAAAAGTTTAACCAGAATTATGAGAAAAAATTCCAGAATCATTTTTGTTTGGATATTGATACTTTCGTCAATGCAGAAAAAACATTTTGAAACTAAACATCCTTCAGATATGGATATTCTTTCGTTCATTAATAAAGAAGAAAAAATAACTCAGAGGATGAGGATAATAACATTGGAGAAATAGATCTTAAAATTATTTCTCCTACAGATCATCAGGTTCTCACAGCTACAGGAACGCTCATATATTCAGACACAGTCAAGTATAAAAGATGGTATATTAAAAGCACTGAACCTTTTAGAGAATTTCCTGAACAAATGAATGGTACAAATTGTGAAACAAAAGAAAATTACAGAAATCTTTCTAAAAATTTCAAATGTAAGTGCTAATTTTGCCACTGCTTCAAATAATGAAATTGGAATGTTGTATATATTTACTTTAAATATTAATATGTTTCTTTTTTGAGGGTTTGAAAGAAATATCTTTTACTGATGAATATAGGTTCGTGCTTTCAGCATCGTAATGGCAGAAAAGTCCTGACATCTAAAAAAATTTTAATATTTTTTTTCCTTTTTTTTCAACTCTACAACTTCATTTTTTTCTCTTTAAATAGCCGGAAGTTTTTATAATCTTATAAAGTTTCTTTCTAATAAAGCTTCTTTCCCTTAACGCTATACTCAATTATACAGCCAAGTTTTGATTATTTTCCAATAATGGTTAATTTTATTGCTATATAAAAAATAATTATTAATGTTTCTTTTTAAAAAAAAAAATAAATAAATAAAAAAAAAAAATGCTTTTCGGCCGCTGAATATTCTGCCAAATCACTATTTGTTACATACCCAGTATTTAAATAACAATTGGATTTTACACATGTTTTAGTAGAATTTAACTATTTTTAAATATTTTATTAAATATTTTGGTCATTTAATATCTTTCAAAGTATATGTTATGTGCTACAAATATTTTTTTTTTTAATCTATAAACATCTGTTTTATTGCTAGTCATATGCATTATTATTCATCATTGTTAGAATTTAATATTTTTTCTTAATAATAGTTTTTATTATTATTTGCTTCAAAATATGATTTATTTTGACAAATAGTGCACTTGTTAAAAGCTATTAATGCATATAACATTTTGGCTTAATTAAAAAAAAAAAAAAACGTCATTACATTTGAGATTAATTAAAAAAAATTTTGAAAAATATCTACTGCATTAAACATAAGAAATATCAAAATACAGTGCAACATCCCATACCGGACATCCCTTTCTCGTAAGGGTCGATTTCCCAGACCCTTTTTAACAATCAAAATAAACAAACATCTCTTCATCTTCCCCCTCTTAAAAAAAAAAAAAGTCTTTGGACAGGTTTTTTTTCCTTTTCTAGCTTCTAGTGATTCATGCATTGAACCCATAAATCAACAGAAAGGGGAAGAAAAGACCTCACAAGACCATTGAGTGACCCTAAGTAATGCTTTCAAAAGAGTGCCTCCCCCCCCCCTTCTTTCCTATGCAGCTGGCTAGTAAAAGAGGCATTTCCTGGAACCATTTTATTAGAGTGTCAGGGAAAGAAGAAATACTATGAAAAAGGGTAAACACAACAAACATTAATATGGAGGGGGAGTCACTTTCAGTCACATAAGAAAAAATAAAGAGAACCCAATCAGCATGCCCTGCCTATATGCTTGATTGATAGCCAATGATGGGAGAGAAAATAAGAATTTGTCAATGCCCCCGATTGATTAGATATCATCCTAATACTAAAACATTATTGCCCAAAAAATAATGTTTATACATTTTTTGCTTATTAGATTCAGATCGTTTTAAGCTTTGTTTACCTTGGGTGTCAATTATACGGAAAAATCTATTATCCGGACTTCCAAAAGTCCCACCGATTCCGGATACGCGACTTTCCACTGTATAACCTTAAAACTACATAGATTTGCAAAAAAATTACATGGAAAAATTAGTTAAATCATTAGAATTTAACAAGCGTTTTCTAGGTTTGAGATTTTTTAATACCTTTTAATCTTGCCTAGTATTCGAAAGATATATTCAGAAAGGAATTTTATTGATAGAAAAAAGATTCTATTACATTCCAATCAGCAAGCTCTCTGAACTGAGCAAAGCATACATAAAAAGAAAATGATTCATAATTATTTTTAAAAATAGAAATATAAAAATTAGAAATATTAAAAATTAGTTATATCATTAGAATTTAACAAGTGTTTTCTAGGTTTGAGTTTTTCAATTACAGTGGTACCTCGAGATACGAGTGCCCTAACATACGAGTTATTTGAGATAGGAGCTGTCGAGCGAGTGAATTTTTGTTTTGAGATACGAGGAATGGCCATGCAAGCCCTTCTCGTCCTCAACAATGCTCCTGCTCACCCACCGAACCTCGAACATGATCCTCGAAGAGTTCAAGTTTATAAAGGTTCTCTATCTACCACCTAACACCACTTCCATTTTGCAGCCCATGGATCAGCAGGTGATTTCTAATTTTAAAAAGCTGCGCACTAAGCGCCTGTTCCGGAGCTGCTTTGAGGTGACAGAGAACACAAACTTCACTCTTCGAGAGTACTGGAAGGACCACTTTAACATCGTGATATGACCCAGAATTATTGATCAGGCCTGGCTGAGTGTTACAACGAGGACCTTGACCTCTGCAAGGAAGAAGCTGTGGCCTGAGTGAGTCTGTAGTGGAAAAATGTGCTGTCGCCCGAGTCTGTAGCTTCGGAGGATTCGAACCCGAAGTGCCAGTGGAGGAGGAGATTGTGTCTCTGGGAAAATCCATGGACGTGGTGATGGGTGAGAGAAACGTGAACGAGCTCACCGAGGAGCACTCTCAGGAACTGACGACCGAGGAATTACAAGTGTTACAGTCGCAGCAGCATTCAGGGGTTCTGCAAGAAATTGGTTTCGAGGAAGAGCCAGAAGTGGAGGAGATTATCTCTACAAGTGAAATAAAAGAGCTCTTAGGAATGAGGGAGAGAATTTCACAGTTTATATAAAGAAACACCCTGAAAAAGTTGCAACTGGTCATACATCGGAGCTATTTAATGACACTTGGGGGTAGCATTTTTGGGGCTGGAACGGATTAATGGCATTTCAATTAATTTCAATGGAGAAAATTGCTTTGAGATACGAGCAAATTGACATACGAGCAAGGTTACGGAACGAATTAAACTCTTATCTCGAGGTATCACTGTATTTTAAACCTTGGGTAGTGATCAAAAGATATTCAGATAAGATTTTCAATGATAGCAAAAAGGTTATATTCCATTCTAACAATAAAAGTATAAAATTCGTTTTAGTCTTAAAGTAAGATTTACTTGATTGTAAGACTTAGTTAATTAAGATTTAATATTAATTTTATTTTTCCTGTAAATGAAACTTTTACTTATGAGGTCCTGTAAATGAAACTTTACTTGTATGTGTAGTGAAACTGAAATAAGTTTACTTACTGCAATCCTTTTTTTCCAAGAAAATTAGTAACACAAATCAATGTGAAATCATGTTACTCAATTATAAGTCTGAAGATTTTATTTTTTCATTTAAAAAGCATTTTCAATGACTCTTTATTTCATTAAATTGAATAAGAAAAGAAGATTCACTATTAAATCATATTCAAGTTACTATTAATATTATAATTTCATTGAAAATTTCAATTTCATATAATTTTTTCAATATGATCGAACTTCTTATTATACCATCATGCACATTCCGAAATATATCCTAAACTTACACAATGACTACCTAAGATATTAAGGTATCCGAAAATCGTCCTAAATTCCTAAACATGACAGCTTTAGAAAGTGTTTAAAATAAATAACTATTATTTAAAATGGAAAAAAATTTAAAAAAAACAGTATATACAGGAAACATACAGTATTTGAATAATTATTATATAAAACAAAATTTTAAATATTCATGTTCATAATATAAAGAATATTACAACTAAAATTACATAACTTCGCAGACTTAAGCTGAAATTAGTTAATGCATTTTTAAAAAAGAGAGATAGAGAGAGATTTATATTTCTCGCATTAAAGGCTTACCTCTCAAACTTTCTTGAAACATTCATAAGAAAGGAATACAAAAACGAAAATGAAATATGAATACACCGCAAAATTTAGAATTGCATATGCCCATTGCCATTTAAGAATTTTAAAAGTGTATCTGAAAATCTTCCTTAAGAGACATTCTTACTGCAAATCACACATTGCGTGTGCATGCCTGAACATTGATGTCCCGCAGTGGACTGATCGTTAAGACACGGTTCCCACCAGATCACCGAAGTCAAGCATCACTGGCTGCGGTCAGTGTGCGGGTGGGTGACCACTTTGATCAGTCTGCGTAGGGACCGAGGGTGTGCGGTATTGGTCCTCGTTAAACTGTTCTACCGTAAAGTGCTCGACTTCGCGTGCAGGTTGTCAGGCTACCAAAGCAGGGGAGCCATCCCCTCTTCAGAGGATCAAAATTGTGATGGTATGTCTTCGGATCATCCTCAGGGATGTTTCCCAGACCGTCGCCAATAGCCCATTGTGCAGCTCTAGTGCGACGTTAATGAACTACATTTAACACATATAAAGCCTGAACATTGATAGAAATTCGTTTTGAAAAGTTGGCAACTGATTCTCTAATATTTCATTTGTATTTATTTTGTATGATGGTTTCGGATTCGCGATGTTTCAGTTGTTTTTTTTAATTTTGATGAACCTTATTTTATAATTTGTTTATATTTCGTTTACTTTTTTTCATTTCACTCTTAAAAAAATAATAATTAATTTAAAATGGCTGAAAATCTTGTTGAATTACTTGGAAGGATATTGTTATCCCACGGTGATACAATTGAAACACGAACTCTTTCTGAAAAGAAGTGTGTTATAGGCCTTTATTATTCTGCTCATTGGTGCCCATCTTGCATAGCGTTTACTCCAGAATTGATTAAATTTTATAATTTATTAAAAACTTGTGATCGCCAAGAGAAATTTGAAATAGTATATATTAGTTCAGATTCCGAAGAAAAACAATTCAAAGAACAATTCAGCTCAATGCCATGGCTTGCTATGCCGTTTTCAGAGAGAAATCGCCAAGTAAAAAAATCATATTTATATTGTTTTCTTACTTTCATTGCTTTGTCTCTCAGAACCTATAGACACATGTCCCTATAATGTGTCACATTTAATTGTAAATTGGGTATTAAGTGTTTATTTATTCATTTTTACAAATCAAATTGCATACCTAAAGTGTTTCAATTGTACTACCAACCTTGAATTATTTTTTAATCTTGAGATCTACAATTTCTTAAAATTTTATTGAAATTGTATTATTTTTTAAAAATAAAACAAATTCTTTTTCTATTGTGGAATTTTTAAAATTTTTAGATAACTATCAAATTTTATGTACACAAATTTATTTATTCAGCATTTTAAAACAAATTAATCTAATTATTCACTATTCCGTGTGTTCCTTAGGGGGTATTTCTGTATCTATCTGTATGTGCCAACTACATTCATCAAGGTATCAAAGGGATTTTAAATTTATAGAAATTGCAGTAAAATCATGTGGAGGTTTTTGGGGTGGTTATTAGTTATACAATTCACATTGGCCCCTTTCTGTGATATTTTCTTTTTTTAGTTTTTTGCACCTCAAAGCTCAATGTCAAAACTGGGCAATTTTTTTGGCACAAGTACCCATGCAGAAATTTCTTAACCTCTTTTGCTCCACGTCAATGTGGGGATAGTTCTGTATCGTGACCTACCACATCAACTTCAATCACCAAGTCACCAAATTAATTTTAAACGAGAAAACTTTTAAAAAAACATATAGAGGTTTGCCCAGGGTTGACTATTAGTTATACCTTTCGAGTTGGGCGCTTTCTATGATATATTTTTTACTTTCTTGTGGGCAGCTACCTGGAAGTTGCCAAGAATTGGTAATTATACTGCCCCAGATCACGATATGGAAATCTCTCCACCAGTGTTAGTACGAGAACCTTCCTTGGGATACTTAACTAACCAACATGAAGCACCATATATACAGCAACCATGTCTGCATCAAAGTAAATAGATTTCTTTGACACTTAAAATATATATGTATATGTAAAAAGTGTCATATATCAAAGAAATTTTTTCCATTTATTTGAGAATCCTATACATTCTTCAATATAGTATATTTTTTCGAAATATTATTATAGAATTGAATTGATGAGTCCTAAGAAAAAGGCTATCTCCATAAGAAATTTATTGAAGATAATATTTTTTTTTTAACCTATATGCTGATTGAATGATTACATTGTTCTGTTTGTCATAGTTAAAATTTTATAATCAATAAAGTTAGTTTAGCCTATCTTATCCATGTTTAATGAAGTGTATTATTCAGTATGGTTGTTCCTAATATTATAACTACTATTATTGCATTATTTATTTTTGTAGATGGAGTTAGCTAGAAGATATCGTGTACAGAGTATTCCAGCTCTTGTTCTTATTGATTCACAGTCATTAAATCTCATCACACCATATGGCCGTGCTTGTGTAATGGATGATCCTTCTGGTATTTCATTTCCGTGGAAGATGAGAGATCCGGTGGAAGCTCTTTTTGAATGCTCATTGGTATCATCTTCTGAAACTATTTCATTTGAATCACTTTCTACTCACATCAAAGGCTTGTACTTTTCTGCTCATTGGGTGAGAATGTTATAGATCGAAGCTACTTCTATTAGTAAATAGAAAGTTTATTATAATTATTGTGTTGGTTTAGAAAAGTTTATTACAGTTAGAAAAAAAAAAATTTTTGATGTGCAGGCATTTTATTTTTGATAAAAAAAATCAAGTAGTATTCATTTTTCTGCCTTTATTACAGTGTTTGAAAAATTATGATTTAAAAAAAAAAAACAGAAAAAAAGCAGTGCTGGACAATTTTTTGATTTAAATTGGGCTAGTATTTTTTATTTAAGTCAAATCATTTTTTGCTTTAATCTGTTTTTTTTTAATTTTTTTTATTTTTTATTAAATGACTTGTAATTTTTTAAGAATATTTCCTTTTTTTACAGACATAAAACATGCAATTTTACTTTAACATAATAGTTATAAAAGAATACATTTTAAAAATGTTAAAATGTATTGAGAACTGTTCAATGCTATTGAAATATTAGAGTAACATTTTACCTAAAATCTTTAGAAATAGTATTTCATTCCAATATGCTCATTATAAAACCATTAAAATATCACACTAGGAAATTAACTCACTGGTTAACTGAATCATTGTACTATTTATAAATATCTTACACACACTTAATAGTTTAAGGCACATGTTTTCAGAAAAAAAAAACTGATAAAATGAGTAAAACTAAACATCTAGAATGAATATTTTTCAGCTTGGCTATGATTGTATGACGTTTAACAAGTTATCTGAGTGGTAAAGAACATTTTTTAATTTCAAACTAAATTCTGGGTAGAGATTTCACGATCACAACATTCGAAGATGCCACCTGGGACGAAGACTGGTTCCATGTTGGGATCCTTCTTTTCTCAGATGCATGGGAATGTACTACAATATTTTTTCCTTTCATAATATTTTTTACATTTAATTGTCAAAAATATTTTCTAAAATTTCCACTACGCTTTATTTTAGAATTATGTTTAATGCAGTTTTCAATTCCATATAATTTCCTTACTTAAAAGTTTTTAATCTATTTGAAAATCAAGAGAGAAACTAATGCACTTCCTTCTCTTATGACTGTCTACACAGTCATAAGAGTCACACGCTAATGGTGACAGCATGCTAACTGTTGCTATAGGTAGAGAGTTCTGCTCTGGGCCACCTGTTGCCTATTTTGATTGCCAATTGGAAATTAATTAATTTTTATTAATTTTCTTAAATGTATGTTAATGATAAATATTCTTCAGAAATGAAAAAAAACTTATTGCATTTGTACTTAAAATTTCTTTGATTTTCATTGAAAGAAAGTACAGCAAATCTTTGATTATCTTTAATAAATCAAAACAAAATATTGAGATTATAGAGATAACACAGGTTTTTAATCTATTTTTATCAACTCTGAAAATCAAGATTTTTATAATAATACTGCTATATCATATTCAAATTCAATTTTAATATGACTAATTAATCTAATAGCCCTCTCTCTTTATTAATTTACCCATTTATTTATGTAATTTTATTATGTTCTATACTAACTTGGATTATCAAGGTTTTACTGTATTAAAAATTTTAATGTCCTATAAAGTATGTTTTTATTCTATTTATTTGCATAAAAGTTTTTCAAAAAAAAAAAAAAAATTCTGTTTCTTTTCTAATATAAGTTTTGTATTTTCATAGTGTCCACCTTGTAAAGCCTTTACTCCTTCGCTTGTGAAACTATATAAAAAACTGAAAAGCAGTGGTCAACATTTTGAAGTAATTTTTATAAGCTCAGATCGTAGTGAAGAATCTTTTAACAAATATTTTTCTACCATGCCGTGGCTTGCTGTGCCTTATAAGGAAGAGCAAAGAAGAAAAGAATTAGCCCATTTATATGGAATTGGGGGTTAGTTGTGGAATGATATCTTAGATTAAAGTTATCAATCCAAATTTATAAAAAAGAAAAAAATTTAATCTTAATTTAGTGTTGAATTTTTGAATATATGCTAAGTGTTGTTTAATTTTTACTCTGTGTGTTTAAACGAACTTGCAACGGTAGCATGTTCTGAACTTAGAGGAGATATTAGGGTAGAGAGAGCCAGTCCATTGTTTGGGCTCTGAAAACTTGTTCAAAGTTACCTTTTTGGCAAAAAGTTCATAGCTGGCGGTCGCATCAAACAGGAATATTTTTAAGAGTACCTAAAGATTTTTCTCTCTCTTTTTTTAAAATTTTATTTTGAATCCTTTCCCAGTTTTATTCGTGATTGTAAAAGATAAGTTTTCAAATAAAAATGCATTAAAATATGTGTGCTACATTTAATTATTTGCTTTTAATTGCTTAATCTTAAAAAGCTAATAACATATTAGTTAAGCATGATTTTAAAAAACAATGAAATAAAAATAATGATTTTTTGAATCGAAGATACATTTGAAAGTATGTAAAATATAACGAAACAATTGCAAATGAATATGTATTAATTATTTTTGTCAAAACGTCATAAGAGATAAAAATTTTTGTCTATCAAATGAATCTGCAGTAAAATGTTTAGAGAATAACACAATATTATTGGATGCTGTGAATTCTTCTCTGTGGACATTTACTTCTCATACTTTTTGTCTTATCTAATCTTTAGGAAATCTACGTATAAACAGTTAGTTATTAATACTGATATACAATTCATCTCTTACATAACTTTATTATGGTTTTAGTGTTATTCATAATTTTTCTGATAAAAACAAAATATTTTGTTTTATTTTTAAAATAAATATCAATATTTCTACATGCTGCACAATTTGGGATTCTAGTTTGCCTGTCATGTGATAATAATTTATTTCAACCAATGCATACAATTAAAATTTTAGTGAGTAAACATAGCATGATGAAAGAATTTAAATTAAAATAGCAAATTTTGGTTTTGTTATTTGTCACTTTATTTTATTTAAAAAAAAGTATTACGAAATTCCATATAAGAGCATACTATCTACCTGTTGTTTGAAACATTGATAGTTCTCGACTTAATCAACATTTTATATTAAAAAAATTATTCCCTTTTTATTTCTAGAAATCAAAATAAAATACATATAATAATAAATAGCCACACCTTTGAAAATCCTATAACAATTATTTAATAATAGGGTCTATTATTGATAATAGAACTTATAATAACCTAGTTAATATTTTTCTGAATAATAAATGTACAGTAATAAATTTAAAACTTCCTAAATAAATATGAAATATATCCAAACAATTTTTCCTATATAATAAAAAAAGTATTCTTCGGCTTTTAAATTTTATTTAATAACGGAATTTTTTAAAGATAATTTTATTTTTGATTCAAAATTAATTTTTATACATGAAATGTACTTTCATATCTTTTTAAGTCAGTACAACTAAAATATATAGTTAAATTCGCTTGAAATTATTAAAAAAAATTACTTTAATCATTATAAGTTACAGAGCGAAAATAAAATGCGATCTGTTTGTAAACATTGGCGTGAAAAAAATGCGCCAAATCCGATGTACGTGCTTCATCAGAAAAGGAGTAAAAATATCAGAATATTTATATCAATATGAAATTTAATTGTAATGAAAATGCGTATAAATGTTAACTACATTATGATCTATTAATTTAAATAAAAATATAAAAAATAATAGCTGTTTTGCTAGTTAAAAACCAATTAAATTCATTCCATAACCTGACAACATACAAACTGCAAATAAATGTTTATAATAACGAATAAAAATCTTATTTGGGAAATGTAAAAGGTCTTCCTTTAATGAAATTTTCGTTGCACCCGTATGCACAGCAGTACACCACAATTTATTATTTTTTTTTAAATTTTATAGTTCAAAACACTGCTAATCAATCCACCTCCATAGTAAAAGACTGGAAATAGGGTTTACTGAAGGGAAAATCGTCCAGGAATCATGTGACAATGTTCTTTGCAAAGAGGGAAGGGGGACTGGTTCTCTCTACATAAATTACTCCTCTAAGGTTCTAAACTGTTGTTTTATCTTTATTAATTTAATTATGATGCTGTGCCAAGTTCAAGACTATTTACAGAGTTATTTATGTTATAAATATTGATATAATCCCCCCCCCCCCAAAAAACAACATATTTTAGCCTTCATTCTCTTGCATTCATTTATGTTTAAAACAGAATTTTTCCTAGGTATAAAAAAGGGAAGCGTGTTTCTTTGCAAAAAAGGGCACTTTGAGTTTGAAATTGCACTCATTTACCATCATTTAATTTATTAAAATGTGTAATATTATGTAATAACTGAATTTGATTCTCAATTTTTAAATTACCCTTTTATACTATTTTATAATATATATTTCGCAAAGTAATTCACACTCATTTTAAAAAATAACAGAAACTTTGAAGCTTTTGAAAAATAATTAAAGACAAGCTAAAAGATAATCTCTGTGTATAAATTTTCTTTTAAAAAAAAAGGATTAATTGATTAGCAACTTAAAAGGGTTTTTTTTTTTTTATATTTTAAACTGAAAATTATGAGAAAATAAACATTTAAAGATGCATTTTTAAATAAAAGTTATTTATTTTAAAAAATAATTGTAAAATTTAAAATGATTAAAGAATTTATTAATTTTCTCCCTCTGAAATAAAAAATGTGAATATCTCTGGGGCCAAAATTGTCACGTAAATTTTAACTTTATGACTAGAAAACAGAAATATCTTACTAAAATGAAGGAAGGAAAGGGTGTGTTTTTAATAGATGGCAGTTTATTTTTGCAAAAGGGTCAAGGAGGGTTCAAATGGCAGGAAAAGCAAGCCGAGCTTCTGGAAATGCTTAGGGATAACACAGTTTAAACTTTAAATAATGTATTTAAAATCATAATTTTATTTTTAAAAAAATTATTAAGAGAAATCAGAAGCTGTTAAGTAGAAAATTCAATTAATGCAAGCTGTGTGTTAAAAAATAATTTGTAAAAGTTACTTTTGCTTGTTAGAATTTATTTATATTTTAACTTTTTTTTTCAAACATTAAATTTGATGCAAACTTAAAGAAATAATTTCTAACCAATTAAAGATTCTACTAAAATTCTCTTACTTTGATTAACTTTAAATTTCCAAAAGAGGAGGTCATCTCTGTTAAATATTAAATTATTTCTTTGAATTATGTCAGAAATAAATTATAAATTTCTTTAATTAAAAGATGCATAATATAAAAATAAGAAGAGTAAAAACCAATGGATTCAGAGTAGGAAACTAAAGCATATCTTTACAAGCAGTTGCTAGTGCATTCTGAAGGGAATGCGAACTGTGGAAAGTGTTGCCTCCCGATTTTAGTTCAGTTCCTTATTCTTATGTTGCTCAATTAAATGAAATTTTCACTTGAAAGATCTTGAGCTTTTGAACCATTACTTTTTTATTAATTAAAAAATTTGAGATACATTTGATAATATGTTCTTATTACACAAAATGCAACGTTCTATGAAATATAAGTAGAAATTGGAATATAGATTTCTATGCCACTTTTATTCTACTTATATAACATATTTTTATCCTGCATTAGTTTAACAATTTGAGTTATTGTACCATATTTAGTTAGAAAATTTAAAACATTTTATTTTAGCTTTTGTTTTCAATTCCTCTTTTTTTTAAAACTATTTCTGGTTTATTTTAGGAATTCCTTGTTTAGTCATACTTGATCAAAATAATTCCATCATTACCAAAGAAGGTCGTTTGGAAGTTAATGAAGATCCAGAGGGTGAAGTATGTTTATTTCAATTTATTTTTATTATAAGCTCTTAAGCATAGGCTATTGCTGCTTATTTTGTTTATCTTGTAAAGCTGTCAAAATATATATGCATATATATTTTTCTTCAGGAATTTCCTTGGCGACCAAAACTTGTTGATGAACTTGGTGAAAAACATATATCCAAGTTGAATGAAGAGCCTTGTTTAATACTCTTTACTAGTAAGATTTGAAAAATTTCACAAGTTTTCGTTTGTTATAGCTTTATGCATAAGAACACAAGGGATTTTATTATTTTGTTTTTCTTATTTTTTCTCTCTTGTCCACTGTTGTTTTTCTGGTTTTGTTTCTTACCTTTATATTTCCATTTTTTTGTCTACATCTTTATGTTTCAAATAACTTTTGTTTCCTCTCATTCACAACTAACAAATCTTGAAAATTACCAACTGTTTTTGAGCGCTTGAAGTATGATGACTGTTTTTCCCATTTGTATATTTTTTTAGCGAATGAAGTTTTTAATAAAGTAATTAAATGCTATTGTTTTTTCTAGTTATGGCATAACAGCTGATGTTAATTTTAGCACAAGCATTACACTTTCTTATTTAAAATTTTACTATTGTCAATGTAGATCCCATATTTCCACTTTAAATTTCAAGACTTAATTTTCCACTCTACGGTGTCTCTTTATATATTTTAATTTGTCAAATGGCTCATTTATTGTTACTTGTTTTGTTTAATATAGATACCAAATTTTAATTTCAATTTCAATGCTTAATTTTCCACTTTACGTTGTCTCTTTATGTATTTTAATTTGTTACATTTTTCATTTATTGTTATTTATTTTGTTTCAGCTTGTGAAGATAAAGAACTTGAGCTTGCTCATTATGCTTTACTACCTGTCTCAGAAGAGTACCAAGCACGAGTAAAGAGGGCCTCAATAGAAGAGACATCAATATCGAAGTTAAATTTCTTTTATGCTGGTGATGTGAGTATTTAATTTATTTTTTCCTGAGACAGGAGACAAAAATTGATTTCCATATTAATTACTTAGAACAAAAAAAAGTAGTAAATAAAATAATTTATAATTTGATGATATCACCTTGATCAAAAAATTCTCAGAATTTATTCAGAAAATTAGAAATATAAGTTTATTCATCTAAATCTATATTGTCCTCTTCAAAGTAATCCCCATCGACTGCAACACACTTATGCCACCGCTTGATCCAATCCTCGAAACATTTTTATATTCAGTTTACGGTATGTCCATCAGTACTTCCTGCGATTTTTCCATTACTTCCTCTAGACTGCTGAAACACGTTCCCCGTAATGGTTTTTTAACTCGATTGAACAGAAAGAAGTCACAGGGAGCCAAATCAGGTGAATTCGGTGGCTGTTGGATGGTATTTGTTGCATTTTTCGTCAAAAAATTTCGAATAATGATGTCACTGTGCGACAGTGCATTATCATGGGGCAAAATCCACGAGTTTTTTGCCCACAATTCTGGTCTCTTTTGGCAAATTGCTTCACGCAAACATCTCATAACGCCTAAATAATACTCTTTGTTTACTGGCCTTTTGGCAAAAATTCATGATGCACTACACCGTTGTAATTCATGAAATCCGTGAGCATTGCCTTCTTTTTTTACTGAAAATAACGTGTTTTTTTTTTTGTCTCGGCTCATTTGATGAACGCCATTCACTTGCCTGATGTCTGGATTGCATGTCGCACTCATAAACGCTCGTCTTGTCTCCAGTAATGATCCTTTTGATGAATGTGAGATCGGATTCAGCCTCGCAAATCATGTCTTATGCGCCATCAACACAGTCTCTTTTTGCATGAAATTGAGGTCTTTTGGCACCAACTTTGCTGCTACTCAACGGAAACCCAAATCATTAACCAAAATATCTTGGACGGATCCATAGGCAATGTTCAAGCCCTCTGCTATCTCTCTGATGGTTAATTTGCGGTTATTGACCAACACTTCTTTTACTGTATCAATGTTTTGGTCCGTTTCGTCTTTATCAATGCCGATGGTCTGCCCCTGCGTTCATCATCTTCGATTGACTCACGACCACTTTTGAACTGCTCGTGCCATTGGTAAACGACCGTTTTCTTTAGACAATCGTTGCCGAAACACTTTCCCAACGTTCACGCACCATTAAATCCGTTTTTTACGCAAAATTTAGTACAAGTTCGTTGTTGCAAATTTAAAACCATTTTTAAAATTTTAAAAAATCTCCAAACACACAGAGATAGATGTACTCTTGGCTACGTAACTTTTGCAATGTCAAGCTATGATGCTAAGATTTAGAGGGAATATCAACAACAGATGTACCTACTTAACAAAAAAAAACAGAACTCAAATTGGAACGATGGTAGCACCACACGGGGTTTATTCCGGGAACTTTTTGATCAAGGTGGTATGTATGTGTATATTAAGAGCTTGGTTCAATATAATGAAAAGCCACTTTTAAATTGTTCGGGAAAGCATTATTTTATAAAAAGTTTTTGGTAAAAAAACATATTGGCAATAAGTTGTTTTAGGATAGTGTGCTAATATTAATAGTGTAAATGTCCGATTTTGGTCAATACGTATCTAGAAACAATGCTAAAAATCATTCTTGAGTGGCAAAAAAAATTGGGCTAACCACTATTTTGCCTTGAAATTTTCTTGCTGACATATATAATAAATATTTGCCTATCAACTAAATATATATCAAAATTTCTTCATGATATTTTGTTCTGTAAAATATTTCATCATTATAGGCTGACATCTGTGATTCTGTTCGTGACATAATTGGTTTTGGAGAAGAGTTTCCTCTTCTAGTCATTTTAGACATCCCCAATGGGAAGAAATATATCCATGAAAGCCCAGATAAGATTTCGTCAGATGTAATTGGAAAATTTGTACGTGATTTTATCTCGCATAAATTAACGCCTCTTATAATCAGTAAATGAACATTGTACATAAATATTTTTATAATAGTTATAGCAACTATTGCTGATAGTAGAAGCATTGTGTACGTTCAATATGCAATCATTTAAAAAATCTATATCAATGAGTAATTTTCTTTTCCAATGTTGTATTTTGATATTAATTATAAATTTACAAATTTCTTATCAATGCTATTTTTAGAATTTTAAGTATTATTTTAGATATTATCAATTCAATATATATATATATATTACTATTTACACTATTATAAGAAATAATAATTGTTTTTTGAATTTTTTTTATTGAAAAATGGGAAAACCACTAATCTTCATCAATATTTTCATTCACTGTTAGTCATAATTCCTTTGACATGTTGATTTTCATCTTCTGTCACTGTGTGTCTGTCAAAGAAAGACATATGTGTTTAGTATTTGCAATTTTTACCATATCATTTTTATTTTATTATTTTTGAAATCTTTCCTACTCTCCTTATAGCCCTCTCTTTTTTTTTTCCCAAAAAAAAGTCTGCATGCGCTATAGTCTTATTATCTTATAGGAAATTTCCATGGCAATTGTATTTAAAAAACGAATATCTTTTGAATTTTAAACTATAAACATTTACTGGAAGATGGTCTTGAAATGTTCACAAATAAAATATATTTAAAGTAGAAATCTGATTATCTGACATCAAGAGTATGTCAAGATATTGAAAAAATTGAATGATATGGTATATTTTCTAAGTGTACAAACTGTTTAGTGTAAATAAAATTGTTAAAAGTGCATTGCTAATATCTTAAAATAAATAAATATGATAAACTCTTTTTTATACTGTGCCTATTAGAGAACAAAAAGTAAGTGATATAACTAAATCCCATTAAAATAACAATCTGATGCATGTTGACTCTAACTTTTTAATCAATGTATGATTAAATGGTAGTTTTCAATGCTACATCATGGTTCATATATTCGTAATTTACAAATCTGACATCATAATTGAAGATCTTAGTAGATAAAAGCTCAAAGTGTCATTTTGGAAAAAACTTGTGATTTCTATCGGAAAGATCTTATTAGACTTATCTTGTATGTTATTAATTCGATTTTTCTTTAAATGTCTCAGACCTCAATGGATATATTATTAAGTGACAATTTACAAGTATTTTCATTGTAGAAGAAGGTTCCAAATGCATAAAAAAGAAAGCCTCCCTCTTAGCTGCAAATTAAAATGTCAAGAATGTTGGTGCAGACAATTTGGGGTTTTATAGGTTTCACTTGTTGGAATCTTGTGAAGAATAAATAAAGACAAGGTATGATATCTATTTCTTAATGCGTATGTGTAAGTTTTGAAACTAATTTTCTCATACATTATTTAGCCAAAAGTATCAGCACTCCCACTTAAAGAATTATGATGTGGGGGTGTTTTACATGGCTTGTTCAGAAATAGGATCTGTGAGATGTATATGGTGATTTTGAACAACGCTGATCTTCAAACTCCATATTTAAGGAAGTTATGCTAATATCTCTTCCAGTAGGATAACTGTTCCATTCACACATGGAGACTTGTGCAGCTAGGGTTTGACACAATTGGTGTACAAAAACTGGCCTGGCATTCTTAGAACTCTTATCTAAATCATATAGGACCCTTTGGAGGTGAATTTAAACGCAAGACAAATTGTGCCCAGCCGAGTTGACCAGTACTCACTTTAACTGTCATGGATGCTTGAAAGTCAATTCCTATTGCCACCTACCAAAAGCTGGTGGAATATCTCCTCACGTGTGCAATCTAAATGTAAAAAGGGGACCAACTTTGTACTATTTATAAACCTCAGTACTCCCAGAGCACTGGTTGTTCAGATAGTATATTCATTAAAATGTCACTTAAAGCTTTCATCCACTTTGCTTTTCAATTCAAATTCATTTAATATATTTAGTATGTTTTTAAAACATGCTATATATGAATCAAACAAGATTATCATTGCTGCTGATTATATGGAATCTTGATGTAGGTTAAAACATTTTCAATTAAGTAGCAAATATAGTTAAGTAAATTAATTTGAAAAATATTGTTTAATATTTAACATTAATTATTCTTATGTCATTGCTATGTTCTCGTTTTACTGAATATTATATCAATATTTATTGTGTAATGGACATCTTTGATTTTTTTGTTGTTTTGTATTTGGAGCAATTGTACAAATTTTGAACTTTTCTATTTTTATGCTGATCACAATTGTTGTAGGTGTATGAAAAATCTCCATTTTTGTGAAAGTATTTATAATGTATTTAGAAATTAATATCTATTTTCTAAAACATCAGTAATACTAATGCTATGAAAGAGCATGTTTTATGTATAAACTGAACTTGCTCATAATGTTGAAATTAAAAATATTTTAAGCATCAAATGGAGCAAATTTCTACATTTCTGAAAACTAGTTTGAACTGAGTAAAACATATTCTATTCTCTAATTAGTAAATCATTTATCCTTATGTTTATACAATTACTTTTTTTCGTGGTGGTCAATTTTGTTAAAATGGTTTTGTTTTTTTAAACTATTTTTGGCAATCATTTTCAATGACGAAAATTTACATTCATGCCTTTGGTTATATTCTTACCTTACAAGTGAGTTATGGACTATTTATTTGTATTTCACAACATGCATAGTTTTTTAATACCATAGCTATTACACCTTATTATATCTATGGGATCGTCGTTATCATTGGCACAACAGCCCAGAGTGAGCCTTAACTTTCTCTGGAAAATTTCTCCATGTTGCCAGATCTTTCCAGTTTAGTACCCTGATTGCTTTTAAAACTGCATTAAAAATGCCTAGCTGTCAAAATTTTTTATATCTACCAATTGCTCTGCTACCAGTTGGTTTGTGTTTGAATAATTTGTGTATTGGGCTAGTTTCATTTAAACAGCTTATGCGTCTTACAAATCTTATTCAGTTTAACTTTATAAATTTCACCACACCAATGTCCTTATAAAATTTTTAAATGTCTTTATTTGTTTTTCTGTATCTATCGAATGGTCTAAACTTTTGTATAAATTGGAGAAAATTGAATATGAAACTTTTAACTAGACTTATAAAACAAGCTTTAAATTTTTTTAAGAAGAAATTTTTATGGTTTTTTATTTTCTTATGGTTAAAAATTTTACTATGCAACAGTAATTATATTACCCCTAGTCATTTATAATTAGGACATTTTTGAGACACAAAATGAGAATTTTTACTTAACTAGTTTGATTCTATTTTTTCTTGCTGGCGTTTCTGGTTTCTTTCTTCACAAATGTGAAGTAGTTTTAATGATGAATCTTGTAGCTTTTGCATTTGTTCTGTTAGAAATTAGATGTTGATTCAAAGTGATTTGTTCTTACTTTAATTATACTCGCATTTCTGCAAAATTTGCTTTTTCTAGTCATTTTCATAAGCAATCTTATTCTTTTGTCTATTGTGTGTTCTTTATTTCATCAAAGTATTATACCAAAGATTTTTTATATGTCTATGAATCATTTAAGCGTTATTGATTGTTTTGTTAGTTGTTTTAGATATATTTATACAAAATATGTTGTATGATTATAAAATTTATTTATGAAGCTTTCTGACAGCCTGGTCTTATTCAACTTTTGTTTCTTATTTATAAATTAACTTTAATTTTAATGATAATATTATTATCAATATTTATAATATCAATAATAAATTATTTATTATTAAATAACAGCTTTAAAAATTTTATTGTTTCATGAGTTCAAGATATAATGGTTTCTGTAACAGAAGATTGTATCATAAAATGTGCAGAAATTTAGGTAAAGTAAACAATTTCATTTCATATAATTATAAGAAAATTTGTGATCAAATTTTCTGACTTTGTAATTCAAAATCTGTCGCTTAGACTTTTTATTATATGAATTTTTGTTACATGTTGCTGTTTATTTTCTCTATTAGAAGTTTTAAAATTCATTCTCGTTTCTATTTTTAATGTAGTACTGTGGTTTTCTAAATTATTGTTATCTTAATCATTATTGGCACTCTTTTTTATTCTTGGCTTGATCTAGATGTGTCAGGTTTTATTCAGAATATGACATCTAATTTTCTAAATTCTTATTTAAATTATATTAATTATTGGCACTCTTTTTGATTTTTGGTTTAATCTAGGTGTGATAGTTTTTATTAAGAACACGATATGATAAGATTTAAAGCATAAAAAGTTGAACATTTTTACCTCTAAAAGAAACTTGTTCTCGACTTAGCAGAGCACAAATATTGCTGATGTCTGCTTTTTTTAAACATTTTTTGGTTAGCCAGGAGCAAGGAAATTCAACTATTTTTTATTCTAATGTTTTGTGGTTTTTATTTTATTCAATTTTTATTTTATTTGTCTGGAAAAAAAAATATGAAAAAATTTGCAGAGGTCTTCATTTTTTGGCGACTTTTCGCTTGCACCCAGCTGACCAAAAAGTATCATTTTTTATTTATGTGTATATTATTTTGTTAATTTGTTTTACTCAATGCACCAATATTTTTACTTAAAATTATATTTACAAAATATGCAACAATATATAGGGCAAAATCAGGAAGTTTTTTACTGGCCTGTTGTTTTTTCAACAGTGGCCTTTTTTTACAATGTGGTTATTATTATTTTTTTTCTTTCAAAAATTGAATGATTAAAGAAACTGTTAATATTAATAAAGCAAGTATTTCTTAAAATATTGTTAAAATTTCAAGGTTCATTTCTAAAATGAAGAAAATTGTTAAGAGACAAGCTTGAAGTAAAGTAATTTTCTGCATATTATAAAATATTCATAGTTCCATATTCATTTTCTAAAAAAAATAATAATAAAATACAACTGAGGTACATGTTCAACTAAAAATATGACTAGCAAACATTGTTTTAATCGTCATTCGTTGTCTTTAGTCGCCTTATGGTATCCATTAATTTTGCCCTATATCACAGTGATATGTATTTTCATGAGTGTACATAAAGCTCAAAACATTAAATGTTATTAATGAAATATTATAAGTGATGGAACTGAATGCCTGCCATGTTTTACTTAGAAATCATTTTTATACGCAACTGAATGCATAAAATAAAAATGCAAATAGAATTGTATATTTTACATTTATGTATGGTTGATATAAGCAATAAACAGCTGAAAATGTTTTACTGCATTTTATTTCTTGACATTCACGATGTTTCTGAAACAACAATGACAAAAAATTTTTAAGTTTCAGGTGATAATACTAATCTAAATAGCATCTAAAATACTATGTAGCATTTAAAATTACTTAAGATTTCAAGAAAAATATTTGTTTTTACTAAAATATTTGCTGAACCTAAATAAGTCAATCATATAATAATTACATAAATTTATTACTTTCTTCTGTACTAAGAGGCAGAATAGGTTTGGAAACATAAAAATGTCTAAATTTTTTAGCAAATTATTTGATCTGTGCAGAAATTGATAGACGTTAACATATAAATAAATGCTACAAAGTCATTTGTGTTATAAGTTTAATTCTGTGGTGTATTTTGAGAATCGTGGACTTCTAAAAGGGGATCATGGACTTTATTGAATTACATTTGTGATATTTAGAAAAACTATTTTGCTTTACCTGCAAAATTCTATAAAAGCTTTAAAAAAAACTTGTTTAATTGTACACTGGCTGAGTCACATCATCAAAAATACATAACAACTGAAACTTTAACGAAAGAAATTTCAGGCCGTTGTAGCCCAGTGGTTAGAAAATCAGACTCAAATCCTTCGGGGCAGGTTCAGTCTTAACTCCGCTAAGACCCACCGAGTTTGTGCGATTAATATACATGCTCTTAAAATCTGTGGAAGTCTTGTGTTTCCATGGTACATGTTTCTGAAAAAAATGTCCTTCCTCTTTAGTTCTATCTCAAAATTAAGGGAATGCCCTTTACAAATGAGTTGTGCTGCCATCTATCCGTGGAGTTATGAGGTAAGGCGTACATTCAACTTTGCGGTGCTCTTTTTGTCAAACGAAAGGCACACATTCCCGATTTAATTCGCAGAAAGGTCAATGGATGGCAAGCTTGGCTTGTCCAAGTGACATTAGAAACAACAACAGAAAGAAATTTCCCATCTTGTATGTTTAACAGAATTTGGTTCTATAAAAGTTTGTTGTCCTATAATTTAGATAAAATGAATTTAAGATAAGTTTTTCATTCCCAAATTCTTTAGAAGAAATTGTTTCTCTGACTGCTATAGATGATTCATGTCCCTAACACTTTCGTTGCCGATCACGCGATAGAGCGTGACAAAATTTTTCCCTACAGTTTGTGTCAATAAAACATCTAGTGGTAGTAAGAGATGCATATTGATATCCAACATTTTTTGGCAGAATATTTGATTTTTTTCTCATGATAATAATATTTTGTTTATTAAAATAAACTTATTGTAAAATTGAAAACTTAACTTAGATTTTGTCCTTATAGATTATCACATTTCAATGATTGATATGTACTATATATATATAGCATAACCTCCTACATACATCTGGCAGTAAACGCTTTAAAAAGACATGGGTACCTATTTAGCATATTATGTGTATCACTTTATGATTTGTTAATTTATGGGATTTTATTATTAATTTATGTGATGTGATTAATTTGTCTGATTTTTTATCTATGACATTAGTCCTTTATATGTATTTGAAAAAATATTGTAACTGTTTTTGTTCTTAGATAAAAGATGTAAAATTCTTAAAATGATTGAAATTAATTAATTAATTAATTAATTGATTAATTAATGATTAATTGATAAAATGATTTGAAATTGAATTCAATAAAAGGAAAGGATTTATGAAACACTAGAAAACAAAAATTTCTATTAATTTTAAAGTTTGTCTAAGATGTTCGACTTTTTAGTTTCGACTTTTAAATCATTTGTATGTCTTAAGCAGTATTCAAGCAGTATATCTGTATTGGCTGAATCCTATCACCAATTTTGATAGAATGCTAGAAAATGTTCATTATGTGTGATGTCTTTCGTTTTAAAGGTGAAACTTGTTCCCGAAAAATCAGGATGTACATTGCACAAAATTAAAAAGATATCACCCTGAATAACCTTTGTTCTAATGATTGGATTTTCACATACAAAGTATCAATTTTAATGCTTCATGCAGGTGATTTCAAATATGCGAATTAAATAGTGCTAACTAGTGTGAATTAACTAGTATAATCAAATTTACATAACTTAGTTATACACAATATTCTATATTTATTATAATTATATAACATACAATAATTATATATAAACATCCGTTTAGAGAAATCATTTTTATAGCTTTGGCCGAGTCTTCTTAGCAAAAAAATTTAAAAAAACTAAAAAAGGTGCCTGAAAAAAAATTTAAAGGATATGGTAATTCTAATGCACATTGAAAGTTTTTTTTATATAATTTATGATATTTCTTTTTGATTATCGATTGCGATTTTGAATTTATTATGATTTTCTATAGCTGAAGAAATTGGTAAATGTTAAGTGGAATTTTAGAAACATTGAAATATGTTATGCTTAAGAATAGCATTTCGTAATAATACGTTGTATATTTTAGAATTCATTCTTTTAAAAAAATCGTTTCTTTCGTCCAAATATTTAGGTCGCGTGGTTTTCTTTGGAATAGCATCATGATGTTTTGAAACATTCCGAAAGTCTGAAACTTATTTTCGCTAACTCATTATAAAATATCGCTCAACATGTTCTTCAATTACGACCAGCTATATTTATCTTCAAATATCGCTATTATGATTTCTTTTTTTTTCTACTTAATATAATAAAGTAAATAAATAAATAATTTGTTTGTTCATTCTTAGAGAAAAAGGGAGCACTTATTTAATATGATCTGTAGCACGTTTTGCACCAAGTAATTTTATAAAAAAAATTTTCTTTAAAAAAAAACTTTCAATTTTTTTTCTTTCCATAATCAACAAACTTCTAACTAATAACTTCCGATTTCGTGATTACATACTGTTAAAAATGTGTGTATTAAGGTAAGATACATTTGTTTTGTCTTCATTTCATTATAAATTAGGGGAAAGTTATTTAATTTCAAATTGCTTGTTTGTGTTGATTATCGATACATCTTTATCGTTTTCTTTGCAAGTATTTTTTAATTTTGAATGCTTAATTTCAACTACAATTCAGCTATTCTGCTTTTAAGTTAAATAAGCTCATTGCGTTTAAGTTATTGAAAATTATATCGAGATCTTATAATTATAAAATTTTATTGTGTGGTATGTCCTCTTAAATTAATGAAGAGATAATCTATGTATATATTATTTGAGAATAAAATTTCCAAACGAAGAACACTTCAATTTGGAATTCTCTAGATATTTAAGGCAGGTAAGTGTTATGATTTTTATAATAAAAAATTTACTTGTAAATAATTTTTGTTCTAATTTGATGATATTCTCTATAGAATGGTTTTCTACGTCTATTTGAGAACTTTAAGACTAAATATGTAAAAAAAATATATATGAATATTTTTCATTTCAATATAAGAATTTTTTGAGTCGTTTTTTTTTTTTTTTTTCCTTTTTCTTCTTTTTTTATCGTAAGCAATTTTTATTTTACGTTTTTTAGTTTATAAATCAATATTTTTTTATTGTAATTTAAATTTTTTGATTAAAATTGTTGTTAAATTGTTGTTAAAATTGTCTTTTTGCAAAATTAAATTATGTAACTTTAAGTGTTTCGGTATACTTTTTGCATATTTAAATATTTGAAATAATATGATTAAAAAAAGTATGGAATATAAAGTTAAAATAGACCTTTCATATTAGATCATTAAATTTAATTGAGCGATTTCGCAGGCATTAGGTTTTTTAGTAAGAAAATAAGATACTTATCTTTCTTCTGTTTACAAATATTTATCTGTATACTCATCATAGTGACTTAAAATATCAGCAATATTACAGTTAAATCGTCGTTGATGTCACAAGAGTTTGCTTGAAGACGGTAAAAAGGATCCTTTTACATAGTTTCTTCGTTTATTTTTTTAATGTTTAGTTATTAAAATATATATTGAATAATTGATAAATATATCATTCTTAATAAATGCATACTTATACACATTACTGAAATTTAATAAAATGTGGAATGACATAGTTTTATAAACTATGTTTTATAAAACATGACATTTGTTTGGCATAGTTTTATAAAACATGACATTCGTTTGACATAGTTTTATAAAACATGACATTCGTTGTTTTGACGTTAAATATAATATTTTATTAAAATCTCTTTACTAAATTAAATGTAAATTAGTAGGTGACTTTAAAAAAATATCGTATTTTATAATTAAAAGAAAATAAATAAATAAAACGATATTGAATCAAAACAACAAAAAATCATGAATGATATTTACGCTAGGCTAGTATAAGTCAATTTCCTTGTAAGTTTACCATATTTAGGCATTAATCGCTCTATTTAAATATTTTTTTTTTTTCATTGTCGCCAAATTATTTTTTTAAAAATAATAAATTTAAATTTTTCTCAGCTTCTACTTAATAAAAACAACTGAAACTTTAGATTTTACTATTGAAAAATTTGTAGATTAATGTGGTATAAAAAAAAATTATGACTCATAATTTAAAGTTTTTTCGGCCAGTATTAAATTAAATAATAAAAAAAACAATGAATAATTATTCAAAATTATATTTTTCATGAAATTACCTTTGGATAAACGAGTTTCATAAATGGGCGAATTTTTTCTTTTTAAATGCGCTTTTAGTTATAGAGGTATGATTCAAATACAGCGCGACGCCTAAAAGTGTATGACACAATTTAAAAAATTAACTGTTGTATATCAAAATATATAAGTATTGCCCCTCAAATATGTGAATTTCTTAATTTATTCCTTTGATTCATTAAATGTTTTAATATCCGTTAAAGTTAAACGTAAAATTGTCCTTAATTCATTTATTATTTGCGCAATAAAAGAACCTAGTTTGGTTAAACAAATTCAAAAATATTTTTTATATTTAATTTCCATAATTTTTTTTTAGTTCAGGTAAATTTTTTCCTATATTCTTTTCATGTTCAGGAATCTAACAAAACATTTTAGTTTTTATTTAAACAACTGAACTATTTTGATTGGTTTCCGTTTCCTTCAATGTTGACACATCCGCTGAAGGCGCAGTTGTCTAGTTGCGGTTCCATAAGATGATTTGTGATAAACACTGCTGTATACATAAAAGTTTTAATAAAGGGATTAATTATCGATGAAGGTAAAAAAATCATTTAAGTTCTATTTAAGCGCAACGCTTATTACTTCCATTTTTCTAACTCGGAAATCAAATGATTAGATTTTTAAATTGATTTGATATTAACCTTACTATTCATATCATATAACTTTTATTTTATTCATAACATATGACAGTATTCATTAATCATTTAAAAAAGTTTACATCCTAGTTCGTTTTATGTCCTAGGTTGATATAAGTAAATATTTTCTACATTTATTATAAGCGTGTTTGCATCTTTAAGTGAAAAAATATATTAAATAAAAGTTAAGAAAAAATATATTAACTAATTTTTGATTTTAAATTTATTCTGCTTTCTTGTAAAAAAAAAAATCGTACATTTAAAATTCGATATCTTAGGAACTGTTCAAATGATTTCGTTCAAATTTTGTATTTTGCCGTGTAAAATTACATTTTTTATAATAACGTAACAATTGTATACACAATTTAAAAATATTTCGATAGTAAAATATATTTTTTAAATAAAATAATAAATATCTATAATAATAAATTATAATTGTGTGCAAAAATTTTAAAATTCGTTTAAAAAGTTGTCGATGTTATTAGGTGAAAGAGACAAAAAGTAAAATTAACATTAATTGGTTCAAACTTTAAACCGCTTTCTTGACCGAACTATTGGAATTATATTTTGAGAATCAGAAGTCTGAATCCGTCGGAAAAACGGTATGTTTGTTCAGAAAAAGTACGTTTTTGTGTTTGATTTTATAACCTAAATTAGCGTATGCACTAATTAATTAACATATTTCAGCTTAACCCTTGAATAATTAAGATGGAGTCCTAGAATGTGAAGATCCGATGATTAGATCAAAAGTTATTTCATGGTGGTCTGTTTATTTTTTTACGCACTGTACACAATTTTTCTTACGTTTTAAAAACGTAACTTAAATACTAAAGTTACGTTTGTTAAAGTAAAAACTCGCATACTAAAAGTAAGTTAAACTTACTTTTAGTATGTGAGGGTGGAATTTTGCAATCTTTATTTCGACCACTTTCCGAATAAACTAACAGGCATAAAACTAAAATGGAAAAATAAAAAAAAACATTTAAAAATTAAATTTTTCAAACAAACTAGTTTTCTTTTCTTCTTCTTCTTTTATTATTTTTTTCTTCTTTTTGTCAGATCTAAAACTAATTTATTGTGAAAATAATTTAATTTTGCCTTTTAAAGAAAATAACTTTCGTCATTAATTTTCATATCCACTAAAAGTGGTGCGCTCTGAATTTTTGACTTTAGATCTGACGAAATTGAAAATATTTTACTTTTTTTTAGATCTCTTAAAAAACTTTGTTTTCAATATTTTCTTTTTTTCTTTTAATTATTCTTTTTTTCTTTCGATTACTTTTCTTTATTTATTTTTTTTTTTAAATTGTAAAAGTAATGAACTTAGGTGATTTATTGTTAATTCCATTCACCTTAGCTGCTGCAACTTAATAACATTTTTCAGAATGTTTTGTTAAATTTATTCTAGACAATAATGTTTTTTTTTCAAAACAGAACGAAGTGCAATATCTCAGCGATAGTTGATTGATTCATTTACAACTTTCTACTTCCGGTTTATCACACTGCTAATAAAAAAAAATAAAAAAAACGGAACACCCTGAATAACTTTTGATCTAATGATTGGATCTTCCATGTTCTAGGACCCAATCTTAATAGTTCGAGGTGGTGACCTCAAATATGCCACATAGTTAGTGCACACGATAATTGTAAGTGGCAAAATCAGACAGTAAAATGTATTTTCTCTGCATAAGCACACCTTTTTTTTTTCAACAGATTCAGATTTCTGACCCTCACTCGCAGCAGTCTGAAAATATGGCTCCAATAGTTTGCTCAAGAGGTTCGAACTTTGGACCTCTTAGTTTTATTTTTTCGTATTTCAACGTATTCTCGAGAATTCTTTAAGCGAATTGAAAAATTTTTGCTCGTAATTATCAAATTCGTTTATCTAAAGATAATTCCGTGCAATTATTACTTTTAATGGGTATTATATATCTTATTTTAAAAAAAAAAGTAGAATAAAATTTTCTTGTAAGGTATAAAATTTTGTACGTTTATTTAAAAATGTAATTTTGCGTGGAAAATACAAATTTTGAGCGAAATCGATCGAATAATTTCTGATAAATTGAATTTTAAAAAAAAAAATCGTAATTCTAAAAGTTATTAGTATAAGTTTTCAAGTTCAGGGTAGTTCGCTTTTTTTCCTCACACTGTACATGAATGAGAAAGCGGATATAATTATTTTTTACCCTTAAAATGTCATAATTCTTAATTTTCTAAAGAGTGCTAGTAGTATAAAATATTTTTAAATAAACGATTTCTCATAAGATTTGGATCTTGGGTAATAATGCGTACAAAAATGGTTTTTTCGAGAAACGGTCTCTCAAGCAGGACAGTTTCTGTATTTGTTACAGAGGACAAAGTGAGCATTTTTAATCTGCTAAGACATTTTGTCATCGTTCCTCTTCTAGGAAAGTGTTCAAAATAGCCAAAATAAAATAAATAAATAAAAACTGATTAAGAGTGGCCATTAATTTCAAGGTTCCTTACTCCATCTTAACCAAAATTCTTTTATTCATTCTTTAATTTTCTGCTATAATTAAAATTCTTTTGTTTTTCTGATTCTTTAATAATTAAGTTGAAATATCCACTTCTAATATTATGATATTTGTATAAATACCTTACAACAATTTCATTTAAAAGCGATTGCTATAGTAAACGATTTAATTGTAGTTATTGTCAACATGTCCTACCTATAAGCACAGTGCCTCATACCCCGTGAGGACAGATAGCATAAAAGACCTTTTTTGATTATCTTGCGACTAAGAGGATTCGCCCCCTACTCGCCTACTTCTAACCCCCGAAACTAGTTCCATTCGGATTGCTTCGCTCTCTCATTGAATATGTTATATCCGTCTAGCTTTGTATATTCTTTGAAGACTAAATTTTAGAATAAATAATTCATAAAACTTTTCTCTGAATAAAATTCTGAATAAATATTTGGTTTCTCATATATATATATTTTGAAGGCGAACGCTTTATCTCCGGAGCCATCGCGGCACACGTTATTATATATTGTGCGCCCGAAGATGGATGTGCGCAAGGTAATATTAAACTGGATAATTTAAAGAGGTTGACAATTAATAATTTTAGAAAATTAACAATTATTTAAGAGAAAAAAAATAGAAAAGAGGGAAGAAATACGAATTGCCTGTTTTGCACATAATTTTAGCCACGGATTTCCCCGAAATGGATTTGCACATGGTAAAAATTATATAAATTAACAAAGAAGTTTTTTAGTAAATTTATTTACAATAATATACAATTAACTCAATGATTTTATATATAATTTAATTACCTAAGTTGGGTATCCATTGTTTTTTTTTTTTATCAAATTTTGAAAGAGTTTGTCTATTTATTTTTTGGATAAAAATATTACTACATATTCTTTTAATTCTATTCATTTTATTAAAAATGGTATTTAAATAGATGTTCCTAGAAACATTAGAATTCCAAGTAATCAGTTTATTAATATTAAAATTAAAACCATTTCTTTTATCGTATAAATCAACAAAGCAGATATTTTCTTCTTTTATAATACCCAAATCCAAAAAATTGAAATTTATATTATCATCATGATTAAGAAGCTAGATGAATTCCTCGGGATAAATATTATTTAATAAAATAGTATAATCTTGAAAATTAAAGATAATTAAATCATCAATAAATCTAAAAACTAATTTAATATTAGGAGTATAATTTTTTCATAATAATGCAAAAATAAGTTAGCCAAGAGAGAAGAAAAATAAGATCCTTGTGGTATTCCATCAATTTGAAGAAAAATATTTTTTCCTTTGTAAAGATAATTATTAAAAAGACAAAAACTAATTAGAATTTCCCAATAATCAAAATCGCAATTAAGGATATTTTTAAAATCGCAGTAATAATTCAAAAGGGCATCTTTTAGTTAAGAAAGGGGAATGCTATTGAAAAGATCCTCAAAATCAAAAGTCGCAATAGAATTAATTTTATTATGTTTAATGAATTCTAAAATCGGTTGATTATTATTGATAATTCACGAAAACCCTTCTTTAATAATATTGTTAATAATTTTATTTAAATAGATTGAGAAAATGGTCTCAGGTTTAGTTAGGTAAATATTAGACCCACATGTGATTGTTCTAAATTTTATAGGAATTTTATGAAATTTAGGACTGATAATTAAGTAAGGAAATTGTATATTGCTAATTTTAATTTTTAACCTCTTATATAGAGCTAAAAAATTTTAATGACAATATTATTATTCAGATTACTAAGTTTAAAATTTTTACTATTTTTTAACTCCGTATTTAAAAGTTGAACAAAAATTTTTTTACAGAAGATTACATAATTATTGTTAGCTTTGTCTATGAGGATAATAAAATTTTTTTTTTTTGTAGTTGTTTAATTGATTGAACAATTTTAGAAAAATTTGTTGAATTGCTACTGTTATTTAAATTATCCTTATTATTAAAGACAAAGTTTTTAAAGTAATAATAAACACCCCATTTCCATTCTGTTAGCATACCCAAAGGTAAGGAGAATCTATTTGATATCTTTAAACAAAAACTATTGAGATCATTAAGAAAGTATTTTAGAATTTTATTAATTGAAATATGGTAAATGGGTCTAAATTTTGAGCCTTTTATTATTAAATTCTTAAGTTCTATGTTTTCTACAATATTTAAACTACCAGTAATAATATGTTTATGATATTTATCAACAAAATCAAAATATTTCTCTTCTTCACAGTGACATTCATTATCAGATACATTAATCCTCCCTAAATGTTTGCTTATATCATTATAATTAAATATAGTTTTACCAACAGATTTATTATATTTAAAGCTTTTAATTATGTTAAAATCTTATAATGGAAATAAATTTTTAAAATTTTCAAAAATATTATGAAATTTGATCTCATCGAAAATAGGGTTTTAAATGTTAATAACGAAATATAAGTTAACTAAATTTTTCTCTTTATATGTGGAAATTTTACTCATTTTAGCTTTTACAAAAAATTTTGAAGTGCTAAGTAATAAAAGAAAAGTTAATAAGATCTTCAATCTTATATACATCATTATTCTTAAGGGAGAAAACAAAATCTTTAATTTGTTTAATATTATATATGTTTATTAAAATCTTTTTCCATATTAGAAATAAAATTTATATTTAATTTGTCTCTATTAAGAGAGTTTCTAATACTTCTTGATCCCCGTTTAACTCGATTCGTACGCTTATCTTTAAAACGAGAAAAGTGAATATATATATATATATATATATATATATATATATAACAAATTGATCTCAACTACAATTACTGATCACCTAGTTTACAATTCTTTTTCTTAAAGTAGTTAATAATGCGTTAATTTTTTTTATCTACATTATATATTTTTCTTTTTATTAAGATGCATGACAATTAGTGTAAAATGGCTGCAGCAATAGAAGGAATAAAGCGGTGGGTTTGTCCAACAGATCGAGAGTTATCCCTGCGGGCGAAGTTAGTTTTTACACTTTCTTTTATTTCTGCATGTTCTTCACTCAGTTATATACATATATTTTATTTTATATTTTATTACCATCGCTGAACAGCCGACCCAATTTTGGGTTCACGACTTTCAACTCCGTAGCCTTGTAATTTTGAACTTAATCCAGAAGACAAGAAACTCCTGGATCAAATATTAGAAGAAATTTACCTATGTGGAGAATTTTTTGATGGAACTAATCCGCATTTGCTTTACATAAGAGGAAAACCACGAAAACCTCCCACGGTTAGCCGGACGGCAAGGTGACTCTAACCAATGATCCGTCTACCACTAAGGATATAGGGTGTTCCATGAAGTTAGGCCTTCATATTTGTTTTTAAAACCCTTATCGAAAATGAAATTTAAAAAAAGTATGCATATTGGAGGTCGCAATAAATTAATCTTGAGACGAGGGGAAAAAACCTCGGTCATCTGACAAATTATAGTGCAGGAAAGCGAATGTAATAAAACTTCTAAGCAGGTGTAAATGGATGATGAAACTTGAAGGTATTTCGAATCTTTCTAGTCTGTTCTGTTTCATTCCACAATCAAAACTACTGTCTTGTTGCTTTTTACATTCGCTTTCTTGTACTGTAATTTGCCAGGTACTAGCAGCGTTTTTTTTTTTTTTTTTTTTTTTTTTTCTCGCTTGAATATCAATTTTTAACCCCATGTGCGTACTCTTAAAAATTCTAAAAATATATATATTAATACGGAACACTCTGTAGATTGTACAGCAACGCAATGCAATGAGTTGGAGAATGTCCTAAAACGTTCAGACTGTATCTTGAATGTCCCAATGCTTTCTTAGATTGTAACTCGAAAGTATTGTTTAGACACATGTATGCAATTTTAAAAAGTACATGTATGCAATTTTAATTTCGATCTCTCAAGGATTATTCCACCGATTTTGTATTTTGCCATGTAAAATTACATTCTTTAAAATGATGTAAAAAATTGCATACCTAAACAATTCAAAATCTTTCCGACTATTATTAAAAATAAATTAAAGATAATAAATATTTACTAACATTTACATTTCGGATGGAATTATCTTTGGACTAAAAAATTTTATAATTGGGTGCAAATTTTTTTCCATTAGCTTAAAAAGTTCTCGAGTTATGATGAAATACGCAAAAAAATAAAATTAACATTAAGAGGACCAAACTTTGGACTACTTACTTAACAAAACTATTAACACCATATTTCCCAGATTACGATTATTGACCTTATATTTTGAAATTGAATTTTGAAGCAGTATTTTGTAGTTTCAGATATCCAAACCCGCCGAAAAAAAGTATGTTTATTTAGAAAGTACGTTTTTGTGTCTGATTTTGTAACTTAAAATATAGTCTACATCTGCACTAATTAATCAGCATATTTGAGGTCACCCACTGGAATCATTAAGATTGAGTCCTAAAACGTGAAAATCGGATTATTATATCAAAAGTTTTAAAAAATATTTCTCTTTTTGCGCACTGTACATTCAAAATAAAGAAGTTATAATTTTTCTCGTTCCTTCTAATACTTTATACCTGTGTGAAGCTGAGTTCTCAACAGTTACTGTTCTAAATAACAAATATCATTCGAAAATTAATAGAATTTAAAGAATTACAAGCAGCTACACCTAACTTTATTTTTTTGATTATACAAGTTTTTCAAAGAGCAGCAAGCTCACCCATCGCACTAAACAAATTCACAATACATTTGAATGTGTCATGAATTTCTTGTCTTATATATTTTCTCTTATATTATAAATACTTAAAATGTTATACATTGAGTTGACAGGAACTAAGCTGTCATAACGAAGAACGATTCGAGTCTAGCCTCAGCTTTAAGAAACCACAATACCTGGGATGTAAAATGTTGTCTCGCAATGCTGACCACATTGCCACCATCATGTTGCAAGTTATGAAATTGTAGAACCTTAACCTCCATGACCGTTCTACAACGAGCTGTTGCGACGATGCTTTACGTTAATAATATGCAGCATAAATTTTTCCTATAATTATATTAAAATTACTTAAGTTGATTTGAAGTATGAGTTGTGATAATGATGTTTATATTCTCACCACTACTTCCAAAGTTTCCATTGCATAGTCTAAATATATGTTCCTTCGTTTATAAAATGTGAGGGGCCAAAGCCCCCTCTGCCCCTCGGTTCTACGAACTCTGCCCTTGTAAGGAGAGATTCTGTGGCATAGTACAAATATCCATTTAAAAAAATTTGAAGACTAGAATATACCTCCTGGCTTAAAAATGTGTTTTAATTAAAAATTTGAAGAAAAAAAATGAAATTTTGCAGCTTAAACACATGCCAAAAAATGCTACGCTGCATTATAAGGACTTCGATTGCCTGTAAGTTTAATGAAATAAAATGGAAATATAGGATAGTTTTAAAACTAATTCGAACTAAGTTAAAAGATACAGTTTCGTGGAAAATACTTCTGAATATTTGGAAGATTCGTAAGTGCTGCTTTTGACACAACTTTGTGTTGGTTTCTGTAACTCCTATAACAATTTGAAAAACAATTTAACGCTTCATTTTATACTATGTAAATTTCAATAAATTCAAAAAGAAACATTCTACTTAAGAAACAGACGAGAGTGAAAATACGAGTTTCATAAATTAAATTAAATATCTAACAATGTTTTATTTTGATATTGATTGAGGAAAATTAATTGTTATAGATTGAATGCTGGCTGGTCAATACATAGTCAAGACTACTTTCATAAACCAGAGCCAATGTTAGAGTCCGAGCTTCGAGCTATTGAAAATGTCATTCTGCGAGCAAAAGAAATTGATATAACTGATAAAGAAAGGATTAGGTAAGATCAATATGACTTCAATTCATAATTTTACTTATTTAGCAATGTTTTGCCCCGATGTGAGGGCAAACATGGATAGTTGGACACAGTTAAATCAGTAGGAAACAGAAAACGATTTTTACCTCATTACAAAAAATTTGACATAAACAGAAAAATGTTTGAAAAATCATTTAAATGGAAAAGAAAAGTAGTTAACGATCGTTAAAAAATTGCTGATTGAAAAATTATAATAAATAAATAAGTATTTTTAATCGTGATCTCTCGAGAACTCTTCAACCGAGTGACTGAAAATTTTATGTTTTCTCATCTAAAAATACATACTGAATACATTTTTAATGCCTTCTAATAAGCTATATAATGAAAGTTTTAAGTATTAGTTTTTAAATTGGTTATTTATTTAGTATTGTGTCAACCTATGTAAACACTGAATTTTTTAAATTCTATCCATTAACTTAAGTGATGATCCAACATATATCATTCTCATCATATGCATTATAATTTACAAATAATATTTAGAAAACCTATTATACTCTCTATTTCGTTCAAATTGTAGAAAAATGATCTGTAAATTAGAAAATATGAGAAGAAACTCTGTTGGCGATGGAAAAACTACTTGTTCCATGTGTGGAGTAACTTTTGGCTGGTTTCGTTCCTCTAGCATACAATGCTCTGACTGTTCTATGGTAAATGGAACTATTTTCCCATTGTTTTAATTTTTAACCCTACACATTTTGCATTAACTTTGCAGCGGTTGTGATAATGAATGTTAATAGGTAAAATTTCACTTAAAAACTATTAAAATTTAAATATTCTTCAGGGATTTAACTGAATCGTTTTAAACAAAAATAAAAAGTTTATGCGTCATATTTTATTCATTTAAGCAGAAAATAAGAATGAATTTAAATAGAAAACATAGTTGAAAACCTAATTTTTTTTCTAATGCTATTGGATAAAGAAAAAAAAAAAAAAAAAAAAAAAAAAAAAAAAAAAAAGAAATTTTGCCCATTTTTAGAAACAAGTGATATAGAAGTGTTTATTATGATTAAGCTCTTTTATGTCTGAATGAAAGAATTTTCTTTCACCGCGCAATTAAGTTTAATACTGAAAACTAGAATTATTTTAAGGACTAATTTTTATTTTGTGCAACCATGTACTGATACAAATTTTTTTAAATCTGAAGATAAGTAACCCTTCTATTTGTTTAAGTTTCTTATTAGTTTTAGAGTAATTAAATTAAAAATTTGCGTTTTTTAGTTGTTTAGTAAAGAAAAGCTAATCACAGAAATATATTTTTTTACAGTCACGTAATCTCATGTCCAAAAAAAAATTTTTTTTTCCTTTAATTATGTTTTTAAATTAGATTGAAACGTTTTGGGAGTTATTTAATTTAAAACCTTGTTTTTACCTTTTTGTTTTCGATGAAAATCGTATATATAATCCCGTAAGGTTAACAAAACTTTATATTTCCTCTCGTTTCTGAGAATGCTATCATTTTCTTTAAAAAAAATTATCGATATTCATATATCTCGATATTCATATCTCGATAATTATCGATATTCATATCTTGACTCGATATTGACATTTATAAAAACTAACAAGGAGAGATTTTTAAAATTCCGACTAGTGTTTTTTCTATAAATTAGGCGTGAGTCAACTCGTTTCCCTTAGGTGAGCATCTTAGTGGGATGAAGATGTAATAGAGAGCAGAAGGCTGAAATCTATAATTTTGTTTTAAATTAATGATCAAATTATGAAATAATTCTCAATTTTTGTTAAAATAAAACAATCTTTTATCTGTTTGTAGGCCGTTTGTGAGAAATGTCGTATAGATATACACAGTGCATTTGAAGAAAGCATTCTTTGCAAAATATGTTCAGAGCAAAGGGAAGTAAGTATTTGTGCGTAAAAATGCGCGAATTTGCTTTTCATTTTCACTTTCAACGCATAGAATATCAATAAATGCAGTGTAATCACACGATTGTTTTATAGTAAAATAATAACCGATTTTCGGAGTTCAATTAAAAAAATCAACCTACTATAAGAGTTGCCCAAATGAATAATGGCAAGCGCCATTAATCAGTGAAGGTAGAAGTGCACTGTAAATTCCGTATGCTTATTAATTAGCTTACATATAGCATTTGAAGTAAATATAAAGTAGAGCTAAAAACGAACATGTCTAGAACCAAACAACACTCTGTAGTACGATTTTTAGTGGCAGAAGAATACCGTTCCCTTACTCAGAGTAATACACACCACAGATACACATATCACTAGTCGTAAATCTTTAATTATCTCTAACCATTTCATCAACTACAGAAATGGATCCGTTGGTGATCATGGTGTTCGCTCGCTTTGCCCATTCACGAAAATTTTAACACAATTTGCTTACAGCTATTTGTCATCGGCCATTGGTTGGCAAATTCTGCTTCGAAGCATCGCTCGTCCGCATTTATATTAATCCAAATACTAGCCGATCCCAAAAATTTCACATGTAGCTCGCAAGACCCAATTTGCCGACCATCGACAGACACCACTTTTACAACAAATGGCCTCGTGCCCACCTTCAGGCATTAAAATCGTATTATACAATACGATGTTTTATTTTGGACGCGTCCATCTTCACAGTACGACTTTACAGGAGGGTATGGCAAGTGGGATATTTTGCCATGGGCTCATTATTAAAAAAAGAACGCCAAATCGACTAATTTCTTTCATATTATTGTTGTTTTACTTAATCATTATTCATTGTTATTACTATTATGAAAAATAAAATATTTTGCATCAGTTTTGTTTAGGCCGTTAAGTAAATTAACTTTAATATTCCCTAAAATAAATAAATTTTACCATAAGTCAAATGCTTTCCTCTAGAGTCTTCTCTTCTAACATCCTATGCTAAAAGTAAAGGCCAAGCATTAGCCTCTTAGTTTTGGGTTACGTGCATCTTTATTTTCTGTTGTAACAAATTGTCTTTAATTTTGTTTCATCTGATAATAGTTGTGAATGGCATAAGTATTTTGTAATTACTTTATATTTCAGATAAACAACGATTTCAAAAACGCATAATTGCACAATTATTAAATTTAGAATCATAGTTTTTTGCAATTTTTTTATTTTTTATTATGGTATATAATACAATATTTTACTATATTGGCTCGAGGATTACATTATTCAAATAATGCTTTTATTTTGCTTATTAAAAAAAAAAAAGAAAATATAATATTTTTTAAAGGGCACCAATTCGAGATATTCCACAGCAGGCACTATTCAATATCTCCTAGAAGAGAAAAAGCCCCAGCACGAGTTACCATAAACAAGAAATTCGATCCTTCATTAGTCCAAACATATGGACATCTTTCCTGTCAACCCTCACTGCGCAGCTCAGTAGCCCGAACGTAATGACATCTTTCTTAATTTCTCCCCTGTGCAGTTTATGTTCGTTACGTCAGACTACTAAATTGATCCGTGCTGAGGCCTTCTTCTAGGAGATGTTACACTGTTTCCCCTAGATACACCTCTGTGATTTCCTATTGTCTTCAAGTTTTTTTTTAAATTATGAACTGATTAATCAATTACATGATATCTGCTATGCACCTTCTTCGACCTCCCTATATCACTGAGTATAATACCGCTGTCTACAATCGTGTTGCTGTTGCTATGGTAGGCCATTAAGGCAAGGTGTGCGATTATTCTTGTTTTCTAGAGGTGTCATCTGTGGCCAAGAAATAGACTTCTTCCACACCCATACGTCACATCCGTTTATAGGGTAGATCCATTGATACGTCCTTTCATTCATTCATCTACTAATTGTAATTTTGACCTGAATCAGAGGACGATCAATATTCAACTCAGTGCCCCCAGAGATATAATTTGTTATGGGAACATGGAGGACTTTGTGATCCGACAGATTTAACGTTCAACAGTCACTACACGAGAAGTCTTCACTCAGCTGGATTCGAATCCTCGTTCTTACAAACGTGAGTCCAGCGCCCTGTCAACCAGGTTATCCCGTGTCCACTTTTTATTTGGACACACCTGATTCAAATTTTTCTTTAGAGCGTTGGAATTTATATTAATTAAAGTTCTAACAGCTTTCTATTTTTTTCCTTTACATTTTCAGCAAAATGTTTATCAGATAATTTTATTTTAGCTGTGGAAAAAGTCGGGTGGATGGTTCTATGGAGCACTTCCCCACGTTGAAAACTTGAATTGTGAAGATCTTAAATGTTACCAACAAGGTGGTTCAGAGACTTGGGAACACAGAGCCAGGGGTTGGTCAGGGAGTATTTTTAGATTTATAAAATATTTTTCTTTTCCTTTAAAACTGGTTATATTTTGTAACTTTACTCTTCATAACTTCATGACTAAAAGTAATGAGGAGAAAAGATTTGCTCTATGACATTCAACCTTTCTGAATTTAATTCCTATTTCTTCATTTCAACTTCAATTTTGATATTTTTGCTAAGGAATAATTCCACTGAAGAAGAAGGGGCCTCCCTAGCCGAGCGGTATCGCCCGCCAAACGCTTTGTTAAGCGTGGAGGTAGCGGGTTCGAATCCCGCCGTAACCCTGGATGTATTCTTTGTGATGTCCTTCTCTGTATTGTGCTATCTGTCCTTAAACTTGACAAAGGTTTATAAGCCTTAATTGAGCACACAAGCCTGCAAATGTATGTTGTATCAATAAACACTGAAGAAAAAATTTTTTATTGCATTTATGCATGGCTGGAAATATACTCTAGGTACTCTTCCCTATTATAGCCTGTTCAGAACCACACGAAGAAATAGTTTATAATGGGGTAGTGCCCCTAGCATAGTGTGACGACTTTTCCGAGCATATATAGGTTTCTATGCAATTTTAATCCTGATGATGTGCTCTAACTCCCCTAAAACTTCATCACCACCGTTATGCGACCTCCTGTTGCGCGTTTCGACAAAAAAATAAACTAAAAATTTTAATTAAAAAACCGTAGCCTGTAGAAAGAAAACGATTGCAGATTTGTAATAAGCAACGTGAAAATACCTAAGATTCGTTAAGAAAAAAATCATGCAAAGGAAATTATTTTTCACTCAGTGTTATTATTAATATGAAGTCTAACTTTTAGCTCATAAAAATATTTAACTATTAAACGAGAATAAACATTGTAGTACATGTGTTTATAATTTTGTTGTGAAAGGGTTAAATTGTATTATTTACTTTCAACTATGAGGTTTAGAACATTTAAAAAAATATATGTGTTTTGTGAAAATGATTTGCTATAATAAAATAATTTTGAAATCGCAATTGAACAAATTCAAGAATTATTCTTTATGTTACAGGGAATACAATTTTAAATATTTAAGATAAAGAATTATAACAATTGGTCGTGTAGTTACTGAGACAAGTTTGTGTTCTGACAAAAAGGCATCTAAAGGTTCCAGAAATATTTTCGTATACAATTAATCTTCAAAAACACTGATTTATAAAAAAAAAAAAAAAAAAACCCTTTTAAACGTATCTTCTAGACCAGGGGCCCTAGTTTCAATTTGGTTGTCAAGGGATCATTTAAAAATGATCTAGTCCTTAGTTCACGTTAACCATATACAGGGTGGTCCCGAATTCATGGTACAAACTTTAAAGGTAGATACAGGACATTGTAACAATTAGGAATGTATGAGCGCAAGTGACGTGGTGAGGCACAAACACAAAAAATAAGAGACGAAAGGAAAGACAAAGTATTTACTGAAAGCATCGCTGACAGGTGTCATATTTACAATAACTGTTCAAGAGCCGCAATGGCTCAGGGGATAGAGCGTTCGGCTGCCAATGAGGTGAACTGGGGTTCGATCCCAGCGATGGCTGGTCGATACGAATTCCGCATCCAGCTTGCACAGACCACAGTGCTGACTTGAAATATCCTCAGTGGTAGACGGATCATCAATTAGAGTCCCCTCGACGTCAGGCTAACCGTGAGAGGTTCTCGTGGTCTTCCTCTCCATGTAACGCATATGCTGGTTAGTTCCATCAAAAAGTCCTTCACGAAGACAACTTTCTCCCAATATTTGATCCAGGAGTTCCCTTGTCTTCTGGATTGGTTTCAAAATTACAAAGCTACGGAGTTGAACATTAGGAGTCGTAAACCCAAACATTGGATCAGCTGTTCAACGACGGTTATAAAATAAAATAAAATAACTGTTTAAAATTGCGTCCACCAGTAGCGATACATGCTTGACAGCATCGCTGGAGCGATTGGCGTACAGGTTCAAAGGTGCTAGGTATTTCACGCACACGTACAGCAGTTTCTGATATTCGAGCAACGAGACCCTCACATGAGTCAAGTGAAATAGCATAAACACGATTCTTCAGATGTTCCCATAAAAAGAAAGAGATCGATGCTCGATAAATCGGTGGCCAAGGGACTGGTCCACTACACACAACCCATCGCGCCTCAAACGTGGCATTCAAGTAAGTGCGCACATCAGTGCTGAAGTGGGCTGCGGCTGCCCCCCCCCCCATCATGCTGAAACCACATGCAACTACGAAAGGCGATCGGAACACCCTGCATTAGTTTTGGAAACACCTATTATAGAAATATAAGTTAACATTCGCTGAGTCTGACTAAGGCAGGGGCATACGGGGCAGCCGCCCCGGGCCCCCACATCTAAGGGGGCCCACAAATCGAAGAGTTTATATTACATTTCCTTATTTAATGAACTTTTTTTAAGCAAAATATCAAAAGCCTGTATTTTTACATTTCGCAAAATGCGATATTCTTACAAAAATACAGGCTTCTGATCAACTTAATTGAGCCATCATAATTGTGAAATTTTTGCCGAATTCTGCCCTAATGTCAGCAAGGATATGAATTTTTCACAGTTAGATGAGAAAGTTAACAATCAGAAAAATGCATTTGGCATGATGGACATAGAATTGTAAGAAAATCAATAACAAGGACAGAATGATATTTCGCCTGACCATTGGAGGAGGGGGACTTTATAGCTATTTTAGGCTCTAGTCATTTTTCTTGTTATTTTTAATGAGGTCAAAAATTTAAATACTTCCATAAAGTTAGGTTCTTCATTACTACAAAAGTGAAGCAGGGGGGGGGGGGCAAACAGGTTTTTGCCCCGGGCCCCAATTAGGCTAAGTCGGGTCCTGAACATTCGCATTTAAGTTGATACACATGTGGTCGCGTTGCTTGGGGATGCTCGTTTGCCCACACGTGGGAGTTTCGCGTATTAAAGACACCCTCTCGTGTGAACGTCGTCTTACCAGTAATTAGCACATGAGTTATGAAATTCGACTGCAGCGCACATTGCTGTACCCACTACCACCCACTGACAGAAGTTCAGGCGGAGAGGATAGTCTGAGGAATTCAAAGCTTTTACTCGCTGAAAATGAAAGAGGTGTAAGCGATTTTCGTTTAACACTCTACAAACCGTTTGATGACTTACACCTACGTGACGAGCAGCAGCTCTTGACTCGGGTGCTTTATTCCAGGCTTGAACTGGCTACAGCTCTTCGTCGACCAGCTTCATGTCTGGTGACGTGAACCGAACCTGTTTCACAAAGTTGACGATGTAACCGCTGAAAAATTCTGTAATCCGGCATTCGTCGATCAGGAAACTGTGCGTGATACATTCGTAACGCTGCTGCGCCGTTACCAGTTGCACGGCCATTAGCGTCATGCATGTCTGCTTATTTGACATACGTTGAACGGCGGCTAGACATCTACTGTCCTCTACTGGCAACGCAACCAACCGATAACGCCATTTCTCTTTCCTTTTATTTTCCCATTATCACTTACGTCCATACATTCCTATGCAATAGCCTCGCAGTGGACTGATCGTTAAGACACGGTTCCTAGCAGATCACCGAAGTCAAGCAACAATTGCTGCAGTCAGTGTGCGGGTGGGTGACCACTTATATCATTCTGCGTAGGGACCGAGGGTGTGCGGTATTGGTCCTTGTTAAACTGTTCTACCGTAAAGTGCTTGATTTCGCGTGTAGGGCGTCAGGCTGCCAAAGCGGAGAGGCCATACCCTCTGCAGAGGATCAAAATTGTAATGGCATGTCTTCGGATCATCCTCAGGGATGTTTCCCAGACCCGTCACCAATAGCCCACTGTGCAGCTCTAGTGCGACATAAATGAACTACAGAACAGAATCTATACAATAATTGATTGTTACAATATCTTGTATCTACCCTTAAAGTTTGTACCAAGTATTCGGGACCATGCTGTATTCTGCCGTGCAATTAAAAAATCAACGAATGTGAAAAAAAAAATTCATTATTGAGACTTATATATATTTGGGTCCCGCAATGGACTGATCGTTAAGACACGGTTCCCAGCAGATCACCGAATTCAAGCATTACTGGCTGTGGTCAGTGTGCGGGTGGGTGATCACTTGAATCAGTCTGCGTAGGGACCGAGGGTGTGCGGTATTGGCCCTAGTTAAATTGTTCTACCTTAAAGTGGTCGACTTCGCGCGCAGGTCGTTGGGATACCGAAGCGGAGGTGCAATCCCCTCTGCGGAGGATCAAAATTGTGATGGCATGTCTTCGGATCATCCTCAGGGATGTTTCCCAGACCATCGACAATAGCCCATTGTAAGGCCGGGATAGCCTGGTCGGTAGGGCACTGGGCCCATGTCCAAGAGGTCGTGGGTTCGATCCTCGCCGGCCGAAGACTCCCCGTGTAGTAAATGGTGACTGATGCACGTTAAATCTGTCGAGTCTCAAAGCCCTCCATGTTCCCATAACAAATCAATACCTCTGGGGGTACTGATTCAGAAGTTTCCTTGTCTTCTGGATTGGTTCAAAATTACAAGGCTACGGAGTTGAACATTAGTAGTCGTAAACCCAAACATAGGGTCGGCTGTTCAACGACGGATATGAAATATAAAATAGCCCATTGTACAGCTCTAGTGCGACGTAAATGAACAAATCAATCTATTATGTATTTGGCATCATTTTATATATATTGCAAAAAAAAAATTTAAAAAATTAATTTTGTTTTATCTGTTTTTTGAAATTCTATTTTAGCGTTCATAGCACTATAAATGGGAGGAGAAAAAAGTTTTCAAGCCACTTTTCTCGGAATCAATCGTGAAGCACTTACTTTGTTTTTCCAATTGCAATATTGATGTTAGTGTCTATTACCTGAAAATTTTATCAGCTGATTCAAAAGATAGAATTTTTGATCCAAAAAAAGTTGATACCCCATCTTGGATGGTGCAGCCTACGTTACTGGATTTGTTATGCATATGAGGGCGCATCGTACAGACAAACTTCGAATTTAACATAATTTATTCGAAATTGGTGTATATTTGCAACCAATCACTGGTGTATTATTTCGGATTTTGTTTTGTTAATAAAATAGTTTAGAAAAGAAATGTCTTATAAATAAATGTAAGCTGCAACAGAATAATTTCTTTGAATATTTTCAGACATTGTGCGCTTGGAGAGTTTTGAAGCACCAGAGCAAACTAGCAGTAAAATGTTTTATAAGACTTGGGCAATTAACTCTAGTCCAGGTTAGTAGTTTCAAATATAAACGTAAGCAATTCACTTTACGTCTTCAAATTTTCTCCATCTAAATTCTATATCTAAAATTGCACTCTAAATAAACTTGGATGTGACTTTTGAAATTTCTGTGCTAAACTTTCATTTATGGTACTTTATTTTGTTTAGAGCTTTCTTGGTCAAACATTAAAATTTTATTTTACTTTTGTATAAGAATGCTTAGATTTTGGTATTATATGAAAGCTATCACAATATCAGTATGCTTTTATTTAGAAAAACATTTAAGTATCCGTTCAAGTCACACGTGGTCTTCTCAGAACGCTCTGGTGGCTCATACGGTTACCGCTGGTGGAGAACTAGGGGCCGTGAGTTCGATCCTGGCAGCCGATTAACTAACAGGCGCATATACGCAGCAAGGTGCGAGCTAAACCTGTCGTGGCTGAATGTTCTCTCCTCATTGGTTGTGATGTGGAAATTTGGAGAGACGAGGCGCTGTCCACATCATCTGATCGGTGTCAAAATTACGTGGGTTCCTTTTATAGCCATTAAAAGATAAATCTCTGATAAATGGGGCTAGGTGCTTGGCTATGGTTGGATGGTATGTGTGGTCTTATCCACTTTAATGAATTTTTTGTTTTACTGAATGTTCCAAAACTGACGAATGATTTGAAAACTAATTAAATAAGATAAGGAATAAGGACATAAGATTGCACAGTTTGCTACGTTTCTGCTTAGGGGACTATATTTTGTCTCTCCAAGTTTCAAAGTTACTTAAAGAGGACGTCAGTAGATGGTGCTAGTATGTAAAAATTGTTTATAAAATAATGACTATTTGCTGCAACTACGTGGTGCAGTCTGACGATAAACTTAATAGATGCCTATGCAAAAAATTCAGTTGGAATGGTCAGGCATGCAGTAGAAATTATTGAGTTTTTTAGTAATTTACGACATCATTTCAGGAATTTCGCGACCAATTCTTGGTGTAAAGACATTTCTGGTTTCCTAAGCAGCAAACCATATATTTCTTCCGTTCATATTTTAAATAACTATTTCAAATCGTTGGTCCTTTTTGGGACCCTAGGCATCATAAGTATAACAATATTGAAAAAATTATTACTTTTAAAATCGATTTTCTGGGTGAAATTGAAACTGTAATCAATTTCACTACATAGCTGAGAAGTGAAAGATGTAAAAACAATGAAACATTTCTCAAGCGTACCATTTTCTTGTCATCAATATAGCCTCTACCACCAGAAAGATAGAGCTACCTAAGTAAAGGTTGGTAACCATTTTATTACTGAATTTCTGTAACAAAAACATCTTTTGCTCAAGTTCGAATGCTATATTAATGTTTTTCCTTAGGATTTCCATTACAATAGTAAGTGAAAGTTTTCACTTGTATACTGTTACTATCTGTTTTATCTTTTCTTATTTTCAAATTTAAAAAATAAAATATTTTTTTCTTCTTTTTTTTTGAATGATTTTTTCGATCCCACATAAGTATATCGAATTCAAAAACTATCCTTATTAATGAGCCTCAAATATTCTTTTTTCATCTCGGTGATCATGCCACTCTTCACAATAACTGTTAAGTAGAACTATATAGTAACTCCTTACCATACAAAAATTGCTATTTAAGTTTGAAACATTACATGATAATTAGCAACTGTTTAGATAATTATTTTTCTTTCGATAAGAATTTTGCATTTTATAGCATAAATAACAGCGACATTATTTTTTATATTTTGGATTTTAGTGCTGAGTTACTTAACTCTTTTTCCAAAAAAAATTGAATCACTTTTTAAGTGATTACTTTTGTTTGCTATATTTTTATATTTTTGTTTAATTTCCGATTGCTGCAAATGTTTCATGTTTCACAAAACAAGCAAAAAATCCTTTAACAAAGTCAAATTGCTTGTATATTCTTGAAGTAATAGCAAAATTGGCACAAACAGATTGGTGATTAATTTAGTCATTAGCTCATCTTCAAACATCTTTTGACAAATCCTATTTTTTCTTCTTTGCAAGCACAAAATTTCGCTGATGTTGTAATGCCTACATATACTAATAATAGTCGATAAAAAAACAGTCACCTTTATAGTAACTAATTCAATAATAAAAAAACTTGCTTCTTACAAGAATCGTGACAGTTGATCTTAAAATCGCATGAACACAAATTGCGACCTTGGATTTTAAAATCGCGTGAATATGAATTACGATAATGGATTGTGAAATCACGTGAATATAAAACTCGATATTCGAAAATACAAACTGCGATATAGAATTTTTAAGTCGTGCAAATACAAATCACGATTCAAAATTTTTAGATCCCGTATAAATGAATCATGATGCATAATTTTTAGATCGCGTAAATACGAATCACGATGCATAATTTTGAGATTGCGTGAATGCGAATCTCAATAGCTTATTTCTAAATTGCGTATAAATAAGAAAATCGATGTTAGATATTAGAACCGCATGAGCGAATCACAACATAGGATTTTAAACTCGCGTGAATATGAATCGCTATATAGGTGTTTAAAAACGTGTAAATATCGCAATG